>PVKB01001466.1:55989-413328 GCA_004027205.1 Ctenodactylus gundi
GCAGCAACTTATTTTCAACAATGTGCTAAGACCACTTGGTGGATAAAGTAATCTCCTTTGCAAATTCCAGGAAAGCTGGACAACTTCTTGCAAAAGAATGACATTAGACACATACCTCTAACCATGTATTTTTAAAAAATCTTGAAATAGCCTAACCAAAACATAAGACAAAAAGCTATGAAGTACTCAGAAGAAAAAACCTTCATGACCTTGGATCTGGCTGTGAATTCTCAACAACGAGGCCAGAAGTATGAGCAACAGAAGACAATCATACTTCATCAAAATTATAAAGTTTGTCTGTCAAAGAACTCTTTCAAGAAAGTGAAAAGATAGCTGGAGGAATGACACAGCAGCAAAAGTGCTTACCTAGCAAGCATAAAGCCCTAACTTTAATTCCCCAGCGCCACATAAAGCCGGTGTGGTGGTGCACACATGGGATCCCCAGCACGAGGGAGGCGGAGGTGGGAGGCTTGCTGTGAGTCCGAGGCTGGCCTGAGCTGCAGTGTGAGTTCAGGACCGGCCTGGGCTGCAGAGCGAGAACTTGCCTCAAAAAAAAAAAAAAAAAAAAGTGAAAGACAACCCATAGCCTATAATTTCAACCTATAAGAAGAAAATATTTTTAGAGCTTAGTATCCAGAATAAATAAAGAACTCTTAAATTTCAAAAAGAGAAAAATAAATTTTTAAAAAGAGAAAGTACTTAAGTAGACATTTCTAGGAAGAAAATACACAAATGAACAACAGCCACATGAGAAGATATTCAACATCATGACTCATTGGAAATTGGAAATTCAAACCACTACTGAATGGAACATGGAAACATGTTTGTAAGTGGAAGGAAGAAGGCACAGAGGTCGCGTGTAGCAGCATCTCTTGATACGGAACACCCAGAATCGGTAGACGTACAGAAACAGAACACAGATCATGGTTTCCAGGGTTGGAGGAAGAGGAGGTGGGAGTGACGGCCATGGGACGCGGTTTCCCTGGGGAAAGATGGAAATGTCGCGGACTTTACAAGGGGGAAAATGCCAAGAGGACCAAATGTTGCTGAGTCACGCACTTTAGGATGGCTCATTTTATGTTACTTAATTTAAATCTCATCTTAAAACAAAAAAAATATTGAAAGTGACTAGCAAGAGTACAAATGCATTCTAGGTCGCAGCCTTGAGCTGTTGCCTGTATATTTAAAGGTATCACTGTGATCCCAGGACTCACAGGGCATTCTAAGAACAGAGCCCAGGGGTACAAGTTATATCACACTCTCGTGATAACAGCTGGAAGTAAGTAATTCCAGAGCTCACAGTTCAGGTTGTTAGAGACATGGCTTAAGACAGTAAAACATCATTAAATACTTTCTAAATGCTCTTATACTTGTGCAGTGTGTGCTGTGTGATGTGTGTGCATGTAGAAATGCGCATGTGTCAGTGTGCATGATCAGGATAGAAAGGGGAACAGGATTGGTCAGCACAGTGGTACAGGTACAGGCAGAAGGCAAGAGGGACAAGATCAAAGCATCTGTGACAGTGCTACAATCCAGAGGAAACCAGACAGGCCATAGCACCCGGTACGCATAGGAGCTCTCGTGGACAGGCCGGGGGCTTCCTCTCCCCATGTACAAGGTACCAAGTGCACAGGAAGCGTGTTGAGAAAGGATCACTAATTGAGCATAACTTGTAGCAGCCCCTTCAGTCCCAAACATCCAAAGCCAACTTGTTCAGGAGATGAAGAGGACTTTAGTGCCTGTGGCTCTGAAACCAAGAGGTGTCGAGGTCATGATCCACAGGAAAGGTGCAGGAAGCCATGCAGCAGAAGGCCAAGCTCGGCTGTTACAAGTTTGCTAAGGATGAGTGCTATTTATCAACATCTAACCAAAGACAAATAGAGAATGCACCTGAGCTATTTTTGTTGTGTCGAGCCATTTTTGTATGATTTATGAAGGGGTCTTGGCTTGTGGTTTTATTCTAATGGAGCTGTCTGTTTAAAAGAGCCCTGTCCTCAAGAAGCCATTAATCCTAATATTCCTGGATTTCTCCATTTAAAATGTCTCAACGAACCACATGAGTTTAAATCTATCTCAGGAGCTTGCCTGTGAATGCAGACTGCTGGTGACCCAGAGTCCAGGTGACCACTGCCAGCCATGCTCGATTTCTGTGTCGGCAGCCAGAAACTTTTGTATCTCCTCAGCTCACCGCCTCTGCTCTGGGGAACATACCCCACTTTGACACGTGGGATGCTGCCACTGTTACTGAACACTGGAAAGACGCTAACGTCTACTGGACCACCCCATCACCTTCATCACCTCACACTAAAACAGCTGGTGTGAGTGGCAGGGAACCGTTCTGTTTCAGTATCTCTCCCCCGGCTCAGACAGCTGTTGACATGCTGGACAAGAGAGGACTAGAACACAGAAAGCCTGGGCTGCTCTGAGACACATACCTGGGACTAGGACGGTTATGTGTGCATGGTCTCTTTCTCTTTTGTCTCAGATGCAGGAGGCTGGCTGTACACTTTTGCTGAGATGTCCCATCTCATCTTTGCAGTAATATTTATTGGAAACACACAGCCTAGATTTTCCCAGTAAATCTGCTGAATAGAAATTTTCTGAGGAGGGACTCTGGGTCTCTTGTAGACCACAACACCTGTGGAACATTGACAAGTCATGGACCTGCCCCCAGAAGTTACACTATCTCTGAGTGACCCATACAAAACCACTCTCATTCCAACCATGATCTTTATTTTGTGTTCAACAGGGATCTTCTAGGTTAGGAGGTCTGGAAACAGTGGCTCGCAAGTTGAATCCAGTCCACAGCTTATTTCTGGAACTATTTTAATTTGAATACAGCTATTCTCATTCAGTTATTGGTGTCCAGCTGATTTTGTGCTACAGTGGTGGGGTTGACAGGTGTTGAGTCATAACAGACACCATTTGGCCTACAAAACTGTAAATATCACAGACGACATGTGCCAACGCTTTCTTCCTATTGTAAATCTTTGCTAAAATTTATTCTTACTTGGTTTTCCTTGAAAGAAATACAAGGTTAAGCCTACTTGTTTAGACACTGGTAAAGTTTGTTTGATTTTCTTATTCTGAAGAACTATACTATCAGATTTATGATAAATAAATTCTTTTAGACAAACAGCAAAAACACTTAAGGAACACTCTTTTACCAAAAACTATGCCCATCATTAAACTCACAGTTTATAGAGTATCAACCATTCAATTCATTACAGCATTTTCTGCAGGTCCTTTTCTGTGGCATCTCCTTGTCAGACAAGTTTACAGGCAGCTCCGATTCTTTCTCACCTTACCAATTCGTAGTGTGGACGTGGCCACATTCAGTCTTACTTTCTAAGAAGGTTACTAACCTTGAGGTGCCAGGTGCTGCTCACTCCGACTCTTCTAGCTCTGAGTTAGTTACGCGCTTCCTGTTTACGTGGTCTCTCGGCAAACCTCCCTGGGTAGCTGGCCAGCTCCCTTCTGTGCTCGGCCCTCTGCAAAGTAGGGTCAGCGGGAGCTTTCCTGCTGCTAGGGTCCCAGTCTGCCCCCGACGCTCCGCGGCGCTTGTTCCTACCTGAACATCCCCGGGTAGCAGT
Source organism: Ctenodactylus gundi (assembly GCA_004027205.1). Classification (NCBI taxonomy): domain Eukaryota; kingdom Metazoa; phylum Chordata; class Mammalia; order Rodentia; family Ctenodactylidae; genus Ctenodactylus; species Ctenodactylus gundi. The sequence continues at coordinate 59,583 of PVKB01001466.1, forward strand.
GGGAGTAACGTACTACTATTTCAGAAGCAGGGTGTTTTGAAATCAAGAAGTCTCCAAGCTTCTCAGAGTTCTGTAAGGTTTAGACTCATTCCAAATGCATACAAATTTGTTCCTCTTTCCCCCCTTTCACTGTACAAGTCGGAAAGGCGTGCTTCTCGTCGTCTAGCACTAAACTGAAACTACACTACGTGCAAAAACTACAAGTTGGGGGCTTCTAACATTTTTTTCTCTGTAAGTTTTCTACCAATCAAAGCATGTTGAAAAACAAAGCACATGGTAGACAACAATCTCTTGAGTTCAGGAAGATTTCTTATCTGTGTCCGTATCTAACGACAATGTTTCATTCTTACCTTCTACAATAAAAGCTCTCCTTTTGCTTTGCTTTCTTTTCTCTGAAAGAAACTGCACAAGCCGGTGTCTCCAAAGATTGTCCTCACGGGTTTTTGTGTCTTAGAAACACCGTATGTTCTCAGCTGTGCCAGAAGACAGCAAAGTTACATTTGTGGGGCTTGCTTTTTTTTCTTACTAGGTTATGAAAGTTTATTATTACTGCATTGAATTTTCCTTGGAAGATGTACGTAAACATCTATTTACTCCAGATAGGGCAAACCAACAGAGCAGAGTCATAATTATACCAAAATCCAGCTTAGCAAACTACACTCCTATAAGTAGTCTTCATGTGATACGAAGGAACAAAATATGGCCACCTCAGAAGTGATCTCAGGGTGGCTGAGCCTTCATCTAGTCAAGACTAGAAGCAGTCAGCGCTCTACAGAGAGTGCAGGGCAACAGGAAGAGGTGATGAAGTAAACGGAGAGCAGGAGATACTCCAGAAACATGTCCCAGGTTCATCAGACTGGGAGCACTCAAGCAGCACTCTTTCACCAAAAACTGTGCCTAGCGATGGACAGGTTTATAGAGCATCAACCAACAAGTGGCAATTATGATTTACAAGGAAAAAAATTACTTACTTTGATCAATGCCAGAAACACATTTGACAATTTTAAATTCTTTTCCTAAGCACTCACAGTAAGTTTGAGATTTTTTTAGCATGATGAGAAAATTAGTCAGAAACTAAAAGCAAACTTGACAGTGAGACACGGGAGAAGTCTCCATTAAATGCTTAATTGAGACAAGGATGACATAATCCCTACCAGCGTGTGTGTGCGCGTGCGCGCGCACACACATGCACACACACGCACACATTTATCCTGAAAGTTTTAAGTAAATGTAACAGGAAAAAATAAAAGGAGAGCTGGCTACCTAGCTCAGTGGTAGAGCTCTTGCCTTAGAATGCATAAGGCCATGGGTTCAATCCCCACACCACAAAAAAAAAAAAAAAAAAAAAAAAATAGACACTGAAAATATTGAAAATTACTTAAAATATTTTAGTTGTACACTAACAATATGGAGAACACACAGAGTCAAAAGAAAAGTGAAAGAAATTAGGTGTTAGGCAAAAATAATGCAACAGCGCGACTTCAGTGATAAGATTGGAATCAGCTCACGCCCATCTCTAGTGGACGTGGTGAAACCCGCAGCACAGGATGGTACCCTTCGCTGCGTGACAGTCATTGTGTGGATTTATATTTAAACACGTAAACATCTGTGCTACGCCAAGTGCAGAACGTTTGCAGCCCATGTCTTCCCACCGACCAGACAGTTGGAAGGACCCCCGTGGAAACTGCAACCTGGACGAGGAATCCACACCTGCTGCTCACCTGGCCTTCGTATGGCCACGGGCTAGAGTGCTTCACCCAAGACTCACCTGGCCACTGTCCTTTTCTTCTTTCTTTGTTTTTAACCTTTGCTTTCTTGTCAGTCTCAAGGTTTCAAAGAAATAAATATTTAACAGACACAGCTTCTAACTCCAGGCTTTGAGGATCAGTTCTGGGCAAACGCTAAATTCTTCTTTGAGATTTTTTTTTTCTGGAAAAAAAAAAAAAAACATCAGGAAGCAGCAGCTGGGGTAGATAGGCAGCTCGACCGGAAAGCGTGGGTATCTCCACGGCCTTCCAGCCCCTGGCGCCGCCTCTTTCCTCCCCTCTGCCTTCCACATCACTTCTGCCGCCGCCACTGGGTACCATTGTATGCCTCGTGGGGCTACTGACTGGGTCCAAGTGGGTCGGCATCCCAGAAGCAGGAACGTGGGCTTTGGAAACACACTTGGGTTCTAATCCAGACCCCTGTCGGACTAGCGGTGGGGCTTCTGGTCATCAGCCCTTGGAGGGAAAGGCAGGGCCCACTGGTCATTTAGGGGCCCTGAGGAAGGCAGAGCCGCCTCCTGGTGCCCTGCCAAATGTGCTCCAGGTTCCAGGGGGCCACTGAGGATTTTTTTGTCAGTACATGCAATTGTACGAAGGGCCTTGTTCACGCTAGGCAAGTATTCTAACACTGTGCTCCATCCCTTGTTCCTTTTATTTTGAGAAAAGGTCTAAGTCGCCCAGGTAGGCCATGAGCTGGCGATGCTCCTGCCTCAGCCCTCCAAACGGTGGGAACTCCAAGAGCGTGCCACCACACCCACCCAGGGAACACCTTTTAACACCCGAATGCTGAAAAGGTTACTTTGCTTCCTGTGTTCTTAATACTGCTGCCTCCCAGGTTCATGAAAGGAATTTTTATTCTCCAAAATAGCAGAAAATCTGCCTGTGCTGAAATTAAGATGTATTCTTTCTACATGTTTTTCTTTCTGCAAATTTGTCAACTTCTCTCTATATTGTTGTTCTGGTTTCTCAGCTTCTCTGGAACTCTGAGGAGATTTTATCCACATGGGCAGTGAGTGTCATTTATACTGAGCTATTCAGCTAGTGTGCATGCCACACTCCTGGTCTCCACAGGCCAGCGGCCTGGCAAGGTGCCTCAGGGAGGGAACAGAACAACAGGTATCATTTATGTTTCCCAGGTTCTCCAGGATGGTTTTAGAATCCATCTGGTTGGTATGGTGCACCTGAGTTACTTCCTCCTCACTGGAACACAATACCCAACATTCACAATTTAGGGAGGAAAGGGTTATTTTAAGTTTCAGGAGTTGTAAGTCAATTTATGGGAATCTGGAAATAGAGGAAGGACATGGAAGTGTCTCAGCCAGAAAAAAAGTCATCTCAGTCCAGAAACAGAATGAGCGAAGCCAGCGAGGTATGTGTACCTTTCCAAGTCACCTCCCATGATCTGCCGCCTCCAACCATGACCTCCTAACAGCTCAGAGATGAATAAGATTATCTCCCATGATCCAGTGATCTTCCAAACACACAAGGCCTTTGGGGGACATTCCAGATCCAAACCATAACATGGTTATTAACTGACAGCCTCCCGTTTCATTCTCAAATGTTCTTGAATTGAATGATAATTCTATGATCAATTAAGAGCTACCAACAGAGCAGCAGGTTTGAAGTTCCATTTCTAGAAAATGGTTTAGTCTTGGCAAAATCAGAGTGGATAGTCATCGCTGCTGTAGCAATAACCAAGAACATTTGGGTCCAGCCCGTCTTTCTCCTGGCCAGCTGGCTTTGAAGGCCATGGTCTCTTCTACCGGGCTCTCAGTCACGACCACCTTGATCCAACACAGCTGCTAGCTGTAACGGCAGTCAAGGAGGCGGAGCCAGAGCCTGCATGCTCCTCACCCCAGTGCATGTGAACTCACTGGAAAGTTGTCAACTACAATAGTTTTGTCTTAGTAGAATGAAAAGAAAAAAAAAATAAAGGCACATAGAAAGTAACTGCAAGTAAAAGGCTGGAGTGAAAGTTGAAAAGAGACTGCTAAAACAGAGGATATGGGTACACATGTTCAATACATACTGACGGCTGATCATTTCGTCTCTCATACAATATATATAATACATCTAGACCTTCAATAGACATATTCACTTGTCTACTGGACAATAAAAAAGTATGTTCTAAATGATTAAAAACTGTCAGCCCTAACATATCGATAAATTTACAAGTACAAAGTAAGGACATCTTAAAAATTGCTACGTTATTAACTAACGAGGATGATATTTATCTCTGTTAAAATTTAAGTAAGTTAAAACAAAACTCCTGACTGGAATACAATCTCAGGCCTGCAGCTGATCTTTTGGGCACTTTCCTGATTCCCTGGTCCTCCACATTGTTGTCTGTTAACTTCAAGCTCCAGCCCCAGTAATCATTCTGTTGAATCTTCCAAGCCAAAGTTTGAAGTGGCCACTAAATTTCCCCAGGCACTCCCTGAAGCAAACATGGGTGTCATCTCAAGAGAAGAAGAGAATGTTTATTACCTACAGGTAGGAGATCGTGGTGTCCAAGAAGCCACCTTGCCTAAACCCACATATAGGGGGATTTATTTGTCAGGCTTATACACATCCATACGGGGCATTTACCTCAGGGCAGGCACATTCTTCACTTCAAGAACAGAAGTGGTAAAGAAGGAGCCCTCCAGCTGGCTACATCCAATCTGAGTTGTCAAGCGGGCCAAGTGTCCTCTGGTGTGCTGGCTTGTAGCCTGTGTTTGCTAATAGTTCCTCAAACTCTTTAAAACCTCAGAGTCAACCCGCGCTCTGGAAACATCTTGTCTTAGTCAGTTTCTCATGGGTGGACCCAAATACCTGACACCTGCCACTTAGAGGAAGTGAGGGTCACTGTGACTTATGGTTTCAGATGATTCAGTGCTTCATCAGCAGGCTGGAAGCAGAGCATGGGGCAGGGCCTTAGAGAAACAAGCAGGGACCAGGTAGAGTCTCTGAGGTCATGCCACCCACCATGAGCCACTGGGACACTCCCAGCCGTGGGCTTTGCACCACACCAGTCAAGTGGAGGAGTTTCATTAGACTCCACACTGCTTGGAGTCAGTCCCTGCACGGCTTCAGCTTTGCAGCTAGCTGATTCTCTGCCTTAAACCCATCCTGCATAATTGTCTAGGTTTCTTTTGATATTCCTGACTGGACGCTACCTGATACCTAAGATCTAATTCATTTTGTTCGCTACTACTAATGAGAGACATGTTAGCTGGCCCAATAAAAGGGACTCTTGGTTCATGTGTTCAATGCCTGAGCATTCCAGACCACACTCTATCCACCCGCTCCTCTCCAGGGACGGCAGTTCCCAGACACCATCATCAGAGAAAGGTTTATTTGGGTGTCTCCTTCACCAGCAAAGAAAAACCTCTTCTAGCAGAATGCTTTGGGCCTCAACGGCCACAGTTAAACTTTACCTGCTTTCACTTCTAACTGCGTGCTAGCACCGAAGTTTAGTGGCTGAAACATCATAACATCGGGTTGTGTTTCAGAGTTCTGTGGGTTAACTCTCTGGCCACTCTAGCCTCTTATCTCTTCCTCCCCCTGTCTTTTCTGTTGGTTTCTTTGTTTCTCTCTCTTCCCTCTTTCCCATTCTCTCCCCTTCTTCCTCCTTCCTCCTTCCCTCACCCCACTCCCTTTCTCCCTCATCTTCCTGCTCTTCTCTTCTTTCTCCTCCTGTCACTAAAGAACTTAGGCATTTACAGTTGCCTTATTTGTTTTTTAAATGAATCATCACAAATTTAGTGGTTTAAACCAGGTCAGAAGCCCACCCTGGGTGGCGCTGAGCTGCAGCCCAGCTATGACAGCGTGGTCCTCCTTTCTGGAGGCTCCAGGCATCCCTCTGTGTCATTGCCCCTGCCAGCTCCCAGCGGCTGGCTCCCCTGGGCCTTTGCCTCTTGTTCAAGGTCATCAGCATGGCAATTCTCTGACTCCTCTGTCTTCTTTCACGTTTAAGGACTCACATGATTTCATCAGCCCCATTCAGCAAGACAGAATGATCCCCTTACCTCGTTATTCTTAACTACATCGCATGTGGTCAGTCTCTTGCTGTGGAGACTCACATCCATGCGTTCCAGGGTTTAGGGTGTAGGTATCTTTGGTTGGACATTATCCTGCATACCGCGTCAACCAAATGCAAACTAATATTCTTCTCTTTCTCTTGGAAGCACAAACTGTGGATTGTCCATTGCTCCATGGCTTGGTGCCAAAACACAAGAAATCATCAATGAAGTCACATATACTCAGAGTGCCCAGCTCCGTAGTCTGGTATGCCAAGGAGGGCCGCAAGACTTGAGGGAAGAGATAAAAATAAATCAGAGATGAGAGAAGAAGAACAAATTTTAATTCTAGCTAATCCATACACACATACATTTAGCATATTATTAACCAAAGATACTATTTTTTTAGAATATTGTTTGTTCAAGTCATTTTAGACTCCTACTTTCTGATGGTGGCATGCGAGTTCTATGTGTGTTCCCAAAGGTTAGAGTCCAAATGCCCCATATAATAAGACGAGAAAGAAGATGAAAATGAAGTCTAGTGAAATCCTAACACAACTCAGTCCTTGCAGGACATGTCAAATTTTACATATCCAGCTTATTTTCAGTCCCTTCGCCAAGTTTCCCACTTACCAAATCTCTCTATTATTGTGACCACATAATCCTTTCCTGTCTTTCTTTAATTTATGCACATTGATTTCTCCGGGGACCATTTCAATTCTTCCTTCTTGTATTGTTTCTCTTCTTTGTTTCGCGTCCCAGCATGCCTTTCTCTTTCTTAATTTCCTCTCGGAGGAGCTATTCCACCTCCTTAGTGCCCTAAATAAAAAGCTGAGATGTCCTGAAAGTTCAAAGTTGCATCACAAGCATAATTTTTATTTTAGTACAACTATGCGATCAGACCATTCCTTTAGTGACACTGATCAAGTTTCAGAATTTTCCAGAAAAAAAGACAAAATCTTTTATTCTCTTATTAAAGCCCCCCACATGGAAAGATCTACCATTTTTACTTAGAACGTTAGAGTCATCAGGCTTCCGCACTGATACCCAGGAAAGCCTTCAGTCACGGAAAGTACAAAATCCAGTGCCGAGGCTCATCTTTGACCCATCTTTGAGTTGTACCTTTTTAATTCCTCAGATTTAAACACAAAATGTGGGAAAGTATTTATAAAATAGTTTCGATAGGAATCTCTTCCAAACTGTCTACGCTCATCCTCCTGGCCTTCAAAGCCCTCACCATGGCACCAGAGACGCACCTTCTCCCAGCTCATAGCACAATGGCCCTAAGATTCATCTTTCCAGTGTCCATTTTTTGATTAGAAATATTAATAGTCAGATGACTTGTTACACATTTCAGTCAATACTCCTCACACTGACATCCCAGGTAATGGCTACCATAAAACTGCTGTGTGACCAACAGATGTGCTCAAAATACGTTACAGATTTGGGCCTAAAATGTAAAAGTCTAAACTGGTAAACAGAAACATGCAGCATACAGAAAGCTACACAGGTGACAAATTTGTGTAAAAAGTAATACAACTAATATGATTACTGTCAATACACAATGTGCATACATTTTATATTAGTACAACGCGACACACACACATACAGCACAGGTGAAACTGGGAAACTGGGACAATGCAGATGGATCGTACCAATGGCAATGTCCCAGTGGTGATGCTTCAGTATATTTTTGTTCACTGGGGAGCCTGAATTAAGGGTATGGGTAATCTGTTATTTCTTATAACATTAAAATCATCCTAGGCCAGAAGAACAGCACAGTGGTTACAACACTTGCCTAGCAAGCTCAAGGCCCTGAATTCAATTCTCCAGCACCAAATAAGCCAGTCCTAGCACTCAGGAAGCAGAGGCAGGATTGCTGTGAGTTCAAGGCCAGTCTGGGCTATACAGTGAGATTAGGATCAACCTGGACTCCAGAGTGAGACTGTCTCAAAACAGAAAGAAAGAAAGAAAGAAAGAAAGAAAGAAAGAAAGAAAGAAAGAAAGAAAGAAAAAGATGGATGGAAGGAAGGAAGGAAGGAAGGAAGGAAGGAAGGAAGGAAGGAATTACAATCATTTCAATGAAATTTGAATCAAAAGAGAGAAAATAGAGACATCATAGCTTTAATGGTCCTTCTGTGCTCAGACAGCTCTGCTGAGAGCAAGTCCTTCTAGGCATGGTGAGAAAATGCAGCAACTTGGGCTTCAGGGAGCTGCCATTTCTGCTCTCTCCTGCCTACAGCTGTAAAACAGGTGGAAAATAGCACAGGGGTCACTAAATATTGCAGTTCTCTCCACAACTTATAGGAAAGCTCAGGAATTGGCCAAGCTGCTTCCAGCATGTTGAACAGAACTTCTCTAGAGTCAGTGAATCATGACCATGTGATGTAACACTGTGGAGAAGAGCTTTTTCCCACTGGACCTAGAGTTTGATACCAAAGTTTTCTTCTTACAGACACACAATGTATTTCACAAAGCTTTCCATGTTAAATGATGAATATTGCAACTTTTTGATTCAAATCTAAGAAGCATATACCCAAATGTTATTGGCAAATACTACTCCCGCAGGGCAACACAGTTATTGTGTGTGTGTGTGTGTGTGTGCGTGTGCACGTGTGTGTGTGTGTGTGTGTGTGTGTGTGTGAGAGAGAGAGAGATGTCAGGAAAGGCCAATGCAAAACAACTTTGAATCACTGTTGACCCCGCCACAGAAAGGGTTCTAGAAACAATTCTCCACGAGTGATTTCCTCTTGTGCGTCTACTTGAGGAAACCTTCCCTCTCGCACTGCGCCATCATTCGCATTGCTTTTTTTAGAATGGGTTTTCTTATTCCTAATTGGGAAACTCCTACAATTCCATCCCAAATGGTAGGGATATTATATTAACAAAATTTACTGTGTGCAATGAAAGACATAGATTATGAGATTTATTTCTTTTTCCCACATTTTATTGATATGTATACGTGCAAAATTCAAGGTTTACAATGGAGTTGAGCATTTTGTGCACATACGTGTCTTGTTAAGGTGACAAGGGCTTTCCCACTCTCCTTTTGTCCTCATTTCTAACATTTTGTTTATCTAAGTTTAAAGTTTTACATTTAAAAATGCTATTCACTAATTTATTCCATTACTACTTACTACATTGCCTTCATGAAACATATAAAACTTACTTGGTACATTGTGAACAAAAAGTTTAATTATCTACAGGAAATAAAAACATTATGAAAAAATTCACTACAATTAAGTGGTAGAATATCAGTGGTATTTTTCTTTTCCAATATATGAAGCAGGTTTTATTTGATTTTTTTTTTTTTTGTGACAGTCTTGCTCTGTAGCCTAGGCTTGTCCTGAACTCACTATCCTCCTACTTCAGCCCCCCAAGTACTGAGATTACAGGCATGTGCCACCACACCCAGCTTTATGTGGTGCCGGGGAATGGAACCTGGGGCCTTGTACTTGCTAGGCAAGCACTTAACCACTTTAACGACTGCAGCACTCCTCCAGCCTAGCAGATTTTGATAAAGAAAATTTTTTAAAGAATGTGAAGATTTTCCTATCACTAGAGAATTACTCTACTGAGATATCAAAGATAAATTTAAATGATACCAAGATGTAAATTGCAGTTATACTGAGTCGATGCTTTATAAAACAATTTTTACCATAAACATACTTGTTTCACAGGAAATGTATTATTTTTACAATCAGATGAGAAATTTTAAATGACAAGGGGGATAATATTTATGGTATGGATGAAGAGGAGCCGCAGTCAAATCTTGTACGATCTACCACTGGGAAAATGCACTCTTCAGTGAGTATTCACTGAAATGAGCAAGGACCCTGAGTACACGTCATGAGCATAAAAATATATTTGAATGTGCTTGAATTTTAGGAAGCTAATGTAATTGCTAGCGTCAATTTCAGAGCGATAATGGTGCGCATACTCAAGAGCAATCCATTCAGTATGTGGCTAAACATGGGTCTTAGAGCAGCAGATGCTCTGACTTAGAAAGTGCACATGGTGCCCGCTACAACTTGTCCACATGGATCATTACAAATCCCAGATTTTACAGTCCTTTAACATTCAGGGTAAAGATTTTCACTCTATTCTTTAAGCAAGTTCTTTCCAACTTCTGTGCGGTGACATGGAAACCCGCCTCCCGTGCTGACCTACAGATCTGCAGCTTGTCCAAGATGAGAAGAGAGACACTGGTGCTGGTGGGGGAGAGCTGCCCCTCTCAGCTACAGCTAAGTTGGACCAGGCCCGTGTGCCACAGCTGCGGTCCTGCTGCAGGTCTGGCACACCCTCCACAGTGCACAGCAAGGCCCAAATGCTGAGCTTGGAGGAGGCTACATGCGCATTCACAATTTGACTCAGCTACTCTACTTCTAAGAATTTGCTCTGAACACACACTTCTGCAGATAAAAGGCAATGTAAGAACTTGCTGCTGATAACTGTGGCATTGCCTGTAGTAGCCAGATAATGGAAAAAACCATTCACATCCATGAGAAACAGGATGGCTAAGCCACATCCACATAGCAAGGGGCCAAGGATGGGGACAGCACAGGAATGTGGACGGCATGCCACCTTTTCTGTAAAGAGAGAAATTTGCATATGACAAACACTTGCTTATTTTGTGAAAAGAAACACAGAAAGGATGAATACTCTTGTGGTTTAGATCTGGAATGCTCCCCAAAGCCTAATGTATGCGTGTGCTCCCTATGGGGTCCACATGCTCTTAGGAGGTGGGCCTGGAAGAAAGGGGCAGATCGCTGGGCTTGGCCCTGAAGGATGTGTGCCAGCCCTGCCCATCCTGCCCTCCTCGGCTTTCTGTTCAACACAGAATGAGCAGCCTCTCTCCATCAAGGCCTCTGCAGACCCTTCCACCTGTGCCAGTTATTCCCAAATGGACCGAGACCTTCTGAAAACTGTGAGCTAAAACAAACCTTTCCTTCCATGATCGGTGGGCAACGGGTAATCTGTCCCAGCGATGAAAAAGTAACTCAGGCAAATAATAAAGTACTGACAATATCTGTACGTGAGGATTAGTGGAAAACAAGGGGGGCGTGGACAGGAGTAAGACTTGGCCGTGTGCACTTCCTCAGATGACAAAAGAAAAACGTAAAGGGAACAATAACAAAGTCAAACTAAGATTAACTACAAGCAAAACTGTACTGTCTATGTTAAATACATAACTGAACAGAAAAAATTTAATTGAAGTCACGTGAGCATAGCTCGCTGACTCTACTCTTAGTACTGGGGCTATAATATAGGCCCCAAAAAATGCAAATAAAGAATCTGAAACTTAGTATAAAGTAGTACCCACTTATCATTGGTGGTGACACCCACAGACTGGCTCTATGACTTTTTTTTCAAGTTATGTAGAGGAAATGATATACTGACTGACTCAGTTGTTATAGGGAAGCAGAGTTCTCACTAGCAACAAACGAGATCCAAAGGTGGGACGGGAAACCAAAAGAAAGAGCTACGTGCTCGTGAACTAAAGCTGAAAGCATCAGTGTAAACTCATGAAATCTGAGATTATTTCTTAGCTCTGTCCTCTAAAAGGGCGTCGTCCTAGTAACAGCCCAGCAGCAGCGCACAAACCCACCAGGCAGAGCTTGTTTCCAGGCGCTCTGCGCTGAGAAGGACGCCAGGGCTCCTCGGAGAACCGCTGATTGCACACTGGGGTGGAGAAAACACGGACGCAGTCAATAATCCATGTGCACGCATGAAAACCAAGTCGTCTTGGAAACCTTCGGGTCCCCCAACCCCGTCCCCCTCCCAGCTGGCCTGGCTGCTCCTGTTCCGGCTGCAACAACAGGCCTGCTCTGTTCTTACCGTCACCTCTCATCTGTCACCCAATTTAAAATACCCTCTCCATTTTCTTTTCCTGCTCCCTACAACTAACCCAAGCGAGAGCCCTAACAATAGGCTAGAAGAACACTTCCACTGCTGTTCCTTGCTGCTGGCTGTGGGGCGTGGCGTCCGGGGTGGCACTACGCATGCACTGGAGGCTTTCTCACCCCATGCACAGGAGGTGACCATGGTTATGTGCGTGTGCTCATCAGCACATTTTGGTAATGACTGTGATGGAACGCATCTCTAGAACCACTTAGAATGATACCTCCTGGCTAGTGCTTCAGAAACACTCGTTTTCACGCCCTGTGTTGCTGCTGCCGAGAAAACAGCACGCTCAAAGTTTGGTTCTCTTATGCTGCTTCCTTAAGTAATCATTCCATCTGGTTACTTTTTTCTTTCTTTCTTTCTTTCTTTCTTTCTTTCTTTCTTTCTTTCTTTCTTTCTTTCTTTCACAATGTCTTGTTCTGTAGTCCAGCCTGGTCCCAAACTTACTATACAGCCCAGCCTGGCCTTGAACTCATGGCAATTCTCTTGCCTCAGCCTCTCAAGGGCCGGGACTGGAGGCATGTGCCACCACACCTGGTTTCCATTTTGTTACTTCTTGATACACATATTCATCTATTTTTACATGCCTTCCCTTAGTGCAGTGCATGTTTTGCACATAAGAAAATTTTATTTAAACTTGAAGGCAAAATAATGATTGCTTAATTGTTCTGAAACGAAAGCATTTTGTCCTAAAACCTTCCTGGCCTTAATCTGATATTCTCGGAGAACATGACTTTGTTTACAAAATATTTGATTAACGACCCACAATGGTTGAAGGTTTTTGTCTTTTCTTTTCTTTCTTCTTTCCTTTTCTTTTGAGACAGGGTCTCACTCTGTAGCCAGGCTGGTCCTGAACTCACTATGGAGCATAGGTCAGCCTTGGACTCCTGGCAATCCTCCTGCCTCAGCCTCCTGAGTGTTGGGTTTGTAGGCTTGCACCACCATGCTCACCTTATGTGGTATTGGGGAATCGAACCCAGGGCCTTGGGCTTGCTAGGAAAGTGTTTTAATTGCTATGCCATTCCTCTAGCCCCTGATACGTTTTCTTTTAAGCACACCCATACGCACTTCCACCTATCCCCATTATCCTAATACAAGTTAAACTAGATTTTTTGAAAACTGATCATTGGTCTTGACAACAAATGACTCTATGGATGCTGACTAAATGCCTTGAAGAGCTTCTTTAGTCAAGTGCCATGTCACCTCATACAACCATGAAAATTCCTATCCATCAGCCCATGGTCCCTCCCTACAAGGCAGCATGGACTTGACGCTCCCTGAAAGCACCCAGTTTAGTTTTGTAGTCGAGCACCACAGCTAGAATGGCACAACCAGCTGCTGGTGGCAGGGACTGTGCAAGTCTAGAGATGACATAGGGTACCTCGTGTTTCTGTAAAGACGAATGAGGCAGCCTGGGCTGGAGTCTGTGTTAGTCACGTGTCTTCCTTAAGTGGACCAACAGAGAAGGAGCTGGAACCGGAAGGCCAGGCTTCAGTGTCCACGGAAGTGTGGCACTGAACAGGCTGTTAATTCCTTCTCTTTTGTATTACCAATACAGGAACGTAAAGAATGCATCGCACTTGTATGTGGGTTATAAAGATACCATTTCATCTGTATTTTGGACAGCCTCAGGTACATCAGATGCATTGTATATATTTGATATAAAAGGGCACCGAGGCACCCTTAGCTTGACGGCCCACATGATAAAGTTAGACTGACAATCCGGGCTGGTGACGAAGTGAGGATAGAAGAACAGGAACCGGAGCCTAGAGTGTCCCAGGAGCCAATTCAGCTATGCCCTGGTTTTAAAAAGATCAGCAGCAATGAGAAGGCAATGGTGCTTCCTCTTTAAGGTTTGGAAACATTTTAAAAGAAGACAACACAGGAACTTCTGGTAGTGTATTATATTTCTTCCTGTGATGGTTGATCTTAACTCAATTTGATCTTTTTGAAAGCTTCCAAGGAGACTGGTAAAGGACACTTTGGTAACGACTTGGGGGAAGGATCATGAGGATCATGATCGTGGCCCCTTCTTTCCTGGCACTGCTTCCTGCTGTGCTAGCCATGAGAAACTGAGCATCTTCCCTGGCCAGGCTGTCTCCCATGATGTTCCCGTCTTGGAGCCAGCCTACATGAACTGAGCCCTCTGAAACCGTAAGTGAAAATAAGCCTCTTCTCATATAAGTGGATTTATGTCAGATATTTTGTCTGAGCAATGGAACAATGACTAATATGCTAATTTATTTTTTTGTCTATATCGTTACTTAATTCCTATAAATATCCAAGGAGAAATCTCCAAAACATTTTCAAACTTCACCTAGAGTTCCTTTGCCATGCCTACACCTGTTGTGACTGATATCCATAACTGTGCATACAGAAATGCTACTTGTCAACTCGAGCAAACTGCAGTTCTAAGGATAAAAGAAAATATCAATGCTTGAATGATTCTGGGAGTTCTTTGTGAAGGCTGTGGAGAAAACCTGTAGTTTTCTGGGGAAAGGGCATGGCACGCATAGGATGAGGGAAGCAGATGGGGGTGAGCTGTTAGGACTGGGGCAGACGTTTCCCAAGCTGATCTGGGGTCTTCCCAGTAGCGCTAATGACTGAAGTAGGAACAGGTAGTAAGACATCTGGGTGCAGTGCAGAGAAACAAGAGATGAAGAATGTCGGCAGTAAAGTTAAACCGAGACTAACACAAGTCGGTCCTTAAAACCCCACATTTCCAAAGCATTCAAGAGCACATTTCAAATGACAGACCTAAGGGGGGCTCAAATTCTCCGAAGTCAGTACTAGGTTCTAGTTTTGTGAAACTAAAAATAAAATGTCAGTTCTTGTTAGAAATATTTTCAGCTTAATAGCAATTCCATAGCTAACTGTAAATAATAATGTCCCTGTTCTACAGACAGAGTATCAACAAGGTATGCCAAAAAAGATCTGGAGACAAAATACCAGTTTGCCCATTTGAAAATGCTGGTAGAAGAACAATGCCAAAGCTCCACAAGTCATAGACAGACAGACAGACAGACACACACACACACACACACACACACACACACACACACACACACTGAATTAAAACACGTGAACTGCCTCTCCTAATAAGTCAAGCCAGGGGAATCAAATTAGTGGCTGTGGTCAGAGTACTTGGGATCTCCAATTCCCTAAGTGTGAAACAGAAACAGGTCTGCAGGCATTTTCTTTTTAATTGAATAACTGTATTAATTTGATCTGTGCTCTTATCAGCTCAAAGCAGGGGGCAGGCAGACCTTTAATTTTCCCAAGGTCATAGACAAATAGGACACAATTCAGTTTTTCAGGAGCTAGGGTTGGTGAGTAGCATTCAGCTGGCGTCTCATCCGAGGATCACTTTATATTCACAAATGGAGCAAATGCTACACATGGAGCCAGTGAAGGTTAACACACAGGATTAACAGAGGATAGTGCAGTGCAAGGAAACCAGGTCTGTGCATGGACATGTGTAGACAAGACTCGCTGAGTGTGAGGTATGGGTCCAAGCCAGGTACGGAGAGTGTCTGCTGAAAGGCTCCCTGGAGTCGAGACCAGTGTGTGACAGCACCAGCGAGGATGCGGAGGGAACAGGGCCCAAGTGGCTACGGTCAATCTCTGTCTCTTGGTCTCTTCTCTAAAGTGTCTCACACACACACACACACACACACACACACACACACACGCACAAATTAGTCTCCCATGTGTATAACAAAATAAAGATTACAACAAGCTAATAAGCTCGTGAATAGCAGAGCGAAAAAACAAGCCAAAGAATGGGAGAAAATATCTGGAAGTCATACATCTGATAAACCTTTAATATCCAAAATGTATAAGGAACTCTTATAACACAGTAGCAAAAAAGCCATACACTGTCCCAGTAAACGTTCAACAGAGCTTTCTTCAAAGGAGACTGTGGCGTGAAACTTTGCCTGGGGAGATGTGAGAAGAGTCCTGCTCACTGCAGATACAGCACAGTGGACATACCAAAGCAATGATCACCCCAAAGCCCAACTTTGTGAATGAACTGGTGTGACTTACAGGAATGTGGGGAGGAGTTACTTACAGGAGCAGAGATCACCCAAAGGCCACTATTTCACTGGAAAGCCACCCAGCACAGGTGACGATTCATGGAAACTGCATTCCCTAGAGCTCACCGCATAACCTGCAGGCAGCTCCTCTAGTTGTAGAGTCTTTTCCAGCAAATGTTCACTGCCTTTAGACCCTTGATAGAGGCTAATCCACAGGGCAGAGCTTTGTGTGTGAGTGACTGACTTACAGGCCAGCAGATGGGAAAAGAATGTACCCAGGATGTGGGTGGGCCAGCCAGCACACAGGCAGCTCAGACTAACAGAAAGGAAAAAGATAATCGTGGCATCTTCTTTTGGGAGGGATTTTGCCTTCACCAGACACGGATTCCCAGCACAGACTCACTCTTCCCTTGCCAGTCTCCAGTACAGGTCTGCCCCAATCTCCAGGTTTTACCATCGCCTCTGGACATTGGTCCGTGGCACAGGCTCGGCCTGGCTGTCTTCCCATGAACATCTAAGCTGCCCTTCTTCTACACTCGCTCCTCTTATCTTTACATTTGAGCAGCTGCTGGGCCCACCAACTCTTGCATGTGTGGTCCTCTGGTGGGGACTCTCCCTCTTTGGCCTCTGTAAGCTGCCCCAGTAAATCCATATATATATAATTTCTACTAATTCTGTTGTCCCAAGAGCCCTAGCTAATCCCCTCTGATTTGGCCAGGGAAGATAGGGAGAATTAAATGGAGGTGTTGGCTTGCCATTTCTTACGGCTGGCAGAACAGAGCCCAACGGAAAGAAACTACAAGTTAGATCTGTGCCAAAAGCTCTTCCTGGAATCTGAAAACTTAGAACCCCTGGAAAGAATCTGATCGCGAGCAGGAAGAGCATGGAGTAGAAGTCACGAAGGCCACATCCCCCGGGGAGTCCAACTTGAATAAAGAAGAAAACTCATGCTGCAGACGGGGCCTCACCAAGGGCCCAATATTAGGAAACTGCTTGAATTAGGAAAGACTTTTAGATCTGACAGACCAAAGTACTGATTACGCCAAAGTCCAACTCGGCGACCAAGTGGGTTTTTTGGGTTTACACTGAGTGTGGGTGGGGGGTGCCTGGCAGGAGCAGCTGTTGCATCCATCCGACAGCCACTCTAGCGACTGCAATGATTCACGGAAACTGCAGCCTTGGTGCTTGCTCTGTGATCTGCACGCAGGTGGTCGGGTTAAAGAGTCCTCACCCATGTTTACTGCATCTACACTCTCGGGGAGGGCCTCGGCTACTGGCAAGTTTCACCTGAGAGTTGTTACTTCCCAGCCAGAGCCTCCCTCCTTCCTCCCGGCAGGAACGTTTCACTTCAGGGGAACTTGCAGCACTACACAGCTACCTACCAATGGAGAGCAGGAATAGGTACTGGGCAGCTCTTAACCATCTAGGAGATGTAAATAAAAAACACAGCATCCCTTTATACCTGTTAGGATGGCCATTCTAAAAATAGCAGGTGTGGAAATAGAAAACACTGGAACATCCTTGCACTGCTAGCACCATAAAACCTTGCACTATGGTAAACAGAAGGAAGAGTTCCCAGAAAATTAAAACAAAGAAGCATCATTCGGCCCAGCAAGCCTACCTTAGGTTATTTATCCAAAATAATTGAAATCAGGATTCCCAAGAAACACCTGCACTCGTGTGTTCACCACTGTTTTGTTCAGAATAGCTGAGAGGCTGAAGTAATCTACCAGGAAACAAATAAAGCAAGTGCTACGTATGTTATCTTGTACACACATTATCTGGCCTCAAAAAGAAGGCAGCTTTGACACCTGTGACCACATGAAGGAACCTGGAGGACGTTGTACTAACTTAAGGCAATCACAGAAGGACTGGTACTGCACGGTTCCACTTACGGGAGGGTTGTAAAGGAATTAGGCAGAGTTGGTAAGTGTTTTATTTGGGGCTTATGAGTATTATTTGGAATTGATATTTGCATACTGGGAAGAAGGAATCCAAATTCTTTTCCCATACTTTTTCTTATCCTATCAACCAAACAGTTCCGTCTTTCTCCACTGAGTATTCATGTCACATTAATTATAGATCAAATCTCCACAAGCATGTTTCCCTTATCTCTGCAGCAGCATCAGATGCATTAATTACCCTGAATTTATTATAGTAAGTGCTGATGGCATTTCTTTGCAAAACTCCTTTTCAAAACCTGTTTTCCAGTATTTATTCTCTGATATTAAAGTTCAGAATAATTGTATCACATTCTAAAATCATGTCTGGCCTATTTACGTACCATCTTTCTGCATATGTGTGCCTTTCAAGACATGTCTCGATGAGGACGGTGGTCGCAGCTTAGCGGTGAAGGGCTTGGTCAGCACGCAGGGATGGCGGAGAGCTAAACACAGCGCTCGCGGTGTGCTGGTGTCCAAGAAGGAACACTGCGAACAGACAGTTTGGAAGCAGGAAGTCACTTTATTGGGAGAGGCGCATAGGAACAGAAGAGCATGGCACAACTCCCTTGAGGCGCGGGAGCAGCTACAGTGCTGACTATTCAGCAGTAAACCCAGTTTCATAATTTTTTTTTTTTTTTACAGATGATGCGTATTTATTTTGCTGTACCTGATTAGTACATGTGAACATAAAATTTACCTATTGGTACATATTAGCATGAAAACTAGTCTTTCGGCTTTAACTCAAGTTTCAGGGTTTAAGATAAGTCTCCAGCCTGCAGTACCAGCAAATCCAGCAGGGGAGACCCATAAAAGCCTTCAGAAGTTTCGTTCCCATAAATGCAGCCTTCATGCCTGTTTCTTCTTACCATTTGTCCTGCCTTCCAAGATGTCTTGTCTTCCAGCTGTTCTGCCCATCTTGGAGAAGGCCTCAACCCATTTCAACTAACTGCTCTGACCTGGCCTGCCTAGCAAAAATTCTACTTCCCTGCACCTGTCTAACCGATTCTACCTTAGCAGAGGCTCTAGTTTTGATCCTGAGCACTGCAAAAAAGACTGTAATAAAAATAAATAAATCTTAATATTTATAATTTATAATACAAATAGAATGATAAATGATAAAAATGGTTAAAAAATTGCATGTTTTTGGTTAGATTTGTTGCTTAGTACGTTATGTTCCACATTGGCCAGTGATGTTCTCTCTTTATATATTTAATTACTCATGTGTAAAGACAGAAATGATTCTGAATTCAGCAAACTTGTTACATTAAATTTGAAGATAACTGATTTACACACATTGGACTTTTTCATATGAGTGATGATATATATCATTTACAAATAATTTTATTTCTTTCTAATTTTTAGGCTTCTGGGCTTTTTTGTTTAAAAACGTCTTGTTTCATTGAGTAGAATTTCTGATAAAATTTAAATACAATCAGTGATAGTGGACCTTCTTATGATACTCTATAAAGTACAGATTTCTATCATTTGTTTTTTAGTAACTTTCAAGGATTTTTACACATACTTTATTAGTTAGAAATCTTTATTTCATTGACTGTAATAGAATATTACCAATTACATTTGTTTTTCTACTAAGATAAGCACATATGTATGTATGGTTAGTATTTTTCAATGTATAGTTCGCATAATATTTTTCCCTCTTCATTTATCAGAAAAATTGCATTCTTTTAGTGTCTAGTGTGGTTTTAGCATAACTGTTACTTTGGCCCAATGGGGATGTTCAGTATTATTGCCTTTTATGACCACAGTTTGAAGAACATCGAGATGATCTGTTCTTTGTTTATAAAACTTGCCTATAGAACCACCTGTCTTGTATTTTCATTGTAAAAAAACCTATAATCACTGCTTCAGTTCAGTAGAACTTTTGGAATATGTTGTTTTTGAGGTCATTTTAGTAAATAATATTTGTCTCAGAACTTGTCCAATTATGCTTTTAGATTTATTTTACCATAGACTTGTTGATAGTATTCTATTAATCTCTTCAGTCTCCGTTTATGCCTATAATTAAATTCCTTTTTTGCATCTTTTGCTTTTTCAGCTGATCACTTTTAGGAGAAATTTGTCTACTGCTTTTTGTTCTAGTAATTACTTTGTTGCCATACTGGTTTTCTATATTGTATTTTGATTTTATTTTACTGACTTTTGATCTTTTTTCATCATTTCTCTTCAACTTCAGATTATTCTAACATTTTTCAAGTTTCTTAAAAAGTTCCACACATTACTTTTAAGTCATCTTTTATGCATACCAAGAGCTAACATTTTCTCTGGAAGACAAAGCAAGAGAACTTTCACTTCTGCTCCATCCCACAGGTCTCTTAAGTAGCCTGTTTTCATTATCATTCAGGAAATTTCCATTGTGGTTTTTGCCTTATAACTTTTGGGCTACTGAGAAGCGAGTCTTTCAATTTCTAAATATGTGAAGACACTTTACTTTTCATTTTGTAATTAGCTTTTAACTTAATTACACAGTGGTTAAGAATTCTCACTTTACATGGACATACTCTTACATTTATTGAAGATTTCCTTGTTGCTTGATACTTGGTTAACTGTAAATGCTTCATGAGGACTGAAAGAAGTATCTTCTCTGATTTTTAGTCCTAGAAGTCTGTAGAATTCCATTAGATCAAGGTTAGCAATTATTCATATTTTCCTTATCTTTTTTGAGTTTCTGCCTGCTTGACCTCTCAGTAGTCAAAAATGTATTGAAATCTACTCTTTAGATGGCAGATTTATCATTTTATTCTTATTTTCACTTTTAACTTCATCGACTGTTCTATATTTTTTCCAGAAAATGTCCCAACTCTAGATTATCATTTGAAAGAATTAAGCTTAACTTCCAGCTTCATTGGATTAAGAAACTTCAAGAAGGGTGACTCAACCGTCAGCAGTTGGGGCTGTGTGACGCAGTGCTCACTGAGGATGCTCACGGGTGAATGTACCTTGAGGGAGTAGCGCCCAGCTGGAGAAGAGGGGGCACTGGACGCATGCCTTGGGACAGGAAAACCCTTCGCTGACGCTCATCCCGTGTTCTGCTTGCCAGCTGCCATGATGTGAGCAGCCCCGCTCCACCTAGACCTGCAATGAGGCTCTTGCTGGAAGTCAGCTAAGCATGAACTCAAACCTTTGCAGCTGTGAGCCAAATTGAAACTCCTCTCCCTTAAGTATGGGTGCCCAGGGACTTTGTGCCAGCAATGGGAAAGCTGGCCAATACATCCTGGTAGTGACTTCTGTGCTACTGATCAGTTTTTCCCATTATTGAACTTAGAGAAATGAAGACATCCGTGTAGACTCTGTGCCAGGTTCTTCTGTTGATTTAATATTTCTCGTATTTGTCCAGAAAGTTGTACATTTTGGCTTCTAGTTATTAACCAGCATGTCATTGGTTATGAGAACCACAAGGTATTTGTCTATGTTTTAATTAGTGATAGAGATTCGGGCTCTTTCCACGTGGGAGCGGTGTTGCTATTCTCTTCAGCGTATATGTATTTAGCAGACACTTCCTGAGTCTCGATTTCTAGGTCGTTACTTGGCTGTTTCCATTCTGCCACTAGTTGTACCTACTGAATTCTTTCTTTTTGAATTTTATATTTGCTGTGTATAATATTTTCTGCTCTCTTTTTATGTCTTCTTGTTTGGGCTTATCTTCTCAATTTTTTACCTCATTTCTTTCAATGATTTTGACTAATTTTTAAATTCTTGGTTTATTTGCTTCAGTATTTCTGCTTTCTTCAGAAGCTGTATTCCCAGCCTGTTGTGTTGCTTTTTTTCTTGAAATGGATGTATTTCTCAAGTATCTTACTATTTTGGCCAGTGAGCACCTTGCGCTCTGCGAGCATCAGGCAAATACTCTTGGCCTAATCCACAGAAGACCAGGTAGATTAAGTGGCAGGAGGTGGTGGCCAATAAGCGCAAAGTCCAGTATCTTCACACCAAAGAATCAACCAGTCAGTTCTTGTTGCCACTATCCTTCCAATCCTCATTCTTTCCTCCCTCCATGAGAAGCACCAGCAAGAGACATTCAGAGATTGCAGGGCCGAGGCCGGGGGTCTGAAGGGACAAGGAACACAGCACCTAACGGAGGTCGCTGAGCCTCACCATCGAAAGGTTCTGTGTCGCTGCTCAGTCTGCACATGAGCACCGCTGGACAAGAGCCCGACTCCAAAGGTACCATGTACCTTGAGAAATAGATGAAGATCATCTGTCTTCTCTCATATGGCTTTGCTGGGCTGTCTCTTGGACCTCAACAAAGATTCATCCCACACATGGTAGTTTCAACATCTCCCCTCTGACCCAGGTGGTATCCCACCTGACTCTTTCCAAAAGGGGAAAAATAAAGTCAAACAGATAGAAGCAGATCGAGATGATGTGAATGACAGGCTGAGAGCACAGAGATCCCCACCTTCACTCACGTACACCTTCAAATAAGATTTGGAGGTGTGAGCTTTACATCATTCTCAAGCACATATTGAAACCCCAGCAGGGTAAAACCTGTTACAACCTGTAGCAAGCCATTGAGAGGAATAATTTCCATATCGTGGAATATTCCAATCCTATAGATGGTCACCAGGGTGACTGTTCACCTTAACTCTTCCTTTCCGAGGATTTGCATTTATCTTTTTCTCCCTCCTTTTTGGAGAGTTGTTTTTAAGCTATCCAACGTCATTCCTGTAATACAACTTGCTACCCCGCCTGTACCAGTCTCAATCCTTGACAGAGAATTGATGTAATCCTTTTACACTTGTGAGGTTTTTGCCTCTGAAACTTGTTTAAAATCTCTACGACTCCAGAGTACACTTAGCTATTTTGAAACTTGGTCTTCCAACTTGAAACTCCAATCCAATCAAATAAACTCTCTTTCTTCCTCAATAAATTAATACCTCCGCTTCTCTTAAAAATGGATGTAACTTAAAAGTGAATTTTTGAAAAAAAGATCAGCAGTCCCAGTGTTTCAGAATCTGGGTCAGTTCCAGCTCCAGATCGTTGGTCATTTCAAATCTTTAAATCATACCAGCTAATACAAAGCATGCTGGATCTACCAATTCTGAATTCTACCATGCACGTGTAAAGCATCCCCACTAGATGCTGAAGTCAGACTCATGATGCGGGAGATGTAGTATCTGGACCTGTGTGTTCTCAGCTACTGCCAAGAAATAAGTGTGAAAAATGAAAACTGATACAATTACAAATGTGACTTTTCCCTGAAGAGGGACAAATAAAATGAGATTTATGACCAACTTTTTCTCTAAGTTGAATTTACGAGTGTAAAGGAGTGGAAAATTTTCTCTTCCGCCTTTACCACTTTCAGTGCAGAAAAAACAGGCTCATATTTATTTTTTTGGAACTCCGTTCCTTTGATAAGTCTTGCTGCCAAGTTAGAACACTAAGAAGTGGAAACGAGAATGCTCTGGTGTATGTCGACAGGTCACTTGTTGATTCTGCTTTTAGTTCCTTCTGTGTGATACAAACTGGCCTGTTTTCTTCTATCGTGCTGGAATGGTGTCTTACACTAATTTCAAAATTCATTGTTCAATTTTCAAAAAGCAGACATTACTTCCAAAAAGAATAATCTCACTGAGATTCTTGCATGCACTGAATCCTAACACATAGGTTGGCATTTCTCTTTTTGTTGGCACTGGTTATATTTTCGTATAATAACTAACACACTTTTTTCAAGAATTTTTTACATATTCTAAAAATAAAATATTTTAAGGCAGCACATTTTGCTTTCAATTTTTTAAGGACATGATGAAAAATCTACTCTAATTCTATTTTTTAAAAAACTCATGGCTCTATGTATTTTGAAAAAGTCAATAAAAGATTTTAAGCCTAACTTACACCTAAAGTTCTGTAGCTTCTACTAATAAGGTATTTGCCATATGCATTCACTCAAATGAATATAAATTGAGCAACTGCTTTGTGCAGAGAATCATGAAAAGCAGGAAGTTCTCAGCTCAGTTAAAGGATGTGGAGGTGGTGGGAACAGTGACTACACACAAGACAGATAACAAGAGCGAAGGGCTGAGCGATATAAGGACAAAAAGAAAAAAAAACCCTACAATAGTTGCAAGACTCACAGAGGAAAGACTTTCCTCCTATCTGGGGGACTTGACAGAGTTACATGGGAAAGGTGATACTACCTTTTGACCTTTTACAAGAGGCAGAAATGGAAAGGTGGAGGTGGGCAGAGTGCAGGGGAGTAGAAGTGAATGAACTCAGGTCAGAGAAGAAAGGCCTGGAGAAACAAGCCAGAGAGGGCATCTGAAGGGTATGGGAAGGTGAAAGTGATCTGAGATCAACCTTCAAGCAAGTACACGTATTCTCAGACAATCTTTGTTCTAATAAAAAGGAACCAGACAAGAATAACTATAAAAACAAACAAAAGAAAAGCTCAAAGTTTGAAGAAATCTTAAAAGCTCACAGAGTAATGGAGCCATCATAGGAAGGATTTGCCACAATTAAACATTTTTTTTTTCTTATTTTCCCAATAAAAGGCCACACTGAGCAATGCTAGGGCACATGAGCACAGGGCCCCGGGCTGGCAAGGAGTGGGGCACCTGCAGGCTGTGTTCTGGCTCCATGAGATTCATGTTTACTCAGCGCTGGATGTACATGTCCCCATGTCATTTATACTGCTTAGACTGGTTACTGTAATTATAGAACTAGGTAAAATAATGACAGAGATGAGAAGAAAAGTAATGATTGTTGTAAGAATTAAATTGAATGTCTTGATAAGAACTGGATACAAGAAGTCAAAAATTATTAATGTTAATGGACTAGTGTACAGAGTTCACTACAGATGAAAGTCAAAAATTGGAAGAATTCCTAGGGAAAATGGTTTAAAAAATTGGAAGAAATCATTTCAGGTAGCTTTATAAATCTATTAGTTTTTGCTCCACTTTCAGAAATTGAAGCAGGAAATTGTTTATATGTATGATATCTAAAGGTATAAAATGATTAAGTGCGATATAAAATAGAGTTAGCAGCAATAGCTGAAGTACATTTTAAAAGCTCTCAGCTTTAAAAGCTTTTGCACAGCAAAGAAACTATAAAAAAGGTGAAGAGACAGCCCAGAGTAGGAGATCTTCACTAATAATACTTCAGACAAAAGTTTAATATCTAGAATATACAAAGAACTAACAAAAATAAAACTTCCTAAAATAAACGACCCCATTAAGAAATGGACAGCTGAGATGAAAAGAAGCTGCTCAGAAGAAGTACAAATGGCCAACAAGCAAATGAAAAAGTGTTCTGCATCACTGACCATCAGAGAAGTGCGAAGAAAAGGAATACTGAGGTTTCACCTCACTCCAGTGAGAATGGCCTACACATCAAGAACTC
Organism: Ctenodactylus gundi; assembly: GCA_004027205.1. Lineage (NCBI taxonomy): Eukaryota > Metazoa > Chordata > Mammalia > Rodentia > Ctenodactylidae > Ctenodactylus > Ctenodactylus gundi. The sequence goes on from PVKB01001466.1 coordinate 84,590, forward strand.
AAAAAACAATTGTTGGTGAGAATGCAAGAAAAAAAAAAAAAAACTGTTCTCTACTGCTGGTAGGAATGCAGTCTGGTTCAGCCATTACGGAAAGCAGTCTGGAGATTCCTTAGAAATCTGAGAACAGAAATCCCACTTGATCCAGCTATTGCTTTACTGGGCATATTCCCAAAAGAAATTAAGTCAACACACCAAAAAGACACCCGTATATCCATGCTTATAAGAGCACAATTCATAGTATCCTGGAAATCAACCTACCTGCCTGTCAACAGAGGAATGGTTAAAGAAGATGTGGTACCTATACACAATAGAATGCTATGCAGCTATAAAGAAAGATAAGAAATATCTGAACGAAAATGGGGCTACCTTGAGTCAATAATGCTCAGTGAAATGGATCAAATACCAAAAAAATAAAAAAATAAATAAAAACCCTGACTGTAGATAGCTATCTTTCCTATGAAATCCACAGAAATAATGGCATAAAAAAGCCCCAGCACAGGTAACGGGGTAGAAAGAGGGCAGTGGACTCCTAGGAAAGGGGTGAGTATCTGGAAATTGGAGGGGGGCGTGCATGGGCATCGATTTTCCAACCCCCCTGTCTTTAATATGCTACAGAATTTGGAATTCATATATACATAAAAAATAAGAAAAATAAAAATACCCCAAATTTTAAAAATAAAATAAAAGCCTTCAATTCAGTGGAACTGTAAAGTGGCTGTACTATGGAAAGTAGTATGGAGATTCCTCAAAAAGAAAAAAAAAAAAAAAAAAACCCAAACAAACAAACTTGAAAGTAGATATATATTCCATGCAACTCACCAAAATCTCTGCTTTCTTTCCAAAAGAGCTAAAAGCAACATATTACAGAATACACACACACACACACACACACACACACACACACACACACACACACACACATTTATAGCAGCATAAGTAACAATAGCTAAATTGTGGAAGATGCTGAAATATCCATCAATAAACCAATGGATACAAATATTGTGGTATATGTACACAATGGAATACAACCCTACCATAAAAAAGCCAGATTTGACTCACTTGTAGGTAAATGAACAGTGAAGCGAGTCAGACTCAGAGGTTAAATATCGAATGGTTTCTCTAATACGAGAAACTCAGAATACAAAGAAATAATAGATCCAAATGGGCAAGGCACTGAGAGTCAACGGGAGGGGCAGGAGAGGGGGACGGGATGGGAAGTTGGCACAATGTGTATGCTCAAAAGATCGTCAAGCCTAATGTAGACAGTATACGTATAAATGGGAAGAAAAAAATATTTTCTCCCTTAAGTTCTGAAAAAAAAAAATTTCTCAGCTCTTAATCAAAAGACTAAAGAATGAACGCACACTTACATGTTTAAAATAAAATGCCTGTAGGTTTGGTGTCTCACCTCTTTTTAAAAATGATTTCATTGTTTTTGAAATTAGTCAACCAGCAAGAATGCTGATATAACTGATATATATTGTAGACAAGATTTGAAATGACACATTGTATCTCATAAATTCGTACAATTATGTGCCAAATAAAACTTTAAATTACATTAAAGTGCTTGCTTAGCAAGCACAAGGCCCTGACTCAATTCCCAGCACAACATAAGGCAGGTATGCTGGCTCATGTCTAACTCCATCACTCAGGGTGCTGAGGCAGGAGGACTGCTGTGAGCTCAAGGTCAGCCTGGGCTACACAATGAGTTCAGGACCAGAAGGGAATACAGAGTGAGATTGTGTAAAAATAATAATGATAATAAATTAAATATAAAAATTGACAAACATATTAAAAAAGAAACCCAAAATATGTCTTAGTTATGAGCTATGTAAAGAGTACTCTAGAGAGCTTAATTCTTCAGATTCAGGTCTTTTCTCCATAATGTTTAAGGCTAAGCAAGTCTGAACCCTGGCCTTCATGAGGGCGTTTCTGTCTTCTTTTTCATATAACCCATCAGAAGCTAAAAAATCAAAATCATATTGGATTTACAAATCACACAGAAAGAAATCAATATTGCTAAAAATTATGTAAGGAAACTACAAAGTTACATACATTTCTATAAATATATCCATTTGTATATATACTATGAATAATAAAAGTCTAAGAATGTGTATTGACAAGAACCAAATTTCACACGAAGATTAGAAAAAAAGAAAACAAAGCAGAACACAAAGCATGCTTTAAGCTCCTAAAATACTCACATGACTGATAGTTTTCAAAGTAGCAATGACCAGTCAATTCTGTTTTTAAAAATTTTAATTTAATTAAGCAATTGTTAAATAGAATTCTTAAACAAATCGTTTGCATAGAAAAGTGTAAAAATATGTACACTGCTTCACCTCTCTGTCTTTCCCTACCGTTCTCGTCGGCTCACTTTACTTGCTAAGAGCTGCCGTGGATGGACAGGGGTGAGGATGCATCTGTTCTCCTTCCTGTAGGAAGGGAGAACACCAGCGCTTGCGGGTCTGCACGGCTTCAGGAAGGAGGTGCTACCCAAAGCAGCCCTGTGGTTAGGTTAGCTCTCCTAGTTGGAGCTGTCAGCATGGCACACAGACCTCATGGCACTCAGGAAGAGTTGAGCAGCTGCACCAAGTTATCGAGACATTTCAGATAGTAAGCATTCAGAGGGCTTTCTTCTGAGCTTGACAAAGCTGAGAGAAAGAGAACAGAAATACCAGTTAATAAATAGTGCTACAGTGATGAACACTTCTATATAAATGTAAACAAAACATGTAAGCTTTTATTTAAGTTCTTAATGCATGAGAATTATAAGAACACTTTACATTTTAAGATGCTATATAATTTATATTTTATTTTAATTAATATATTCTCATAATTGATGCCATCAGCTATAATTCTATAATGAATGGCATTACTTTTTCTAAGGTACTGTCTCTTCTAAAGCAAAGCTTTAAAGCCAATCAATTATTCACTTCTTCCAGAAGTTCATGGTCATAGCTAAAACCAAAAACCTTTCTACTCTTCAAAAAATCAGATCATACAACATAGACTAACAACCCATGATTATAGTATTATATTAATGTATTACAGTATAGGAAATACTCGGTTCATTTTTAAATAATGTTCAAAGGATAATCCACACTGAGAAGGGTGTTACTTAAGATGAATAACATACGTTGAAAAGAAAACCTTCTGTCACATCAGACAGATCACAAGGAAAGTGAACGCTGGGGCAGTGAGATCTAGTCTTGGAAGACCGCAGTCAACTTCCTGACATTAAATCAAAGCTTTCTGCTCAAGACCAATTCTAATTGGTCCCAGTCCTTATCACCTAAGAACACAAATTAGCACAGTGGCAGCCACTTGCAAAGAAAATTTAGTACCAAAAAAACTTGACTTGCAGAAAGATCATAGACATATTTAACAAAATCATTATATCTCAAACTTTCATCTTTCAGTACATTTTATTATTTTTTTAAAAAGTTACAATGAAAAGTATAGACCAAATGCTGGCATATCAGACAATGCTTTGACAAAAATCTCTTCAAAACCTAGTAAAATAGTGCAGAACACTAACTTTGCTATGGCGTGTCCAAATATTTCAGTAAACAGAAAATTTACTTAGTAGTTTCTATGTTTAACTGTAATTTAAAAAAAAGTAAAACTTACTTTTCTTTGCTAAGGAATATGCTTCACCTACTCTTCTTTTTATCGATGAGTTTTTCAAAGTTGTCTTTGCCTGAAGATAATACAGAATAATTCACTAATTAGATTTATTCCTTTATGTTAAGGATCAGGAAAACACAATACTAATTCTATCTGCCACTAACTAAATGGGCAGTGTTTAACAAGATATAAAATATGAAGTGGAACTTCACACAACAGAAATACATAGAGTTCCACATTAGGACATGCTACTGCGCTGACTCTTGCACCTTTGGAGGTCTCGCCTCACCTGATCCTCCTACTGTCCCATGACCTCCCAATCTCAATTTGCTACTTTAAATGAGTCAACTTTCGTTTCGGTTTTTAGTTTCATATTCCTGTGAACACCAGACTTCAAACCAAATGCTTTCACTTGTATGCATGGAGATGGCCAGCTGAGAAAAGGTCTTTTGGATGGTATGCTAACGCTGCCATCACTATCTCACCACGATGCACTCATGGGTGCTTCTCTGAGGAGGACACATGTCTGCAATAAAAGAGAAGACCAGCAGCCAGGAGAGCCGGGACTCGAGTGCCCTCTGGCCATTCTCTCTGGACAAGCGCTTTGCTACATCTTTAAGAATGGGGCCGATTCCAAAACTCAGGGATAATACATGTAAGAGAAAGGCAAATCATCTAATTGGATAAGACTTTGTGACTCAATTTTATGCAATGCATTTTCTTAAATATATCTTTCAGAAGAAAAAAATCTAATCTATACTAAAATTCAAAAAAAAATACTTGCAGATTTATTTTGATTTACAGGAACTCTCACTTAAAATAGTGATACTCTTCTAAAATGAGACATCCTGATAAAATGATTATATTGAAAAGATTTCAACTGATAGAGTACTAAGAGAAATCGTCCTTGTTTTGCTGATACGTTGCTGACAGCCCTGCATGCACCCCAAGAGGCCTAGTTGTGTGGCACCCCGCCCAAGGCATAACAAGGATGTTCAGAACTGACCTTCTGGCAATTATAAATCAGAGCCCAAAGAGCAGCTGCTCCGATCCTCTGCACACTTTGATTCTCACTTTCCAGACAGTCTGCTAGCATGGTAAGAACTTTTTCTAAAGATATATACATGAAAAGAAAAAAAAGTTCAGCTCTAGACCCTGTATTGTATTCTTAGACTGGTCAGATACCCGTCCCCCCATTCCCTATTAGATTATATTTACAAGGTTATATCACTAAATTATAGCAAAATTAATGTTTACTTAGGCGTCTATGGAAGAGCAACCTCAAAAGTATTTTTCATGGTGATCACAGAATAGGTTCATAAGTGACAAGGCTGCCTAAATTTTTGGCCCAAGTTCAAGAAAGGCATTTCATGGTACAAAAGTATGCATAAAAAGAGCTAAACTGTGACTTATTCAATTGTAGCTTACAATTTAGAATGCAGGAAAACAGATCTGCTAACACCAAAATTCACAGACCAACATCCAAATATATCTCAAGCCACGGGCAATAATCAAGAAAAGCCATACTGGAGGCTGGAGGGATAGCACAGCGGGTTAAAGCACTTGTCTAGCAAGCGCAAGGACCTGAGTTTGATTCAACCCCATCACATAAAAGCTGGGCGGGGTGGCGCATGTCTGTAATCCCAGCACTCAAGAGGCTCAGGTACAGGGATCGCCATGACTTCAAGGCCATCCTGAGCTCCACTGTGAGTGTACGATCAGTCTGGACTGCAGAAAGACCCTGTCTTAAAAATCAAAAACAAAAACAAAAACAAAAAAAAAAAAGAAAAACCATACCAGTTAGTCCTTTCAAAATAGAACTAAATATTTTATTAGAGTTTTATGTGTGTGTGTCAAAAAACAAACAAGATACGCCCTTTTTCCAAAATTAGCTAGAGTAGAAACTAAGCAGCACTAATTTTTCTGCACCAGTCTACTCACTTTCATTGGCAATTCAGGGACATCTACTTCCAAGGTTAGTTGTCAGTGTTTCAGAACAAAAACTGAACTTAGTTTATTATCTATTTCTGTGTCACTGTCATGGTTAATCTCGTCCACTTGACCAGCTTGGGAGATGCATAGATGAATTAAAGCACACATCTGGGTTGGAGTGGGGTAGGCACGGCCTTGGGAGTCATGCCCCGTCCTTGGCCCCTTCCTTTGTGGCGCCTGCCTTGTTCCTGCTTTCTGCCTCGCAGCTGGCCACCAAGGGATGAAATCTCCAAAATCATGAGCCAAATAAATCTCTCTCTCCTCCTACAAATTGAGGATGTCAAATATTTTGTCCTAGCAACAGAAAATCTAATACAATCACTAAATTTAATATTTAATTCTAAAGAGTCTTAACTCTTTCTATTTGAGTTTGAATAAATTTTTCTAAGAGAGGTGTCCATTTCATCTTTTTGCTAACTTTGATTTACTGCAGACTTACAATGATATTCTAGAAATGAACTAGATATTGTCTTGGAATTATCTAGTTCTCTTTTATCTGTGTATTCTTGTCACACAACGGTTTTCAAAACTTTTAGCCATTTATTATTAAATATTTTTCTCTCCCACTCTCTCCTTCCCTTCTGACTTCATTATATAAACACATTGTCTCCATATTCACCATAGTATTTACCTTTAATTACTCTAGTAATTTCTCCTATTTTAGTTCTATTTTGATGCATTACAGATAACTTTTCTGATATTTTCATTAAATTTTAAAATTCTCTCTTCTGTTCTACTAAACTTGTACATTATCAATACCAGACAGGCATGCTGATTGTAAAATTCGGGATATTAAAGTTCTAGAATAATATTGTTTGATGGAACCTCCTACAATGTTGAAATATTTATAATTATTAGTGCTGTCTGATAAACAGTAACTAGCCACATGTAGCTAGTGTGATTGACAAACTGAATACGTTTAAATTAATTTAAATAGCTCTACATGACTAATTACCATATTGCTCAGTGAAGGCCTATAAATTCTATTTAATTTTTGCTTCAAATCTTTCAATTTTTCAGTTTCTTAGTCCCTGAATTTATTTTCAGGTTTGCCACTTATTTCTCTAAATATGGTATAAAGTTATTTTTTAGTCTGTTTTAAAATCCTAGTATTTGCAAAGAATCTGCTATCTATTTTTTCCTCTGCTTGTTCTTACCCTGCCAAGTTTCCTAATGTTTTTGATTATCTTTAAATTTGTACTGGTTAATGCTTTAAAAAAAAAAAAAAAGATTTATGGAAACTCCCTGAGCTCTAGTATGAACTTGTCCGTTGTCCATCACAGAGGCAAGTGCTCAAGGGCACTATCAATCAAGAATAACGAATCACCTCACACCCAGTTCGTAGCCCACTCCGAGGCTCTGCCTTGGAGGGTGCAGATCGGTTATCCCATTCCTTCATACTCGTGAACAAAAGCCAACCACACATTATTGGCCCGTGTCCTTAGGCACAAGAGCTTTCTATATACTTATTACTCGATGAGCCGCAGGCTTTCACAAAAATTGGCTTGGATGTTTCCCCACTGTCTTTTAAGCTGTTTTGAGGGAGTTTTTTTGTTTTTGTTTTTGTTTTTACTTTTGTTCTTTTGAGACAGAGACTCATTCTGTAGCCCAGGCTGGTCCTGAACTCATTATGTAGGGAGGCTGGCTTCAAACTCACAGTAATTCTCCTAGGAAATACAGACATATTCTGTTTTAATGTAAACAGAACAGTTAGAGTGTGTGGTGCATGTGCATGTGCGCGGGACACTGAACACTCACCACTGGCCAGGATCTTGGGCTTATTAGCAGGACTGAAGCAAATATTATGAAAAATAAGAAGAAGGATAGAAGGGCCGCTCCTATGCTTGTACTTGCTCATTTCTGTGAGCAGGTCTAAACATCCCTCAAGCCTCAGAATCATTTGCTGCCCGTCCTCTCCAAGTGACAAGTTCAGGAGCAGCTTCAGCCAAAGAACGGTCAGACTACTGAGCTGTTTATTCCCTCCTTTTGGCAATGTCAGAGACAGAAAATTCTGCAGGAAGTTACTCTGTGGGTAAAGAGAGAAAACATTATTTTTTTCTGTAGTCCTTTTCATTATTTTCCTAGTTCCTTGGTGGCCAATTAACTAGATTTCGGTATTCTTTTCTCCAACTTGAATTTCTCCTTCTTCCAAAACCTTCTAAATACTCCACCTACCTGATCTGAATATATAAGCAGAAAGTTTAAGAACAAAATCGTGCTCAACTTTCAATTCCTGCAATTTTTCTAATGATAAAGTAATCTATAGTCAACTCAATTATTTAGTATTGATACCTCAGTTTAGAGGATACTTTAGATCTCATGAGGCTTTTTTTTTTTTGCCTACCTTCTGGCAATTATGCTACTCATCACAAGATATGGGGAGGAGAAAACTCAAATCGGTCTTGCATATATTAGATAACAACTCTAACAGCAGTGAGGGCGTTTTGTATCATTGTATCTACAAGCATTTCTTTTTAAATATATGGGCATATTTTACATTTATTTTACTTATTTGCTTATTATGGATAACAATGACTACATATCATTCTATTAAACTTATAGATAAGAAAGCTCTATTAGTTGAATGTAAGAGTCTTTTCATCCTTCAAATAAAATCCCTTCCACAAACAAACCTTTACCTATATGAAAGAAAAAAAAAATTATTGTCTGAAATAAGCTATCTACAAATAAAATATAAGGACTACATCCACTAAAGTCCCTCAATGAACAATATGAAAGTCAGTCTTTTAGGCATTTTACAAGTGAATTGTTTAATAATGTGTTTCAACCTGCCTTTTGGGCTCTTAAAACTAAAATGACATGTTGGCTTTAATCTATAAAATTAATTTTAACACTTTTATACAAAGAAGACCAAGTATCAGAATAAAATGAGCCATAGAAAATATTAGCAGAATTACTCAAACACCAATGAAACTATCAAACTAAATGCTCACTTTGAATGCACTTGTTTATTGCCTTCCACAACTACTTAACATCTCTCTGCCCACACTGACACTTTCTTAGATCCATACCCCGCCCCTCCCTTATAGTTTCTATTATGAAATTAGAGATTTAGGGTTGACAAGAATAATAAAACACATGTCAGTGTTTTAAAATATAAATGTGCTACAGATATTCCTGGCTCTAACGATATCCTTAAACAATTCTACGTATCAGTTAGAAATCTATTATGGCAGAAAGAAGAGACATTTTATAACTTGGGTGGTACAACAGTGCTAGTTGTATTTTTAATACCTACTGATTAGTAATGAAAAGGTACAAAGTACGTAGGCTCATTATTACTTAAGGCAGCAGAGAAAAGTATCAGGAGTTTCTTAGTTACAGTAGAGAAAAAGTACTAGAATAATGTGCCTTGAAAACACTGGTATCAAAATAGTCCCAATTATTCCACCAGAATCAGAGGTTGAATGCTGAAGACATTTTAGACATGATTTTTAGTGTATTATAAAAAAACAAAACAAAACAAACAAACAAAAAAAACCAAAAAAAAAAAAAAAAACCCTTGAGGCTTAAAAGGAGTTAAGTCCCATCTTGAGGTCATGTGCTGGACACAAACCTAGCACCGACGTCCCCTAGGCAGCTCCTACTTTGCCTCCTACCAATGTATTTTAAAGGAAATTGGCGGGAAGCACCACCTCCCTGCTTGGCGCTCTCACACAGATACATTTCTTATCTGGAAGGGTGGGATCACTCACACCAAGTTCAAGGTGACTTTTCCTTTTGAAAGTATATGTAGGCACATAAACACAACATACATGATATATGCATACATGAGTGTGTGTGTATATACATATTTAAGAGTATATGTATAAACATATATAAGAAGTTATCCAGCTATATGCTGGTAAATAAATAACTGGTGCCTCTGAAGTAAGAGAGATCTATAATTTACAGTGTTTGCCAAATTACATGGTGTGATACTCCCAAATCGGTTGGGTTCTATCACTGAGACATTTTTTTCCTCAGAGTAAGACTAATTATTCTATTTCCTTAATATGACCGATATTTCTGCTTATTTGGTGATTATACTCAAAGTGTCTTTTGGGGAACTCCCAGATATGGAATGGTAAAGGAAAAGGAGACACAATTCTCATGAATGCTGTCAACTTTTGCAATTTGATTTGGCCTTCAAGCCAGAGAAACAGAAACACTCAAACTGCTATTACTACTATAAAGTGTATAATTTAGTCATACTCAAATGTTAAGATATCTTCCCAATCAAGAATTTTGCTGAAACATATCTAAATGATAGACTCTAACTGCATATGTGTTGAAATGTAACATGTTTCTTCCCTTTTAAAGTACCCTAAGTTAAAATCAGTGATAAAAAGTCAAGTTTTGGAAATGGAATTCCAGAGAACTCATAAAATTGCCTATTGTGTCATAAAGAAGTTAAAGTCTAACTAGGGGGAAAGGGACTAGGATTTCATAAAACATTTTGTCAATGTAAATTGAAATGAAATTGTTATTGCTCAATTTGCTCTGTTTAAAGACCAAATATGTTACTTTTACGATCTCCAATAAATGTAAAACAGCTGTCTCTCTAAAATTGCCACTTTTGAGAAATAAAACACATCCAAAAGCTAAGAAACATAAACTAAAAGTAAACAGCACTATCACAGTCTAGTTTCTGTGGCTTTTCATGTATCACTTAAGTAGCTCTAAGACAGTGGACCTCTTAATTCTCATAATCCTTTAATAATCCTTAAAATCACAATAAATTTATCATAGAAATCAAATTCTAAACTTGTGCTTGGAAGAATAACTTTACTGAGCATATCTTTTAGGATAAACAGGAGCATGTAAGTACTTACCTTTTGAATTACTCCCTTACAGTCATGAGACAAGGCCAGGTTTGAAAGAAACATGAAAATCAACTGCTGCATGGTACTGTTCTCTAGAGGCAGCCGAGAAGCTAGCTTCAGGATGCACACCATCAGGGAGCTGCTGGGGGCTCCTCTGTGGACAGCTTGGACAGAATGTGGTCCAGAACTTGACCAACAAAGCGAACTACAACCTTCAAAAATAACAGCTGATTATAAAAAATGTCTTCTCATTCGACTGTTAGTTTTTAAAAAAACAAAGTGGTAAAATGACTTGGCCATTAACCTGTGAACTGCAAATTAGCACTGAAGGCTAATGTTGATGTCTTCCACAGATTTACTGCCCTCTCTGAGAGCCTAGTTAACAGAGCATTTTAAAATAACAGGTGAAAAAAAACAATCATGTATAACAGTTTTTAAATAGTTTTTTTAAAGACATTAAAATAAGTGAATTGAAGAAAAGAATTCTAAAAGCAGAAGGTAACCTGGTCAATGCATTCACTTTATAAAAGAGATAAATGAAAAACATATATCCCTAAAGTAGGGACATGACACATACTATTTTTTTTAGGAAGCAGGTAACAGAAAGTCACACAGCAGAGCTAGCAACGGCATCTACAGACTTTCCAGTCTAGTGTTTCTTCACTCCATTAAATAATACATGAGATTTATGGAGGCTGAAAATGCATCATAAAAGAACTAGAAATACATTTTAATGTTTTATCAGTAACATTATCTGTAACATAAACCTAAGGCATGTTTACTTGAGGTGGCCAGCTTACACATAATCGCATCAGAATCAACTACATTCTGTAAAATAAACTCAGAAAATGATTAAACAAAACATGGAATGTTCTTTTATATGTTCATAACATCATAGCTATACTCAAATACCAATGCTTCCATTAACTGATACACAAAACAAACCATATCAAAAAGTTTCTTAATTAAATTAGTGGTAACCTAAATGATTCTAATATTTGTACCAATTCAAGGTCCAAAAACAACACAGATAAGTATGTGTGTCGCTTCCTTAGTATTTAACACTGATTCTTTACCCTTCCGTCCTTCGTTAAATCCTAAATCAATTACACAATGAAGGACAAGGTAAAGAAGGACCTTATACAGGCAGACACTACTTTTCAGGAATGAGCTGTACTTAGTTGATCATACCACGGGACATGCTGGGTAAAAGACGGATTGAGATGACACTGTCCAGGCATGAGGACAAGCCTCTACTGACACCAATGACAGCACGAGTTCCAGAGCCCAAAGCCTGGTGTCTATCTGTGGGTCAGTGACAAGTAGGCTGCTGACGAAGCCAGCTCCAAAGGCATCAGACTGTTTCAAGAAATGAGCTGACCACCATAGGGAGTGATGAGATGGGCCCCTAATCTGAGTCCCTGTCCCTTGTGTGTACATCCTTTGACATCCGGAGCCCTTTGCTGAATGGTACAAGAAGAAATCACATACACTGACTGACCAGTCAAACCTTACGCTTCTGACCAAAAACTGTTAAGTGGGCACTTCGGTCAACAATCCTACCGCACACCTCGGTCACTGGAGAGTCTGCTTCTCCTCATCTAAACAGCCTCTTCATACTTCTCAGAACCAGCCACCCCGGGTTGTCACTTGCTCTCAGAAGTAATAAAGCAGAGGGTTGCAGGTGGGGATTTCCCATCTTTGTCACTAAGTCACTCCACCACCCAGTCCAAATCTATAACCCTGCTTACAGCCCCCCTTCCCGTTCACTTTCCGTGGCTGCTCCAGCTCCGCCTCACTGAGTTCCCTCAGCCTGGGCTCTGATTTGTGATCCTTCCTTTCCTTTGTCTCCAAACAACACGCCTTAAGAACGTACAGAACAAACTGAATCCCTCCCCTCATTCCACACCCCTTCCCTGCCCCCTTCTCTGTCCCCTTAAGGAGAGAGCATGCAGAAAGGGTGCTTCCTCTTCCTTCGTCTCTTCTCAGCCTGCACACCACAGGTTGGCATCCCAGAAGTCTATTAAAATTGTTCTTCAGAACGACACCCTATTAACACCAGTAAAGCCAAGAATCACTGTCCCTGCCCTCTGGTTTGACTATGCCACCACTACCTGGCAGCCAAGCACACACCTGGCTGTCTGAATCTCCTTCCCTGTCGTTTGGGAGTTTCTGTCTTCTGGCCAGCTCCGAATGACGGTGTGACTACAGCCTGGGCAGGGAACTCCTCCACCTACACATTCTCTGGGGATGACTGAAAATGGTGTTATGTCTTTAAGTCCAATCTCTAAGAAAGCAACTCCTGAGGTCCCAGGTTATGTCCCTTCCTCCCTGTCCCAGGGCTGGACTATGTTGCTAAAAAAGAAGGCAAGAGGGCTACTGTGTCACTTAGGAGACTAGTAACTTCCACCTGAGGTCACTACGGAGAGGCCTGCACAGGAAGGAGGACACAGGCTCTCAACAGCTGCGCTGCATCCTCTCCCCAGTCACAGATTCAACCTCAACTGCAGCACGGTGAGAGGCTCTGCTAAAAACACCCAGCTAAACTAGTCCAACTGTGGCTCAGAGACAGTGAGATAATTACATAACTGTTCATAGTGCTAAGTTTTAAGATAGTCTGTTATGTAACAATAGGTAGCTAATAAAACTCCCAATAGTTTTTATTTTCAATTTTACCTCTCCACTGAACTCAATCCAACTTAGTATTTCACTTAGATCAGGGGTGGTGAATGTCTAGCCTTCAAGTCATAAATCTGGTCCGGCCAAGACAATCATCAATTAGGGGGTGAGGTTAATTAAATGTTTCACCTATTACATGGGCTAATTTTTAAGTTTATAATGTTGTATGTCTGGTGAATGATGTTGAAAATATTCAAGTGGCCCTCGGCAGGAAAAGGCTCCCCAACTCCAATGAGATGAACACAGAAATCTCAAGTTTAACATGACCCCATCAGAACCCTTGCTTCCCACTTCTTTCCCAACACAAAGCCCCTCCTTCCCGATTTTCCCCATTATAGCCAATGACACTACTCACACTGAGGCTTCTTCCACAAATGAGGTTCACTGTGGGAGCCTTTTTTTCTTCCCTACCTCCCCTCAGGAAGTTCTCTAGATTCTACCTTTGGGCTACAGAGCAAATCTGTCCACTTCTCTCAGTCTCTCCAGCTACCATTCGAATCTCAGTCACATCAATAGTGTCTCCAAACTGGCCTCCCAACATTTAGGCTTGTCTCAAAACATCCCTTCTCCACATACCACCCAAAGTAATCTTTCCCAAACACAGATTAGATCATGCTACCCCTCACCTTAAAAACTATAATGGCACCCTGTCACATGCAAATAAATGCCCAAACTCCTACTCTTGCCTCTGACGCCCCGTATGATCTGTCCACTTCTCTCACACCACTCTTGTGAGACTTCCGACTGCACACGGGTGGCTCTTACTAGACTGTTTATCAAGCGAATGAGACACAATTTATTAGAAGACCAACCATATCTTAAACCTAATTTTCATCACGTCAGTGTCCTATTCTAGAATTTATTGAAGTTTTAATCTTCACTTGGCTTCCAAGGTCTTATACCATAATTTTCACCCTTTCAATTTTCCCACTAAACTGTTTTCCATTGTCATATATATATATATATATATATATATATATATATATATGTCAGGCCAGTTTTTCTTTTCTACTCTCTGAACTCTCCAGTGATTCTCTCATGTCAACAAACATATTCTTAAAACATCTCTGCTGTTATAATATGTACAAAAAAACCTTGTCTATCACCAGCATATCCTCAGTAAGTAGGGAAAATACTCAGAAAATATATATATTTTTCCAGTTCACCTTAATACTACTTAAAACTGCTTTAGTTTATCACTGAAAGGGAATACTGGACTCTTTACCATTTGGAAAATTTGCAGTATAGACACAAAGTAGCTGCAAGGCCATCTGCATTAAGGAATCGTCCATCAGAAGCCACGGCCAGAGAGCATGCAAAACAGGCACCAGACGAGCGTCAAGAGCCGCCTCCTAAGAGGAAAGAAAATAAGGACAGCCATTAGTCTGAATATATGAACATCCAAATACAAAAAGAAAAACCTGTCACCAACATGACAAGAGTTTAATTTATCTTTGCTGTAAGTGGTGTGACAGTGACTCCAAACCCTACAGACAGTCAGTTATCTCTGGCGCACAGAGCTCCTCGTGTGCTTGCCCTGACCAGGAGCCCGTCCATCTTAGGAAGCGGCTAGGATACGCTAGTCAAAGCAGAAACGTCAAAATCCGCTCCTATAACGTGGAGATTACACAAGAAAGGTATATCTCAACAATGATTATGCTTTTAAAGTTTGATGTGGCTAACAAATGGGGATTTCTGAGTAAGTAAACATTCTGACTAGTCCCTCTTCCCAGTGTTTCTTCTGTTCCCCTAATACATGTATATCAGACATGAATCACTATTTAGAATACCTCGAGTACAGTAATATTCAGCCTAAATTTATGGTAAATTCTTAAGTAACTGTGCCTTTATTACAAAGTCCATTTACTACTACGACAAGATTATAGATAAAATATAGCTGCACACATTTTTAAACAGGAGCACATAAGTATACACAACCAATACAACTGTACCCTGTATCCAACAGCAAATCATTCCCAGTGTTCAACACTCGTCCAGCACATGACCTTGCCTGCTGCTTCGCTGAGCAGACAAAGCATTTAGTTATGAACTCTTTATCCATTCTGCCACTCTATCCAATACATGGTTAATCTGTATTTTCATCCATTTATCTTTTTTGTCTGCCTGGCAACGAGAAACACAAGTTCCTCCTGTCAGAGATTGACATATTCATCTACTTTTGTCTAACTGCCCCTCCTGCCTCCTCAGGGATCTGATCTATGGATTAATTTCTATCTTTCTATCTCTTTAATAACTAATCCCCAGTTTGCTTCTCTATATTCAAATAGCTCATGCGTAAAGAGAATCAAAGACACGACTTTTAATGACCAAGCTCGTAGAAAGAACATTCTTCCTGTTGTCATTTCTCCTTCTCACCCTGCATCTTCAGCTCGCTTCCGCTTCTGCCCTGATGATTCCACTGACCCCTCTCCCACCTTCGTAGCTGCTAAGCTCTCAGGCCCTGCAGCATTTGTGTAGATCTGTGTTTGTCTTCATTTCAGTGCTACCTGGATCATCCCCAAACTCCTTCTAGAGCATTTCATTCACAGTTATTTTCTGCTTTCTCTTAAATGTTGGTATTTCCCAAAGATACGACCTCAGCTTTCATTATATACCCTCTTGGCAAATTTCAACCGTAGGGATGGCTACAGATACGATCTATACGCTCCCAATATCCCTAGCCTGCATAGCTCCTTAGAGCCCAGAGCCTTTCAGGCTACTTACTGATGACAAACTGTTTTCCACTTGGATGCCAGGTACTTTTACAGTAGCACATGAAAACCCATGTGACGTATGCCTCCTACCTATAGCTCTGCTCTCCCATGCACTCCTGACAAGCACCTTAAAGAGGACTCTGGAAATTTATCTTCTTTTTCCTTAGATCCTCCAACTTACTTCATCTTCCTCCTTTCTATCTGCCCAGTTCAAGGTTTCACCATCTATTGTCTGAACTACCGCAATTCCAGCACCACTAACCCTGCCCAGCATTCAGTTCATTTACTTCACGGCTGCTGTGATTTTTTTTTCTAATATGAAAAACCTGTACTATTTCACACATATAAATTAGGGTGTGGTGGCAGCAGATGACCTGA
Source organism: Ctenodactylus gundi (assembly GCA_004027205.1). Classification (NCBI taxonomy): domain Eukaryota; kingdom Metazoa; phylum Chordata; class Mammalia; order Rodentia; family Ctenodactylidae; genus Ctenodactylus; species Ctenodactylus gundi. Next base: position 100,809 of record PVKB01001466.1, read on the forward strand.
TGAATTGCCACAGTATGAGCTAACAATTAACAATGAAAGCATGCCATACATCTCAGGTAAGATGCAACAGGAGAGACATTAAGAAAGCTCTGCCCCATTCGATAGTATTTATACTCCTGAGCAATATAAACATTCTTCTATAGATTTACTTACTCAACAACTCAGCAATACAGAACTATTTTGACTAACTGAGAAATTCTACTTTCTTAGACAGTTAATATGATCCAAATGTGAATACTATGTTGTAACTAGTGTCCAGTTAAAATTTTATAAAGCTTTCTAGGTAGAGCCTAGCAATCAAGTGCTGCAGGGTATTCTGGGGTACCCTGAGGTAGCCTCAGGTGTCATAGATGAAGAGTAAATACATCTTGTCAGGAGGATACTATTTAGCATGAAGGAATCATAAATTTAGCAAAAGGCATCTTTACTTTGAGAAGAAAGAGTTCACACTAAGTTTATACAATGAAATTTAAAGAAATATCTGTATTTAATTCCCACCAAATCATTTTGTAAATTGTTAGCTGTATTTTAAGGGATACATGTTCAATGTTAATTTCCCAAATACCGTATGTTTTTTCCAGTTTCACCACAAGTAAGGGCAAAATAAATAAGAATATTAAAAAACAAAGGACGCTTCTATAATTTGCTACTTATTCATTTCTGACAGTATTTCTATAATAAAGCTTTAATCCAGTGCTTGGAATGTGTTGCATGGCAACAGATCGAGCCAACGCAAGGGCTCAAAAGAGGACACACAGCATTTCCACACACAGTGGTTCAAATGACAGTACTGCAGCTTCACCTCAATGGTTTTCAAAAGCAGAACAAGTGTAAATCGAGGAGTGAGTAGAATGGGAAGGAGGAAGCTCCCTCTCCCCTGCAGGGTGTGGGCCCAAGGCAGGTGACAGGAACTGGTACCTCTTCCCCTGAGGTACGAAGTGTGACAGACGCGGATGCTGTCACTTACTCACTTGGAGCAAAGTTCTGACGACACCCTTCGGAAAACCCGCCTTATAAGACACACACAACCAATCACTCCCTTCTAGTAAAGAATGCTTAAACTGGGTAATGGTGCAGAATGACACTGAAGTCTAAGACATGGTTTCAAGGACATGGTAAAACACTGGTATCAATGAGAAATGAAAATGTATATTGAGGAATACTATGTAATTAACTGCATGCATTTTTGAGAATGAAGAACCAGTCGAATCTGTATTTGTCACGATCTAGTCCCCCAAGAGTCTCATGGTCAGAAGGAGGCTTGGTCAGAAGGGGCAGGTCAATGGGGATGTGACTTGGAAAGGTATATTTTTGTCCCAGATCACGCCCTTTTGTCCCTGCTTCCTGGCTATGAGCAGACAGCTTCTCTGCTGGGCAGTCCCCCAACGGCCTTGCTATTTTGGATCTAGCCACCGATGCTTTGACTGATGCCTCTGAGCAGACATAATCTCTCCTCCTTAAGTGTGGCTATATGACAGGACCTCAATAAAACTCAAAGAGCTTTCCATTTTCCTCCTTTATTATCACATATGAAAATTAAACCATGCAGAGCTGGACACGGTGGTTCATGCCTCTAATTCTAGCACTCAGGAGGCTGAGGCAGGAAGATTCTGAGTTCAATCCCAGCCTTGGCTACCCAGTGAGTTCAAGGAGAGCTTGAACTAAAGTGAAACCCTGTCTCAAAAACAAATAAATAAAATAAAACAAAACAAAAATACTTAAACTTTTTAACACCAACACTGATATCAAAATTCAGAGAAAGGTGCTCTACTTACTTTACATTCTTCATTTTGATAAAGACAGTTTCTTAGTAGCTGCATGGGAACGCTTAACTCTTTAATAAAACCATCCTCCTGTTTAAAGAAACAGAAGATCAAAAATGTGAGCACAGTAGCACACTCCATTTTTTTATTTGCTAACTCTATCCACTGGGTCATAAGGCCACAAAGTTGGGCTGTAGCAGGCCTGACCACCCCAACTCTGAGCAGACTGCCAAGCTAACCACCTCTGAAAGATGACTGTATTTCAAGAAACACATTCACCACACAAAAAGCTGTTTTTGCTCCATCCAGCATGGAGGAACTTGGACATATAAGGCCTCCTAGTCATACCATAATACAGTGAGGTAGGTATTGGTTTTTAGTCTTATTGGGTATTAGCTGACTTTCTCAATTAAATTATTAAATAAAGTTTTGTCTTGTTTTACTACTTATTACATAGAATGTTGCTTTAAAAATGGACTCACACACACACACACACATTTACATATACCCACACACATTCATTCATACACATATTCATCTTCTGAATAAGTCTGTAAGGTAAATCTTATTTATCACAACTACTGACCACAGCTATCATATAATAACTGCGTTACTTTGTGTTTATAATAACACGCAGTTTAAACGTCAGTCAAGCAGACCAAATGATTGAAGAGATACTCAGAAGCCACTGAAGGACACAGGCGAGATAAAGAATACAGACTGTGCCACTTCCACTTCCCAGAAGTGGGGCAAAATCTGGCGTCATCGATTGTCAGTCATATGACTATGCTGTCATGAGTACTCATGACATAATAGATATGGCATGTTCGAATGGTGTCTGACATCCAATAATGTCCTAATAATTTATGGTTGTTATATATCTCATTTTCTAGATAAGTTATGCTTGCTTTTGGGTTGTATAAAAAATGTTTTTGTATAAAAAACCACCTAGTACAGTATCACATACATGTAGATATATCCAAAAGCTATGGGAGCAAAAATATGTAATACATAAATCTCACATGATGACCTTCAAGTAAGAGTTACCGAGCAACCTGCTACCATAGAAATCTCATTAATCTATCTGACTGCCTTTCTTTGAAATCAGACACTCATTCTGAACTTGTACTCATTTACTGGCACGAGACACCGGAGAGACGGTCGCTGCCTGCATTCGAGCCCTCTGCTCAATCTTCAGTTACCCTCTTCTTCAGCGCTGCCTTCCCAGGCCTCAGAGACTCCAGATTCAGCTGCGCCGTGACATGCTTCATCTGCTCCATGCAGCTCGCTATGAGATCAGCTGGAAGGCAGAAGTTCCAAACTCAAAAGGATATTCTATTTCAAATAAATCTAAACCATACATAATCTGATTCTCAAAAAATTTAGACAAGTTGCCTAATTCATTTTTGTTATCTTCAGTGAGAGATTAATGAATCAGAGGCAAGGAAAAGAACGATGGTCCACTTATTTTCAGTTTAAGACAGTTCCCAAATCTAATTTATATTTTGAGGCTTGTATAATTTTTTTTTGTTTGTTTTAGCAGGAAGTCACAAATGAAATTAATGGACTTTATGCTGCCCTTCCTCGTTTCCACTCTTGATTTCCTGACATCCATTTGAGAAATGATAACATTTTAGAAGGAAAATTTACATGAATATACAAGATTACTTGATACTATTTTGCCTTTACTGTCAAACTATGGAAGGGGAGGTTATTATTGTTGCTATGGTTATGCAGAATATGCTTGTGAATACTAATATTTTATTATAAAACTGAGTAATGTGTTGCTTTAAAAAAAAACTTCTCTAATATTCTGATTTATGTTCTACAGAATAGGAATCATTATACACTAAAAATAATCTCCAGAATGTTTAATGTTTAATGTTAATGAATGTTCAATGTTTTCTGTATGGAAAATACTATTAGTGACACACAGATTAAACCGCAGTTTCTTTATACTTTGAGTCTAAAAAATGAACAAGCAGCAAAATATATGAATTGACAATACGCCATGTAAACAGCTGCTGTATCAGTTAGACCGTCAGATAGCTCACCTTTCAGAACATGCTTCTGTGCTCTTCTGCTGACAGCCAGCAGTGACATCAACGCATTTGCAGAGACTCTTTTCAGGGAATCTTTGGAGGATTTTCCCTCATAGCACTGCAGAGAATATAGATCAAATTGTCTTGAAAAAAAATTAAATCTGGGGAAGAACTTCTGAATAGAGGACATGTTCTACTCAAAGATATTGCTAGGTTTGAACTATTGTGCAACATTCAGTAGTATTCGATCACTCAATAATATCTGCAAACATTCTGTGTGGATACAGCTGCATAAGAAATTTGTAATATGGAAAATACCAACAATCACTCTCAAAGACTCATCATCTACAGAAAATTATCGTTTTTATTTAGTATTCATATGTATAAGATTCACTATTACTCAAAATTCAAGCATATATGTGTATATTGTTATTAGATATCAAGTTGAACTGTCCTCATTTCTCCTAGGACACACTCTCCTACCCCTGGTCCCACTAGATAATCTCTATATCTTGATTAATTTGGTCTTCTCCTTTCCATCTTTCATTTTTATATTAACATGTAACTGTCAGTGCTAAAAAGAAAAAAATGTACTTTTCTTTTAAAAAATATTTTTCCAATGTCTTGACTCCTCATAAAAGTGAAAAATCACTTGTTATCTTGAAAATACTAACTTTTTGTTGAATTCCCTTCATATATGCACATTTATTAATTTTTTCATTACAAAATAATCTGACGTATAAAACTAGAAAAACAGAAGAGGTTGATACTCTATAACTTTTTGGCTGAAATTTGTAAATTCTAGATACAGAATATCCAGTATATCTAACCACAAAGTAATACTCATGCCTAAAATAATTAATAACTTGTTAGTATCTAGTAATATCCAGGTCAAATTCTGGCTCCCTCTTCTGTCTCCAAGTATCCTCTAGCACTTGATTTACTGGAATCAGGATCCAGAAAGCCCTGCCATCACCTCTGCCACTGCATTTCCTACATCATTCTTGCGTGGGCCATAAGGGGGTGGGGAGTGAAGGGTCTCCCGACCTGCCACTGTGCTGTTGCTGTGGTTACTAGGCTAATCACTAAATCTGATCACTCACCCAATAGAATGGCCCACGTTCTCAATTTATCTATTTGCTTCTTCAAGATGATTTATCTTTTTCTCTCTGTATTTCCCATTCACTGGATGTTGTAACTCTAAATGCTTCACTAGATTTTTTTGGACATACCAACTCATGTAGATATATGAAATAAACTTTGATTATAATTTCAAAGGGTTTATAAATTTTAGGTTTGAATTCTAGAATTTACTTACTTTATAGGATTCAAGCTCATAATTTTCCCTTATGAGTAATTTTTGTAATGATACACTTTCATAATATCCTCATTAAAATTAAGTTTAAAATTATATTTTTATATAAAATATAGTATGGCATTATTACCCATGTACAACTCTACTTATAATTCTTAACTGGCCTAGGCTTAGAAATGTGTCACTGGAGAAGTCTTCACAGTGAGACCCCTCTCTGACTTATATCAGGACCAAATATCCATCTTTCATACCACTACCTCCAACCAGGCAGGTACCTACGTGGTAATGGTTAAGAGTTTAAGTGCCCACATTTAGGGATGCATGGTAAAGATGAGGCTGAGTGATACAGGGAAGAGAATGAGAAAGAAGATAGAAAAGCACGTCAGAAAGATGAATATACTTTAAGTATATCACAATATTTATTTATGCGAATCCTAATCTGTCCGTAAAGATAATCTTTACCATTAATTCAAAAAATGCTGTAGTACACTCATGCTTTGACATGCATGTATTAATGATTGAGGAAAAATAAACTCATTCCACTGTGTAGCACCCTCTGATATATGTGGCAATTAAGGGAGAAAATAAAGAGATAAGATTCCTTATGAAACAGATCTGTGAAAGATGTCGGTAATTTCCTCTTGATATCCAATTAATGTAACAAAAATGAGATTATACACACACAACAAGTCTAGAAGGTAGAGAGCAGTTGGATAAACTCACATAAGTGAAGCTTGAGAATCCTGACTTTTACGAGGCAAGCAGGGAATGGCCAATTGTATCCTGGTCTACACAGTGAACCACTGAGCGTTGAGAAATTTTAGGACCAGGTACCTCTGGCAACAACAGTGAAGAAGAATTGTCTGAAAATCTCTCAGAAGTAGTTAGATTCTTGGATTTTGTCTTCTGCCAATTAATTCCTGTCTATCCAAGCCTCCACTCTTCCCCAGTCCTTGTAGGTTCAGTCTCTGGAGAGGCTAAGTTAGAAGGATGTTGAACTGGCAGACGGTAGGCACAGCAGTAGGTAAAGGTATCCTACTGAAAACAGGAAGGATCAAGTTGAAAGGGCACAGAGTAAGTTCTGAGAATCTAGCTCTTTTCACTGACTTTGCTACCAAACACCTGGCCACTGGATTTTCAACTCCAGGCAAGAGATCAGAAAACTCTTCTTCAAGGAATTTTGCAAGTTCAAGAAGAGAGGCCTACAAAACAACCATGAGACTACTTGTACAGTAAAGTTTAGCACCTCCAGCTTGACTCATAAGCTTAGGTCCCCCAATCTACTCTAAGTCTCACAGTCTTAAAGACAGAAGGTACCAAATGATCACATAGTCATGAAAAGCTCCTAACCAAGAAACAGACACAAAATAGAAAAAAAAAAAAAGAAAAAAGAAAAAAAAGCAAAGAGATCTTATGTAGGAAAAACATGTAACTAGAGTTGTAAACATTCACAATGCACAAAGTGGATCAAATGTCAATACAGGAATTTCTAAAAATATGAGTTTATATATGGAAAGAACCCCCTAAGAGAGCAACACAATGATAAATGCATTCCCAACTTTATCACTCTTTGGCACTTTATCACAAATTGAGGAATACAGGTGTAAAAGGAGAATTCTAAATATTACCTGGGAGAGAGAAATCAGAAATCATAATGGCTTCAGAATTATCTACAGTAACTGTAGGAGTTAAAGGGAATAGATCTTGACTTTTAAGTTCTAAAATTTCAGTATTTCCAATCAAATTCTCACTAGCCCAACTATACATCATCTGTAAAAGTAAAACAAAGACTTTTAGACATTCGGACCTCAACAAGACACTTACGTACCTTTTCCATGACAGATAAAGGTGAAGAGATTCTATACTAAAAGTAGGACCTGAGACAGGAAGGAAGAACACGCGGGGCAGAACCCAGGGCACAGACACAGAAGATGTACGGAGCAGAGACTTAAAAACGAAACTGTCCTAGGAACAAGGCGAGTGAAGACCTCATGGCTCACTGGGCACAAAGCAGGCCCTAAGGAACTGGGAGAGATTCTTGCAGAAGATGAGGCAATGTGACTGGCGAATCTGAACACACTGAAGACACATTTGACTATAGTAGAGAACATGACGCTTACTAGAGACAGTAGGAAACTTGGCAAGTTCAAAATTAATAAACTAATTAAATCTAAGCAGAACCAAAGCTGTGTAGGCTAAAACACTGCTGGCATCGTGGCTCCCCACCATGTAATGCTTTCACAGACTTAGCACTGCACACATTGTTAATCATTCCTATCACACATGAGCACTGAGGGAAGGAGACAGGGACCCACTTCGCCAGCTAGGTGGGCAGGATAAGGAAAGGGCGGAAGTCTCACTTTCCATGGTAGAATTCAACAAAGTCTAAAACTGAGTTGCCTATGATAAAGAAATAAAAGCATGTTACTTAAAGACACTGAAGGAAAACTATAAAATAATATGCTAAGTAGAGTATAAGTGGTTAAAGAGAGAGGAAGGCAGGAGTCTCTTACTTTGGGTTAAAAACTTAAACAGAATTCTGTGGGGGTCTAAGATGAGTACATGGTAAAACTGAAATGAAAGCCAGACACCAAAACTAAGCAAATAGAACAATATGAATAATTTCCAGTACACGCACTCACTTTTTCACATACACTGAGCAAAGTCAGAGTAAAAGGTGCCATGGCTAAGCGAGCAAGAAGCCCATAGGTAGGAAGGATGAGGACAAGTTCCGGTGATAGACAGCTAGGTCTGCATCACAAACACATACAAAAAGACAAGACACCAATTAATAATAAAAAGCAGTTGGAAAATAAAATAACCTTGGTTTGGCCTGGCTGGAAGCCTTTTAATCTCACCAGGATTGACTGTAGAAACCAGTCAGTCCCGAGAAGCCCAGCTCCTAGATCTACTCAGCATTTTGGCCTAGGCAGGGGAAGGAGAGGCCAGGCATACTTCCATGAGTAAAAGCCCTCTAAGTTTCTGAAGAACCTGTCAACAAAAACCTTGCAGGAAAAAGCGATGTGTCAAAGCCAAAGTTAAAAAATTCAACATTATTAATAATGAGGTTAGACCAGTGTGTGTGTTTGTGTGTGTGACTTTTCAAAAGGCGTTGAATGTAATTATATATTGCAAATACATACTAATAAAAAGAATACTTTTAGAGGTAAAATTGAATAAAGAAAAAAAAAGGTGCGAGCTTGAGTTTTCTCCCAATAATCTTCAGAAACCAAAGACAGTTACTGAAGAAATGAAGCCTGTTGTTCTGACAGGGAATTAGACAACTGGGAAAATATTTAGTTTTTTTGTTTTCAACTAAAAAAGTTAAGTGGAATGAGAATGCAATAGTAGTGACCAGGCAGCTCCCAAGAATAAGGGACATTTAGAAGAATGCTTCAGGACTCTTCTTTCTAGAGACATAGGCTTTAGCAGGAACCACTGGGGGCAGAGAGGAGAACACAGGGAGAGTCCTCAGCAGGCTTCTTATCTGTGCTGGATAGACAACTTGATTTTGTGAGGAGAAGGACACAAATCAGTCAGTAGGAAACAGTCAGTCCCTGAGGAGCCTTGTGATTCCCTGCACAGGACAGTTTCTAGCTGAATCAAGAGTATCCCCGGCTTGCTTTCTACCAGCCTTATAAACATTACCACATCAAGTGCTCAAAATGTACAAATAGTCGTGCCAAAAAACTTCATAATCATGATTCTTACAGATCAAAATGAGTGAAAAGCTCTAAATTCTAATCACAAAGATACTGTAACAAATCAACAGATGGTACAGTTTTAGTAGAATGCAGCCAGTTGATTAGAACACTGAAGCAAACTCTTCAGTGCATAGGTCTACTGTATTTCCACCTACCAGTGAGAAGACAACAAATACATGATAATTAAAGAGTTCTTAGGATTGCTGTGAGTCCAAGGCCAGCCTGAGCTACAGAGCGAGACCCTGTCTCAGAAAAACAAAAAACTTAAAACTTAGAAACATCTAGTACTATTCCTACTTATAAGAAAAAGTACAACTCTGACTTAGGACATCCTCTGGACCTTTCTTAAATGCTAATTTGTTTATACTATGTCTACAGAGTCATAAATGCATGTTAGTTACTTTTTACAATCAAACGATTGAAAATAGTCAGACTAAGAAAGAAAGTTGATACATTTTTAAATACTAAACAAAATTTAGAAAAACCAAGAAATTATATACCTTAAGAATTACTTCAATAAGTTGATCTGAAGACTTCTGGTTTTCCTGAGTTTCATCAAGAAGACAAGACACCGTCGGACTATCGTGCAGACAAGTTTTGTCCTTATCCTGAAGACTTCTTCTTGCTTCCTCAGTCAAAAGAAGAGCCAGGAACTGCAGGCTGGCAGTGTACAGGGCAGGACACTTGACAGACAGGCCCATACATTCGCAGAATGTGTCTGTAAGGAAAAATGGTTTCAGATACAAGTGTAGGAAAATTCTTCAAAATTAAAGAGAAAATCAATCAGATGGATATGAGCCATTAATTTTATAGCTTTCTTCTCTGATGATGTAAAGCTATCAGCAGCCTAGGTATAACAAGAATAACTAAACAGTATTATGACAATATGTGGAATCAAAGATTCTACTCAGTTATATGCATACTGACTGTATAAAACTGTGGATGTGGGTTCATGTGTACAAATGCACATACATACGCAGTATCTGCTAAGCCTCCAAATAAGAGGACTATATGTATTTGGGCCTCCTGTTAATAAGCTATAACTGCACTGTATACATAATAAATATTCCTCAAAACAAATACCCTGGTATTTCTTTCATATTTCATACTATAAATTACTTAATTTTAAAGAACTTAGACATCTACTTTGGATTAACAATTATCTAACTTTTCATTAACACAAAGGCTCCCAACCCGTGTCTTCTTACCAACCATTGCTGCCCAGCGCCTAGCAAGTGCTGAGGTAAGAAAAGGAAGGGAGAAAGGACCAGCTTTCCGAAGAAGTGTAGCCAGGAGGTCAAACACATGTGTCCATGTGGGATAGAAAACCGACATTAACTCAACATCTATAAAATAAGCCAAAACCAAAACATTTCATGTTATTAACAGTGAAGAGCGCTATTTAAGAAACCAAAACTCATCACACTTTATTACACAGGAGATAGGTGCTTATCAAATACAAACAAACATGAATCCCACTAGTCAAACTTCATAACACTTAACTTCTCTTTTTCATTGTTCCTTAAAGCTATCGCCCTCCACCTTCCACATGCAAAGGCACATAAATCTTGCTCTTATTAAAGCACACTCAACAAAAGTCAGAAAGTATGGCAAACTGAACATAAGTCAAATTTCAGAGCTATATATTAAGCACATTACAACTTGTCATGGTGTTATTTCTGTAAAAATAAGATTTTTTTCCTATTATTCATTCTAGCAGTTTTGTGTAGAGGTGAAAAGGAAAATTATAATGCACCAAGGTCGGAGTGGAAAATAAAGAGAAACTCCTGAAAGAACCAAGAAGAGTATCACCTCACAAAGGAAACCATGACACAGAAGAGGATTCCCGAGCTTTGCCTACGGCTGACAATGCACCAGGAAAACATTCTGGGCTCAGGGTACACTTTTCACCTCTGCACTTGGGTCACTGGGAGCTGGAGAAAACTGAATATCTCAGAAATCTCTCTGACCATGCCACAAGAAAAGCTATCATTTCTTATCAAACTTCAGAGAAAGAAAACTGAGAACTTTCATTTGGATACTGTTTCTGCACCAATGAGGTATTATAAATTCTTCTACAGAGTGTAGCATATTATCGTCATTTGCTTATTAAGGAGTTCTTTAAAACTAGTGTTTCCTAATTGTCATTCCCACAAAATTTTAACTTCACTGCATAGTGCATATGTTTATATTATTTATGTATATATATATATATATATATATATATACATATATATCTATATATCTGTACTTTATACCTACTAAAACTAAGTTTAAATTTCACTCTTCTTAAATAAAAGCTTAAGAATGGCAACATATTTTAAATTTAAATATAAATTAAAAATTAATAAGCTATTAACATTTAACTTTATTACTGTACTTGCTAAGTTTTAATGTAATTTATTTGCACATTACAGTGTAACAAATTGTATATATAACACTTACATATACACATATAAACACATAATTAAATTTTATTCAATTGCTCAAAACTTATATTTCTAGAAATAATTAAAAACACAATTTTAAAAAATTTAGTAAATTTTTCTTCTGTTGCTGAAGGTACAGTAGGATATTATGGATGTTTTTCCTTTCGGCGCTTGATATAATTAATCATAGGTTAGATAATTTTATATAATTAGACAATACAATATACACATTTATTTAACTGTCAAAGACTGAGCGACACACGAAGGCACGAGGATCACTAAAACGCCTACATAAGGCAGCCGATAGCAGAAAAGATCCTCAAAGCGCTTTTTACTATGTGGAGCACTTCCTTTGGATTAACAACTGATGAGAAGTCCTCCACTTACAGCCATCTATTTACCAGTTTTGTAGCACTAATGTTATATACATCTTTTTATCTCCCATGAACTCAATGTGAATGATTTCAGGAGGTGTCCAAGACAGCCGATGTGAGAAATCAAACACAAATAAAAAGATTTTGTCAGAGCTGAGATTTGAAGGCTCTCAGACCATTAATACTTAAGATTACTGCTGCTGCTCTACTCCCTTCTCTTAGACATCAAATGTAATTCCTTGGAGGTCTGGTGGGGAGTGATGCCACTTTATTGAGATTGCAGAGTCTAGCCCAATAGGCTTAGTTAGGCTACCACTGCTTGTAAAATTTCTACATGCGAGATTATTGCTCCACTGGGATAATTTTCAGCTGGATATGATGCTGAGAACTGACTTTGTTGTATACCACGAAACCTTTCAATTTCTAGTTCTTGAATCAAGCAAATTCAAACAAATCAAAGGACTAAGAATAACACAGTGAACAACTATTTCATTGTCAACTACAATTAAACTCTTTAAACAGTATTTAAGTTTGATAAAGATCCTATATTGTTTAATTTTCTGTCCTACTAAGCATTACATTTTTCATCCGAGTATTTAATAATTTCAGACCTTAAGAAATTTTTGGTATTATATGCTGGACTGACTTATGCTTGCTATTGCAAACGACTTATTTCTTGGCAGGTCATTTCATCTTAGCCATAGTTTATACAAATAATTAATACCCAGAACTCAATATACTTTCTAATGAGACATGGGTTTCCTCTCGTTTCAACTTGAAGCACAAGGCTGGCCCTTTACTGCCCTACGTACTTGCCTTCAGTGGTCTCCTGGAGCCACTTAAAAAACATCCAAACTATAGAACGCATCCTCAACGTCTTCCAAAACACTGGCAAATAAGAACCCCACTGTACTCTTGAAGTGAGTATCTGAAGCAAAGTAAGATTTTTTTCCCTCCATAATATTAACTTCTGACTGAAACAAAGTAAAGCTTACCTAATAAATCTCTGGTGCCTATGGTGAGCAGTCCAATGATATTGGTGATAAAAGGTTTCAGGAGCTCGTCCTGCATCATAAGGTTAGGATCTACCAATAAACAGGAATGCAGAAGCCTGGACAAAGAAGAGAGGTATTCCAGAAGAAAGGAAACCTATAGGCAAAAGGAGATAAACTCTATAAACCATATCAGAAAAAAAGCTCATCACAGTGACACAGTATTTTACTTTTCTATGCATTATAGTAAACCATCCTTTGTAAGACAATAAAACACTAACAAAAATAATTTTAGCACTGAAAGCATGTAACAAGCAAGGCATTATTTTGTCATGTAGTAAGCCTATGTTTAATGGCCACCTTTGTATATCAACTATAATACCACCAACAAAGTAGTATCTTCAAGGCCAAATTTTGTGCTCCATTTAAAAAAGTCTTCATATTTTTAAAATAGGTAAACTATGGAATCAATATTCTAGAAGAAGAATAAAGTGTATTTCAAAGATACAAAGTATGTAATTTTGTAAAGAAAGAAAGATTACAAAAATATTGATGTACAAAAATGGGAAAAGCCTGGCCTACTAACCTAATCATTATGACAACTAAAATGTAAATATGTCCTATTTTTGCCCTTAACCATTCTTCAGCATAAAATAATTTAATTCTTAATTACAAAATAAAAAAATCAAACTTCCAATATTACTAATAAAATTTTCTAGAATTTTCCTAGTATTAGTATTACAAGAAATTATTTTAAAATTATCTTCTGGATATGCAGAAAACAAAGAATAAAAGAATAAGATGTGATTGATCATTTATTCACTCCCATCAAGCAGTAAGATAGTCCACATAAGTAAATGTTATAGAGATAACCTTGAGTTCTGCTCACCGTGTCTACCTCTGCCTGGCTCTTTCCTCTCTCCTATTTCCTTTTTATCCTCTCCCTCTCTTTTTAGACATTTTCCTTTTACCACATTCTGATGCCACATGAGTGTAACAGAGATAGGAGCTGTACTATACTTACAGAGGTGTCTATGCCGCTACGGTACATAGTCTCAGGTGGCTTGAAAATAATTCTTTTGGCCTACTTCTTTTGAGTATGCTCCTCATCTAATTTGTTAACTTATTTTACACATCAGTATACGTGGATCTATAAATCACAAACTCCTGTAATAGTGAAATTCACTTTACTTATTACTGTGAAGTGTTATTTTGGTCTTTCCGTATTTTGCACTATTAAAAGCTGTACCAAGTAGGACCTCTGGAAGTATGAATTATTACCATAACTAAATATACCATGCAAGGTAAGAGCCAGTAAGAAGTGTTAGATGGAAAAAAAGCTGAATTGTCTTTTAGAAATCATATTGAAGATTATATAGAATTATTGATACAGTAACTCTTAGAGTATTTCTGTTTACAACACTCTTCAAAATACAAATCAAAATACAAAAATCCTACCAACTACAAACTTTAATACCTCTGTACCTTTAGAAAACTGTAGTCCCAACACCCAGTGTTCTGCTCACATGCTCTGCCCACAGCTAAGGCCTGTTTTTTCACCTCCTCAGATCTTTACTCAAATGTTCCCTCCGCAATGTCTCATCTGATCGTCCTATTGAAAAACAGCCACCTCTTCCCTTGTAAAATACTTTTACCCAGCCTCACTTATTTTTTGTTCAAACCACTTGTCTCCATCTGGTATGATACATTACATTTTATTTATTTTATCTGTCTCCTACACTGGGACACAGATTCCACTGGGCAAAGACGTTTGTTTTCTTTGTTCACAGATATATCACTAGCACCCAGGTAGAGTCAAGCAGAAAAAGTCCAAGCTAAAAAGTGTTCTCATATGAGTCACAGATCTCATATAAAAACCAATCTTTAAGAAGCATTTAATCTCCACAGGACAGACAGTGCAGTGGCTACCGTGTGGGCTCTGGAACAACCTGCAGGGGTTGGAAACCTTGCCCTAGAGAGCACTGGGCAAGTTACCCTTTTGGTTATCAGTCATTTTCTTTTAACATATTGGCATTGCTGATATTTCATATGAATACGCAAATTAACCAAAGCACCCATAACTGTCTGCTACTGGTCTTACTCACTGGATAAGCGCTCAGTGAGCACCTGCTGTGGGTAGGCTCTGCACAAGACACTCAGGGTCCGCAGCGAACAGCCACAGGCCAGGGCCTGCCTTCCCTCTGCTGACTGTACCCCTCCAGCCCCTTTCTCTTTTGGAGGTTCAGCCCCATCCACTCTGGCTTCTTTGCTATTTCTTGGCTAGGCCACGCTACGTTTTGGATCTGGAATGTCCCCCAACGGCCTCATGTATTTGGAAATAGTGCGATACCTGTGGAGCAGGGTGCTCCTGGGAGATGGGGCCTGGCTGGAAGGGACAGATGCTTGGGGTTTGACTTGGACAGACTGTGTCAACTTGCTGAGATCCAGGAGGTGCCCGCGGCAGAGTTTTCAGCGACTGATTTGTGGGCCAGAAAGTGAGGGGGGAGCAGCGAGTCGGGCACTGCGGAGCCCAACCGAAGCTTGAACTAAGGACGGGACGGAGGAAAACACAGGGCTGCCGCTGCCTCCTGGGTAAGCCCGGCTCAACCGGATCTCCAGACCTCACCGGTTCCTGCTTCACCGGCTTTTGCCTGGAAAGGGTGAGCAGCTATCCAGCCTCTGCCAGGTGCTTCCACCACCACCAGCTGCCCATGAACGGACTCTGTGAGACCTTCTGAAACTGTGAGCTGAATAAATCTTTTCTCCCTTAAATTGTGGGTGTTGGATATTTTATCCTAGCAAAAATAAGTTAACTCAATAGGCCAGGAATACTGTGACCCCAGGGCCTTGCTATGTGCATAGGTCCAGTTTGCTCACTGACTGACAGCCGTCCCTGGACATTGCGCTCCACCCAATTCTGACATGACCTCATGTGCCCTGCTATAGTTTTTCCTTTGAAATTATCATCATCGTCAGACACACATGGATTCCCTCAACTCCTCTCCTACCAGAAGGGGAAGGGTCTTTGATTTGCTTAGGAAGTTTTTGGTACACAGAAAGTACTCAGTAAAGATTTGCTGAGTAGACAGACAGAAAACAGAAACAGCTGGGCCTCATGGTGCAGGCCTAGAATACCAGACCCGTGGGCCAGAGAGGGTGAGACAAGAGGATCACAAGTTTGAGCCCAACCTAGGCAACTTTGTAATACCTATCTCAAAAAAGTCAAAAATAAAATATGGGCTTGGGATGTCACTCATTGCGAAGGTCTAATTCAATCCCCAGTACCACAATAAAAAAATGAAGAAATAAGAAAATAAGCATATAAGCAAATGAAAACATTGTGATGAACAGGTGCTTCAGGGATGAAGTATCTAGTGCCTGCAGCCTTAAAAGTTTTCCACATTTAAAAAGCTCAACAAACATACCTAAAGGTAAAGCACACTGAAGTAGTTCACCTTTAATTCATCCCCCCAAAAAAATCTGACAGCCCACATTAAAGTTTGATTTTGAGGGGGGGAGGAATTGCTCAGCAGTTAAAGAACTTGCCTAGCAAGCGCTAAGTACCCTAGTTCGATTCCCCAGCACCACATAAGCTGGGCATGGTGATGCATGCTCGCAATCCCAGCACTCAGGAGGCTGAGGCAGGAGGATTGCCATGAGTCCAAGGCCAGCCTGGGCTCCGAAGACAGTTCAGGACCAGCCTCGACCCCAGAGTGAGACCCTATCTCAAAAAAATAAATAAAGTTTGACTTTGAGATAAAATTTCTACTAGTAACAACTATGAAACATCTGGTAAACATGTTACATATTTAGCTACAGGAAAGAACTTAAAAATAGTGAACATTTACAAATTAAAAAATACAAGTTTATTCTTATCAGAATGGATCTGGAAAATACACATAATTTAACCACAACAATTTCCACAACTTCAATAAAAAAGCAAACAAACATAAAAAATCATATAAAATAGTAGAAGAGGTTGGTAGGCACTATCAAAGCCGCCTTCCAAAGCAGTGCTCAGGTCTGGCGGAGTAGCAGGGTTTAGGGTACTAGCCTAGTAAATGCAAGGCCTTACGTTTGATTCCCCAGCACCACATAGACTGGGTGTGGTGGTGCATTCCTGTAATCCCAACACTTGGGACAGAGGCAGGAGGATTGCTACATGGTGGAGGCCAGCTTGGGCTACCTAATGAGTTCAAAACCAACCCAGACTACAGAGAAAGACCCTGTCTCTGAAAAAAAAAAAGAAAGAAAAAAAGAAAGAAAAGAAAAGTAGTGTTCAAAGATATGCCGGGACATGGGACATACCTAAACATGTACTGCTGATTAATGACAACCTCAGAAATAGTACTTATGTCAAGTCTACTGCCCTTTTCAACCTGGCAAAGATGTCTTTTAATTAATAAAATTTTAAGTTAAAAAGACTTTTATTATACCATGTGCATCCTGTGAGATTTTTTTTTTATTCTTCTATAATTAGATTTCTTCAGCAGAATTTATGTGTTTGGTCCATACAGCAAATAAATTCACAGACATGAGGTGAGTGGCAGGTCTGAGATGCTCACCTGAGCCCGAGTATGTTCTGCTGGAGGTGAAGAAGGCTGGGAGGTTTTGAGCTCCTGGACACAAGTCTCTATGAGAGTGGTGTCTGCAATGCTAGGAAGGACAGAAGAGGAAAACCCTTTGAATACAATGCTTCTAATAGGGAATTAACAAATCAGAATTGGAAGGTTGAAGGTAAATCTGAATACAAATCAAGATAAAAAATTTTACAAGGATGTATCAGTCAAGATTTTCAAGATTATGTCAAAAACAGAAATATCTTAACAGTAAATTGAGAAGCAAAGAATATGAGGAAAAGATTATCTGAGGAAACTTCATTAAAAGTAGACAAAAATATAACACAGCCCATTCAGAAAGAAACCAAACAAAAGCAAAACCTTGGAGATTATGTTGCATTCAATGGAGCAAAGTCACAACCTAGGAAATACATTCAAATTCCAAAAATAAAAACAAAATAAATAAAAATTACTTTAAAAATCAGAAATAAAAAACAGGTGTGGAAAAATTATAAGCCTTAGCCAGAAAAGATGCCATATCACTTCTCTGTGGTTTCCCGGCCACACCAAGCTGGTCCCTGAGAAGCGAGGCCCTCTGCAGAGTTGCACTCTGGTCACACTTCAAGCCACAGCACACAGGAAGGAATGCTAACTGGTGAGAAGTTACTTCTGCTGCCCATAACCAAACAACTCCAGATGAGCCTACACAACCATCTTCTCAACCCAAGGATATTATTCTGGGATGACTACTCTTTCCCATCCAATTAAGAATAACCAAGGATATTGTATTCCTTAAGTGCTAGAGGAACTGCAGAGGCTTGGAATACCAAGAATTTTTTTTAAAAAATGGCTTTAATAGTTAAAATAACAAATCAATAAAAAATTGTTAAAATAATTGTGGCAGAAGCAGAAGCCCAGTGTCTAATGAGAATATGTTCCCGGTAGTTAGGAAGTCTTACATCAGTTCAGAAATACAGTTTACTTAAATCCATCTCTACTGCCATTCTTACTCTGTAATGTTTACAGCTTACCTACAGAGGAGCTCTACTAGCTGAGCTTGTTGAAGAGCATTTACGGTGTCTTGTGCACCAATCACCAACAGGTTGTCTAGGAGGCCACAGATTGCTGAAAGAAGACACGGAGTAACAAAGACATGCCGTTTGGGCAGGGGAGCCAACGGGGGGGAATCATGAGGAGGCCGTGATGATGTAACTGCATGTTGATCTATTATTGAAAATAAGCATAAAAATTAGCACTCTTATTGGGTCAGGATTTTAATGCCACTGAAAAGACTTATCTATTCTATAATTAACAAAGCTATAACCTTTAAAGTAAACAAAATTTAAAAACAGAGCACATCTGGACACAGTTCTTAATACAAGAAATAAAACATATATACTATAACTAATGAAAATCTCAGGTTATTCATGCATTTCTAATAAAATACTCAATAGATCTTTTGTCTTTCACATGGAAGCACAGCTGTAGGACATACTTATGACCACAATCTCCTCACTCTCAAGTGAACTACTACGGTAAAATTGTTTTCACAAAAGAGAGTTAAATAATGGAATTAACTAGTATTCACCAGTTCCCTGGCTCAAATACTAAGTATTTATACTTAACTAACAAGGAAACGTGCTAACGTTATTATAAATGCTAATAGTCATTATAAATGTATACTATTCTGTGACTTATTAACATTTTGATTTTTAGACGTTTCCTTTCAAAATATATTTCTGGATCAACTTTCATTTATTTATGTTTTTAAGCAGAATGTCTTTATAAAGGAATACCTTGAACCACATATTGGTCCTGTGAGGCTTCAGATAGGAATGCTGTTGATGGCACAAGTGGCTGAAATTCAGTACTACCCACTGAAAGTGCCACCTGTGAATAGGAAAGAATGTTTACTTTATTCATTTACGTTAAAGCATGAAATGAAACACAAACAGCACATATACAATGTAACTTTCAACAAGATTTATAGCAAAATTATAGTAATATAACTAAAAACATTTCATATCATGAGTGGCAGCAGGATTTTTTAAATGGCATTTTCTACTGATTTATGAAAACTGTTATATTTATTATATGTTTTTGAGTTCTGCAATTCTCGACTGATGATGAATTTTTAGTGTTTCAAATGACATAAGCTTTAATAACTGTAAAAATTAAAATTATTAAAATACTTTTCTCTACCTTATAAAAGATTTTTAAAATTTTGCAACATCACTATGTATCATTGACACTATACTTCAGAACAGAACCTTTCCTAAAATATTAAACATAATAGAAATGCTGTTTAAATCAAACACACGTTCACCTACAGGGTTACAGTCCGAAAATTGAAAGCACACAGGTGGATGTGTTTGGCATCTGCTATGTGAAAAATTTAATCTGGCGAGGACAGATAACATCATACCGCTAAGTCTTCTTCTCTGTGAGAAAGGTGACGTGCCCATACGTGGGTGGCTTCCATGTCAGCCCAATCTACTGATGGAACTTAGAAATCAACACTATGATAGGCTCAGGTACTGTACTATTTACAACATTTGTAGGCTGACGGTGTATATATCCTAAAATTTAAAGTATTCTTACCTTAGACATAATATGACAAAATGAATGCTGAACCAAAGTTATTTTCATTTGTAGTTTCTGATAGTTAAGAGAATAAGATTATGAAGAAACTGGTTCAAATAAAATTAGTACAAAACTCATCAACTCCCCTTTCCCGTTTAAAACCTTAAACATCTTTTATCACATCAAGCTAAATGTGACAGCTATTATACCAAGAAATAACTGAAAGAAAGCTACAGCAAAAATAAAAGCTACAGTACAACATGTCATTTAGAAAGTAAATCTGAAACAAAAATCAGTCTAACAGTAGAATCAATGGAACAGAACTGAGGACACAGGAAAAAAAAAGTACCTTCAGTGTTATGGTTTGGAGCAAGAATATTCCCCCAAAATTTCATGTATTTGAATGTTGTAGAATGGCTATGGAATAGAACCATGTGCTGTTAAGAGGTAGGGCCTGGCCCCAAGGCATAGATTACAGGTATGTGGTGGATTAAGGGCATGTAGTAGATTATGGGTGTGTGGCGCATTACGGGGCTTGACCTGGAAAGGGCAGATCACTGGGATATGATCTGGAAGGATATATGCCAGCCCCTCCCTTTTGGTCCACTTGGCTTCCTATCCACCAAGCTGTTCCTTCAAGTAGGCCTCTGCCATGTGCTTTTACCACTGCTGGCCTAAATAAACTGAGCCCTTCTGAAACTGTCAGCTATAATACAGCTTTCCTACCCTAAGATGTCAGGTATTGAGTCACAGTAAAAAAAAAAAAAAAAAAAAAACCCTGAGACACTTAGCCATCTGATCTTTGACACTGGAAACAAAATCATTTGCTGAACAAAGGACAGACTCATTAATGAATGGTGAGGGTGAAACTGATTTTCCACATGAAGAACAATGAACCTAGGACCACATTTTCACCCTGTACTAAAATACAGTCAAAATGGCTCAGAGAACTAAACATTGACCAGAAATAATGAACTCGATGGAAGATAAAACATGTAAATCTCTAGAGGATACAGGCACAGGAAAGGACTCTATAAATAGAACTCCAACTGCATAAGAAACAATACCAAGAATCAACAAATAAGATTATATCAAAATAAAAAGCTTCGCACAGCAAAGGAAATTAAGAGTAAAGAGAAAACCCACAGAATAGGGAAAAATTGCTAGCTACTACTTGGACAGAAGACTAATATCTAGAACATCTAAACTCAAAAAAATACTCCCCAAATAAAAGACCTAATCAAAAATTAACAGAGGGCTGAAGGAATAGAGCAGTGGTCAGAGCAGATACCGAAAAATGAATAGATATGACTCAAAAAAGAAGTACAAAGAACTAATAAGTACATGAAAATCTTTCAACACCTCTGGACATCAGAGAAATGAAATTCAAAGCAACAATGAAGAACATTCCACCTTACTCCAACAAGAATTCTATCATCAAAAACTCAAACAACAAATGTTGGCAACGATGTAAGGAAAAAGGAATGCTTGCTTCTATACAGCTGGTTAGACTACAAACTAGCACAACCACAACGGAGATCACTTTGTTGACTCCTTAGAAAACTGAAAATAGAAATGACATTTGACCTAGCTACACCTCTTCTAGGCATCTTTCCAAAAAAGCTAAAGACGTATTACCGCGACACCTGAGTATACATGTGTATGGCAGCACAATGCATAATAACTAAATCCTGGAAATAGCCTATATGTCCGCCAAAGGATGAGTGGATAAATAAAATGTGGTATACATACACAATAGAATGCTAACAGTGTCAAAAAGAAAGATAAATTTGAGGCACTTGTAAGAAAATGGATACACTTGAGACCATAACGCTTAGCAAAGCAAATCAGACACAGATGGTTAAGTACTGCACGGTCTTGCTTCTATGATAAGCCCAAAATATACATGATGAAAAGAGCGAAATAAAGAGAGATAATAGTAGCTAGGTATGCAGTCCTCTCAGAGATGGGTAGGGAATCTGAAGACGGGGGAAGGGAAGAATGGAGTGGGTAAAGAAAAGGGAAATACAAACTTAAAACATGGTACATATATATACTAATTCCCTACACTGTATGCAACTATTATGCAAATACATTACAAACACATATAAAATGATATTCAGAGAAAAAGTTCAGTTTAAATGTCATTCATAAATAAGCATTAAATCCCTTGTTTTATATAATATTAGACCAGGATAAAATAAAGTACCCTAAAATTTGCTTATTTTTACAAATACATTTGCCCAGGCAGCAAAGATCGGCAAGGAAAAATTCTTCCTGTCAACAGACATCAAGATAACTATAGTTCTGAAAAGAATCAAACACTAAGACTGATACTACCTGTAAAGAAGGCAGGAGTTGACTTCTATGTCTGACTACTGCCATAAACTCCTTTGGCTATGTAAGAAAATGTATAAGGACAATAGTGCTGTAATCCTCATTTCACTGAACACTCTTTCAATTGATTAAAGATTCAAGAAGTTCTCAACACCAATAAAACAAAGGTAGAGAACTGACCTATAGTTTTAGCATGCAGTGTCAGGAACTAAATCTTAAAATCCTAAATACTAGGCTCTTTAGAAGAATGGAAATTTGTAATTCATGATTAAAGAGTAGGCATTAATAAAAATTGTAATTTATAGGCCAGAGTTGAGAAACATAGATTTAGAAATGATGTTTTTTACAATGTATCTAATAGGTCTAACTTACCCCATATGGTTGAGAAAACCATGGACTTTTCATATGAGCATACGTTACGTTTTAAAAGATGGCCGAGGGTGATTTATATCTCTACTAGCTTCTTTGTGTTCTCAAAAACTGGCATATCCACATACTACCATTTTAATAAGTAAAAATAAAAAGTATTAAACTAAACTACTCCAGCTCTATGCTCAAATTCTTGCTTGTTTGGAATCATCCCCACACGTATTTGATTATATTTTGATAACAGATGCTGACATGCACATTTGTTACTTCTACTTAAAATCCAAGGAATAGCTAGAGACTTCTGTCATTCTAGTACTTGCTGCAGAGAGGTGCCGGTTCATATAAACCTACTAAGCTACAGATAAAAGACCTACTGTGGTCCAAATTCTCATTCAGAGATAAGGGGCACAAGCTCAGGTTTTTCTTTTTTTCCAACTGAGAATCTTACTAGGATTATCAGTAAAAATACTGGGTTCATGAAAGTATAAATCCACTGCAGTCAGAGGAAGTCCTCAGACACACCTCTAAAAAGAGTTGGCTGGCTATGTTTGAAACAATATTCTTCTGTCTTTTGTATGTGTGTGATACAGGAGACTCAGCCCAGGGCCTTCACACTGAGCTATATCCCCAGATCTTTTTCTTTTTTCTTTCTTTCTTTCTTTTTTTTTTTTTTTTTTAAAATAGAATCCTACTAAGTTGCACAGGCTAGGCTTGAGCTTGCAATCTTCCTGCTCAGCCTTTAAGAATGACAGGGTAACAAGCAGCACGTACCACCAGAACAAGTTCATGCTCCTCCTTCATCCATGTAAATGGATTTCAGCTAAACTAAGACTACTGGCACCTTCCCAAGTGCAGAAGGAAGGAGGCTTAGTTTAAGAGCAAAGTCAATATCCTTAGTTAGCAAAATACTAATCTTTCCAACAAACAAGAAGAAATAAATGTTTCATACGACTATGTCAGAATTCTTTAAGAAAAACAATTTAAGTATTTTTTAAAGTCTGCAATATTCAAAGACAAATAAGCTAAAGACTTTTACACTAACATAAGTAGTTATAGTCTGCGTTCAGAATGCTCCCTAATGTCCCACTGTGTTGGTGGCTTGGACGAAAGTTAGATCACTAGGGAACACGCTCCAGAGGGTCGGGCCCTTCCTGGCTCTTTCCTTCCTGTCCACTCGCCATGAGGGGAGCAAGCCTTAACTGCCATGTGTTCCTGCCATGATACACTGTGTCACAGGCCACAGCAATTGGACAGGAGACCAGGAACTGAAGTCTTGGCTAATGTGAGCCAAGATCTTTCCTCCCTTTACGTTGTTTACTTCAGGTAATTTGTCACGGAAACAGAATACTGACCAATGAAGAAAGATTTTATTTTCATAATGATCATAATAAATAACATTTTCAAAGTTATTCTCAGATAATCTGGTGCTCTAACCTGTAAGATTTATATGTTGACATAAAATAAAGAAATGAGAAGTCTGATTTTTCTTTTTTCTTGAGCTTCTTGTATGTAATAAATACAAATTAAATGACATCCACAAAATAGCTAATATAAGTCAAATTAATTAATTATTATTTTTGGGTACCTACAATAAGCAAAGAACTGAAAAATGCATAAAGTTATCTATGTTCATATATAGCCCTTTTACCAGTAAAATAACTTGAAAAAAAATGTACTTTTTACCCTGTGTTTCTACACTGAGCTATATCCTCAGCCCTTTAGAGTCTCCCTAAGACAATAGGCTGCCCAGGAAAGGCTTCAACTCGTGACCCTTTTGCCTGTCTCTTAAGAGTACTGGGATTAAAAGCATGTGTCACCATACCTCACCTGGCTGAAAAGATCCACTTTTTCGGGGGGCCAGGGTCTCACTCTGTAGTCCAGGCTGTTCCTGAACTCACTGTGGAGGCCAGGCTGGCTTTGAACTCACGGCAATCCTCTTGCCTCAGCCTTCCAAGTGCTGGGATTACGGGTGTGCGCCACCAAACCCAGATTATGTGATGCTGGGGAACTGAACTTTTATACTTATCACTTGACTTAATGTTTGCTAGCTTTAACTGCTGAGCCATTCCTCCAGCCCCAAAAGATTTACTTTAAAGCATACTGATACTTCTCTTTGGTAAATAACAAATTCCCACATTTGGTCAGACCATTTTCTCTTACTGAAGCAAACACACATGTCTCTAGCTTGGAAAGGGAAGTAGGACATCTAGCGAAGGTGGAGTGGTTCCCATAGTCTCCCACACACCATTCCAATTTAGCATCAGACACAAATTTAACTTCATCTGAATTGAACAACAGAAGACTTTTAAAACTGTAGGACAACAGTACCCATCTTTTGAGAAAGTATAGGAGGAAGCTTAATTTATGCCTGTTTAATAATCTATTACTTTTGCTTTTTCTCCTAAAAGCTTTCTAATTGATTCTACAAGTCATTATGCTAAAAAAAAAAAAAAGAAAGAAAGAAAGAAAGAAACACTTTCAATGTGTTTCCAATGGAGAAAAAAACGATTATTTATACTCGGATAAAACTGAAGCCATCAATCAGTAGGGACAAAGTAACTGTCACATAAATGAGAGCCAGCAGGTAGGTAGGCAGGAGGCAGGCATAAAAACATCAGGGATTTCAGGCAATCAAGACAGGTTTCTGGGCTGGAGGAACAGCAAAGCTGTTAAAGCTCTTGCTTTCTAGGCACAAGGCTCTGAGTTCGATTCCCCAGCACCACATAAAAGCTGGGTGTGGTGGCACACACCTGTAATCCCAGCACTCGGGAGGCTGAGGCAAGCATATGATCCTAAATCCAAGGCCAGCCTGCCTGGGCTACACCAGTGAGTTCAGGACCAGCCTGTAATACAGAGCAAGATGCTGTCTCAAAAAAAGAAAAAGGAAATAAAAGACAAGTTTTTATCTAGTACAAATATTCAGAAATATTTTTAAAATCATCAGTACTATACTAGAATCATTTGAATGAAAGTTTTCTATTAAGTAAAGCCTTTGCTCTTACGTAAAATTGCAAGCTAGTCAAGTATTTTTAATCATATATAATTTCTCTTCTTATACTAAGGATAAAAATTTTGAAACTTTTTGTCTTTCTGGTTATATCAAAAATAGTATAAAAAAGGAATAGAAAACTCAACTGAAATGATATTCAATAGAAGTATAACTTGAGCCAGGCAAAGCTGAGTTGAAATTCCACCTTTGCTTTCTGTATGCAAAGTTACTGACCTGCTTATATGGTTGACAAGTTACTTAAATACAGTAATTTACATGAACACAGAGCAGAATTCCGGAGAAAGAACACCTTTAAAAACTCACAGCCATTAAAATAACTTCATACTTTGTATCCATTCTTATCACTCCATTACACAAATTCAAATTCTTTAAGGGATTCAAAGGAAGCACACATTGCATTCTTTGTAAGTACCGTTGTTTCTGAGGTAGAAAGAGAATGTGGATCACGATCTTGACTGGGCATTCGAGATGGAGCCCTCCAAAACTTGAAGGAATCATCTAAACCTGCAATAACAAAACAAGGTGCTAATTAAGACAGACACTTTTCTGTGCACTGCGACTATTGGCAAAAAGGATACTCATTGCTAAAAGAAAAAAAAAAGTAGAATAAGGAAAGAGGCTTTTTAATGTAGGCAAGAGTCACTGTGAGCTTGTTAAAGCGATTTCCGGAGTGGTAGTCTCAAAAATTCGGACATTCCAAGTCAGGGTGGAAGCAATGACTACGGGCACAAGCTCACATCTCACGCCAATGCTCTGAGTAACTATGATTCAAAGAAACACAAACAACTGAGTAAGTCAACTGCCTAACAAGGACATCCTTTAGAGTCTTTGAAACTTCTATCTAATGTTACTTACCCTCCTCTCAATTCTAAAAAACAAGCAAAAATGAAAATTATAAATTTACCCTTAAGTATTTAGTGGTATAGGAACTTGATTCTCTTAAATGACATAGAAAAAATATATATACGAATACAAACAAATTCTATTTGTGTTCATATACAACTATATGTGGAAGAGAGTAAATTCAATGAAATGGTAACATTTATGACTTTTTGCTTTATTCCTGAACTATTTCTGTAAGTGTGAAATTACTTATTTGGTAAGTGTAATTCATTAGGTAAAAATTTACTTTAAAAATTAACTTAAAAACACAAATTACTTTTCTAATGAGGTATTAATACATTAATGTACTAGCACCTGCTCTCTAGCAAATCCAAGTGATCTACCAACAAAAAGTATAAAGGCTTCATCTCGATGTTATGATAAAATGAGTAACACAACAGAAATAAAGTGTTTCAATACATTATGAAAAATACAGAAAATACAGGGGAAAGATCTTATTTATTAAAAGGATGAAAATATATTTGCAGTGCCAAAAAATGTGCCAAAAAGTGAACATTCTAAAAGTCTTGAGACATTTGTGGACAAAAAAGGTATAAAACTTTATTGAAGAAAATTAAATAACTCATAAAACATTAGCAAGATGTCAAAAGTGGTTTCCATGAAGCATTTGTAATATTTTAAAAATGCTTTTTCAATGTTTAGTGAAAGAAGGAAACACAAAATGCACACAAGATAGGAGCACAATTATGTAGAACTGCAGATGAATATTGTTCATGTATACTTTTCATGATCCTCTATTTTTTAAAACTACACATGGTGTATTCAGCATCATTTTAAAAAGTTACAATTTGTAAAAAAAAAAAAAAAAAACAACATAATAAATACTTTATTTACCATTTGTGTCACTAGGTTCTGCAGATCCATCAAAGGCAGAACAAGTCGAAACAAACATGTACCGTCCTAGGTAACAGTGTTTCACCATCTGGTTCAAATGTTCATACAAATGGCAATGATATAAAAGAGCTTGAAGGGCGGGTTTTCCTACGAGGGACAAGCCAGAGTCCTCATCGTGGACACAAGGGCCCTGTAGGAAAAGATGTAAAGAAGAGCTTGTACCCTGATTTATAACACTCTTTCAAAAAGATCTAATTTCTCCTCTAGATAAGACAAGTGGGTCCCAGAGCCTGCCACGTTCCTTCCAAGGCACTTCCTAACACTCTGCTCTTTGCTGCCCACACTACCTGAAAGTGAAGGCCGACCTGCTCTAACTCTTTCTCTGTTTCCTGTCATGAGCTTCCACTCTTACCAGCCACTCATGAATGGAGTGTGACCTTCTAAAACTGTAAGCTAAAATAAACCTTTCCTCCCTTAAATTGTGGATATTGCATACTGACGCACAGTGACAAAAAACTAAGACATCCCTCTTCCTCCTTGTTGGGATGGAAACATTTACTCTGTGCCACTGTAAGTTTGAAGCATTTAAATCTTTTTAATTTTTACAGGGGCTCACAGCTAAGAGTTTGCTTTGAATCTCAAGCAGACTCTAGACCTGGGACTTCTGAGCAATGCTGGCGATATACTGAATGTGTTTTGAATAATAAAATGGACAAGAACCTTTCGGGGCCTGGGTTAAGCGTTACAGTTTAGACCTAAAATGTTCTCTTAAAAGTGTGTGCAGCAGTAGGGCTTTTGGGAAATGATTGGATAATGATTGTCCTATGCTTATCAGTGGATTATTCCATTGAGTCCACAGCTGAATGTGCTGTTGGGGACTAGTTCCAGGGGCAGGCACACGACCAGGCAGGGCATACTCTTGTCCTTACTGCCTCTCCTTCCCTGCCCTTTCCCGACTGCTATGGGGTGAGCGGCTTTCCCCTGCCAGTCTCTTCCACCATGCTGTTACTGCTTTGCACTTTATAAACCATGAACCAACTCCAGGAAACCATGAGCCAAAATAAACTTCTTAGGTTGTAGAGTATTGAGTATTTTGTTCCAGTGACAGGTAAGTGACTAACACACCATTAAATATATAAATATATACAGAAATGAACTGAAACACACTAAATAACCCCTCTCTGATCAACAGATTGCTTGTTATAAACACTTCAAAAACTCGTTGTTAAAACTGTAGAATTTGTGATACTATTCTTTTTAGTTGTTTTTCATTGCTAGGCCAGAATATCTGCTACCCACAACTGAACTTAAGGAAGAAAAGATTTATTTCCGCTCCCAGTTTCAGAAGGTTTCAGTCCATTCACAGGCAGCTGGCAGAGGGGGGAAGGATCTGGCTGAGAACAGCTACACAAAGCATCATGAAGGGAAGGATCTGGGGCCTCAGTGAGAAGCTGGGACAAGAGTATGTATCATTCTAGACCACATGCCCAGTAACGAACCACACACCCCACAGTGTACCACTCGCCAAGTAACGTGCCATGTGCCCGGTAACCCACCCCTCCTGACCAGGACTTAAAATCCATAAATAATCCACA
Organism: Ctenodactylus gundi; assembly: GCA_004027205.1. Classification (NCBI taxonomy): domain Eukaryota; kingdom Metazoa; phylum Chordata; class Mammalia; order Rodentia; family Ctenodactylidae; genus Ctenodactylus; species Ctenodactylus gundi. The sequence continues at coordinate 129,618 of PVKB01001466.1, forward strand.
AGTACTCAAATAAACAAGGTTTTGGGAAGACACTTCAGATCCAAACTCTAACAGTCTCCAAAATGTCCCGGGAACAGTAACAGAGCTACCTTCAGGAAGACTAAGTTGCAGTCCCACTATGGGAAACTGGGTTAGAAAACACTGTTCAAAACCCTGGACAGCCGGAAGCTACAATACAGTTTTAGATTATCTGGACATTGGTTCTGTTTTACTCTCCCTCAGAGGGGGATACAATTACAATGAAGCTCAGTTTGATCCAAGAACAAGACCAATATTGACAAACATTCCCCTTAAAAAAAGTGTTCTAAATACAAAAGACATATGCTACACCAGGACTGATATGAGAATTGTGTTCTCTTATCCAGCAACAGCCTCGTTCCTAGCACAAGCTGGGGGTGCCTGCTGGGCGCCCAAGGAAGCTGTCCTCAGATACGCTTCTGATCTGCTTCTTCTCTTTGTGAACACTCCACTTGCAGTGTGTTCTAGTATTCGTGGAAAAATAACTGGAAAATTATGCTACAAAAAATAAGATTTTATTTTTAACTTCAATAAATCCTGAAGAAAGCAAATTAAACGATCTGCATATTTTAATGAAACAGCAAAGACGTAATGAAGCACCTGTGTTCTCTGTGGTGGAGCCTTGGGGAACCAATTTTAAAAATGTAACACTTAGGACCATACTCTTCAGAAACACACTTCAGAAGATTAAGTGAAGCAGTAAGAATAGGGCAAGAAAAGAAAGGTAGTATTTGGAAGAAATCTAATTAAGGTAAAGACATGAAATGCTACTGAGTCTTAGATCAAGATAGATTCTACTGGTTACAGAAAGTATTTTCTTTAAAATGATTTTTAAATTATAAAAAGTACTTTAGCTTTCTCAGCCCTTACCTTGTCTCATAAAAGATTTATGGCCTACTGTAAGACAATATAAACTGCAACATGATAGTAAAAGCATAGCAGAGATGAAAGAAAAAAGGACATAAAGAAATTAGAACCAAAAATCAAGGTTTAAGAAAGTCTGTACTAGCAGAGCCACACCTGATAAAGAATATAAATTTTCCAATATATAATAGAAGAGAACCTCAGGTAATCCATAATTACATACACATTTTATCACTACGTAGAGATAAATTAATTCCAGATAGCAACATGAAAGAGGAATTCATGATGGATATGTAAGGAACGAAACAGAACAAGTATAGTAGCCACGCAGAGAATCTGCAGAAAGCTGAGGGGATGGAGTATCTATCATAAGGCACAAATCTGGACCAAAGGCCTATCAACAAAGTGCTCGGCAGTAAGTACAGTTCTGTCTGTCAATAAAATCAAACAGATATATACCAACTAAAATAAAATTTTAATACAGCTCCCTAAAATTCTTAATGCTATATGCTCCAGAATATTGCAAAAGGTACCAACAATATACTTTGTTGAATGAGATTATTATTCATAACCTTATTAATGATTATTTAAACACACAAGGGTCACAAATTCTTGGAGACTACACAATTCCATCATCTATATTTGAAGACTTTCTCCATTCCTCCAGGGCTTGTTTCCACTGTAGGATTTCAAGTACCCCTAATCTTTTTTTTTTCTGTTTTTTTTTCTTTTCTTTTGCTTTCTTTCTTTTCTTTTTTCTTTTCTTTTTTTTTTTTTTTTTTTTTTTTTTTGAGGCAGGGTCTCACTCTGTAGCCCAGGCTGGTGCTGAACTCACTATGGATCCCAGGCCGACCTTGGACTCACGGCAGCAACCCTGCCTCAGCCTCCAGAGTGCTGGGATTACAGGCATGTGTCACCACACCTGTTTATGTGGTGCTGGGGAATTGAACTCTCAGGTACTTAGGGCTTGATGTAGCACTTGCTAGGCAAGAGCTTTAACCACTGAGCCATTCCTCCATACCCTCAATCTTTTTTTTAAACTGAGGAAGAAATATAGGGTTACCAACTATTTACACTGCTAAGTGAGAATACTTCCAAGCAAAAATATAAGCAAGACCATTTAACAAGAGAAGGAGAAAATGAAAATCTGAGGGGTTGTATTGTTTTGGTGGTATCAGGGGTTGAACAGGTGTGCTCTGCCACTGAGCTATATCCCCAGCCCCATTTATTCACTTTTTTAATTAGAGAGTTTGTTAAGTTTCCCAGGCTGGCCTCTAATTTGTGATCTTTCTACTTCAACCTCCTCAGTAGTCAGAGTTTATTTTAAAAGTACACAAGATTGTCTTTATGCTTTTAATTTTACTTAGGAATAACAAAATCTTCATCACTGAGTTCTGTTTAGGATTGGGGTGGCTCTAAAACTTTTTGGAGTTTGACCAATTTAGGCAAGGCAAAAACTCTAAAGCTAACTTGAATCAATCATCAAATTTTTATTAGAAAATTATTTCTGGGCTGAAGATGAATGAATAACAAAACCAGTGAACTGCAGTGAATATGCAACCAGTAACAAACAGAACCTACTATTTAACCAATAATGGAAAAATGTGAACTTCTATACATGGCTCCATATTATAACAAGACATGAGCATTAACAATATATAACCCAGAAATCTGACTGCTCTTGCTTTTATATTACACTTATTTAAATAACTTAAATCACTGTCAGTATATTACTAATCTTAACTACATAAGTGTCACTAGCTGAACACCAGCAGTAGAGTAATATTTTTAAATGTAGTCAGTGTATAATACACACCAAAACAACCCCACTATTAAAAAATTAATTTTGTGTATTCCTTTCAGTTTATCTTTTAAATTTTTATTACAACCTAGACTATTATTAGAAGGCAGTGTTAAAGAAATAACAACGACCACTGAGAAAATGATTTGGAATTTACAACTGGTAGAATTAACCCAGGTTTGTAGGAACTGGACAACTGAATATGCACGACTCACATGCAATATGAGCCTTGGCAGTCATTTGCATCTTTGGGTGATATCCTGAAATCTGTCCTCACCAGCTCAGCTTGACTCGGTAGATCCTCTAAAGATATACCTAGTAAAAACCTAAAAGTACACCTTAAATTTGCATAGGATTCTGTGGAATATGGAATGTCATGATAAATACACATTTTTAGAATGAGAATCCACAGAGAGGTAAATGAACAAAGACTGTAATGAGAGTTCCGTATCCTCTAATTGTCAAAGATCACAGGCTATGAAAGTTTTAGGTTAGCTATCTACTGAACCTGATTGTGAGAAAAAAATTTAAAGATTAATCTAATAGAAAACAAAAAAGAATACAAAGTATCATCTTACATTTATTAACACAGAAAAGAATATCAATGCTTGTTTAACCATAAATTATTTATTATTATTAAATTGGGGAAGTAATCCAGTGAACTGGGTAAGAAAGACTGCCTGTATTCAAAACAAAGACTTCCTGAATAGCTGTGATCAAGGGTAAGCCATGTAAAATCTAAGTTTCTAGATCTATGAAATGAAGATAAAATTTGCAACTGAATTCCCTAAGTTAATATGTGTTAATTTCCTACAAAAGTGTTTATGTTGGCTATTATTATTTTTGATTATTTTAACACTACTAAGAATGTTTAAGTAAAATCAAGCATAATAAAATTTCAATATTCTAATGTCATAGTTACTTGCTGCTCTATGTACAGCTTCATCAACAATGAAATACAATCCATTCTTGATATACACAGGAGATTTCTTCTTAGATTCCCTTGGATATCTAATTCTACAGATACCCAAGTCCCTAATATAAAACAGCATAGCATTTACATATAATGATCTATGAACATTTTGTTATATACTTTAAATAACTATTAGATTAAGTGTTATACCTAATATTATATAAATGTAAACAGTTGTTACACAGTATTGTTTCAATAATAATGATAAGAAAATTCTATACCAATTCAACACAGACACATTTTTTTCTTGAATACTTTTGATCTTTAATTGATTGAATAGATGGATGTGGAATCCACCTGTGCCAACCATACATAGGTGTGTGTATGTGTGTGTGCACAAGCTCACATGTGCATGCATGAGCACTGAAAATTTACCACTTATTAATTTCAAATATCTACCAGATTGGTAATCGTTGAAAACCACTCACCTGCCAAGTACCATCTTTTATAATTTCTGTAGGCATTGGAATCACAAGAAGGTTCTGAAGAATAAATGCAGCCTGAAAATTAAAAAAAAAAGTCAATACTGCCATCTTGCTGTCATTTCTGAAATAACCAATACACTGCAATCTAGTAACGAAGGACATGTTCCTGGCCAACTGCATATGCTAAGAGGCCGTGATGAGAACTTCTGAACTCTGTATACCATTAGATGATGACTATGAGGTGATGGTCCAACAGTGTATGACATTATTTCAACAAGATATTTTTTCTATTTCAGAATTTAGTTCTTTTATTATATATATATATATATATATATATATATATATATATATATATATAGTACAATATAAACTATGCCAGTAGCATTTACGAAGTAGACATTAATGGTGTTTCCTTGCAGATTTTTATATATACATGCACACACGCACACACATGCATCTCTGCCCAATGTTTTTCTTCTTTCATTTAAACTGTCCTCTTTAAAAACGTGGTAACCAGACATAAAGCACAACTGAAGATCTGAAGTCACGCAAATGAAACAATCATTTAATAATTTAAGTCCATTTCATAGAAGATTATTACTATCAGGACAGGAAGGATTTAAAAAAATCAGTGAACTAAGAAAGTGAATTTTTCAACTATTTTCACTAAAAGTCAATAAAAATCATTGAAGTGAATAAATTGAGGAAAAGTCCCAATTATAAGCATCAGCAATGAGAAACACAAAAGCAGCTAACTAGAAAAAAGGTCTTCTGAGTTGTGCACTGGAGATTTCCTAATGGTAGATCCAGGTGTCACGGCTTTCTTCATAAGTCTCTATGAACTCTATTTGACCACTGTTTTTTAAATTATTTTATGAATAATCACTCTGATACAAGTAGCAATAAAGAGAAAACCACAAATTCAATGAGCTCACATAAGACATATACTTGTAAAAGCATTATTTTGACGACCCTTAACCTTTATTAAGCCTTTATTAAACATTAGAGATACATACATTTGAAGTAATTTTTCTTGTGAACTACTTTTCAATGTGTAGCAAAACAGAAGAGTTCATATTAAAATTACAAAATTCTGCTTTGCTCTTATCAGAATAAAGGGCTTCAGTTTTTCTGTAAATTTATACATTTGATATTCTCTATTATCGTTTTATTTGAGTTTTTTTTACAAGCAGAGTGGATAATAATGGGCTGTGGTCCACGCATCTAGGTAAATAGTTGCATATGTTTTATAGACACTATTATGATAGACTTCTAAGGCTAAAAAAATTAAAAATAAAAAAGAGAGACAGTTAAAATGTCCTACCTCCCGGCGCACCATGCTACATTCCGACTGGTCCAGAAGAATATTCACTACGGTTCCCCAGAGCCCACCAGAAATGTTCTGACAACTGTTTGCCAAAGCTACACAGCCGGCTTCAAGTGTGGTCAGTGCTGATCCTATCCCTAATGAGGTGAATCTCACCTGTCAAATTAAAAAGAAAGTCGTCATACATTGGAGGCTTGGGTTATGGCTCAACAGCCAGCCCTTGCCTAGTACGCACAAAGCTCTGAGTACAAGCCCAATACAAAATAATAATTAATTACCAAATTAGATGAGGGAACACGGTGATACAGAAAGCGACCTTCACAGGTCACTCTCAAGTCAACAGCCAAGATACTTAGGTAGTTGGAAACAGGGGCGTGGGTTAGGGGAGGGCAAAGAGAAGCACAGATACAGGAAGGCAACTTGACAAAAGCTGCCACCAAAAGATTCATCGTTGTGGAGACCCCTGGAGGAAAAAACTGGGGCTCTCCCCCAGCGTGGCACCGTCCTCTGCCCACCCTAAGGAAGACACCATGTAGGCAGGAGCTCAACCCCTCAGAGAGAAAAATTTAGAGACAAGATCCAGTGCAAACACGAAGGCTTCACTTCCCACATACTGCCAAGCGCAACTAGTGAGCAGAAACCATGAATTTCTGCACCTGGGTGGGAAGCACAAAACACACCAAAAAGACCATACCACTCGGTGGGCCAGCTGGAAGCAATAATAAACCACGAAAGGTTAGAAGAGCTACTGTGGCTGGTCCCTACATTGGTGGATAATCAGCAAGCAGACACACTTGCACATAGACAGCAACAAATCAGAAATACCTAGAATCATTGCCCACTGCTCAGACAGCCCAACCCAGTCCTATTTCCTCAAGCAGAGCATGCCCACCCAGCAATAATAACCCTCAATTCCCTCCCCAGTGCAAATAACCCCCGAGGCTGAGTCCCCTGTACCAGGACCCCTCCTACCAAGACTAAAATCTACCCAGAGGAAGGTGAAGCAACAGGGTTAAGTGGCGAAAAAATAAAAGGAACACAGAGAAGCGATGAGGGCAGGAAAACTGGGAGTGGGGGGCAGGCATCTGGAAATAAAATTGCCCAGATCAACAAGCAGCCATATCCCAAAAGTACCTCCCTCACAGCTCAGCACAAATTGATGGGCCCAGTGCAACAAAAGAATAGCAAAAACAATACAGCCCAAAGAGCAGAAGGCTGTAACAAAAGCAGGGAAATCTGTAAGCAGCTGCCACAACAGATTTCACAGTGGACCAGGTACAGACCGAAGTGCAGATCAGGTTCAGTGCCCAATCATTTCTGCCCTGCACTTAGCTGAGACTGTAACACTCGGCATTCACCTGCCCCAGCACCATCTTAAGAAAGAGACATGTCAGTGAAGCCAAGTCTTAGCGTAACGATTCAGCACCCAGGCCCTCAGCTGCAACTGCAGGAATTTCCACTGAGAGAAGGGGCTGGCAAAGAAGAAGCCTCCCCAACAAAAGACCAGACCCCTGACCAGCAGTGCACCACTCGACCTACGAGCTGAATCTACCTAAGAAAGAAACACAACAACTCAGTGGCCAGGACAGCTTCTACCTCAGCTCACAGTCTTCACCACAAAAGCAGCAATAATGTGAGAAAATGAGCCACCAAGATGCCCCACAAAGACCTAACTCACCAGAGGCTAACCAAATGGGGATGGAAGAGGGATTACATACCCAAAGGCACAAAAGCAAAACGAGCAAACTAGGACAGAGACAAATAACAATGCCCTCAAAATGTTTACTAAGTTTAAAAATAATATAATTAAAGAGATGACGGATACAGATTACAAAACCACCTCTCAGATGAAAGATGAAGCAATAAAAGCTACACAAGGCAACATTAAAAATGAATGACCAATTCACAAAAAGGATTTTAAAAATATGAAAAAGGTAACAACAGAACTCTGGATCATGAAAACCTCAAATGAAAGTACAGGGAAGAGAACCACCTGACAGGATGGCAGCACACTGGAAACAGAAGACAAGGCAGCAACCATGCAGCATATCCTCAAGGACACATGCTACAAACCAGAAAGTCAGCAAGACAGCTAGTTCCAATGGCTATTAGATAACTCAAAGAAGCTTCATTTCAGAATTACAGGACTCGAGAGAAAGGCATAACAAACACCAATCAGACACAACCAAAACAGAAACTACTAAGACATGACATATCATAATACAAATTAGAGATACTCAGAACATTAAAAGCTGTCAGGGAAAAACAGTAAGTTACTTATAAAGGCAAGCCCACCAGGTAACAGCAGAATTCTCAATGCAAACCCTATGGCCAGAAGAACTTACAGTGAAGTCTTCCAGGCCCTAACGGAAAACAACTGCCATCCAACCTATGCCCTGCGAGATTATGTTTCAAGATTAGGGGCATAGCTCAGTGTTTAGAGTGCTTACCCAAAAGGTACGAGGCCCTGAGTTTGATCCCCTAGTATCCCTTAGGATCGATAACAGATCAGTGTGATGGTGTATCCCCATAATCCCAGTATTCAGGAAACCGAGTCAGGAAGATTGCTATAAGTATAATGTAAGGCCAGCCTGGATTACAAAGTGAGTTGAGCACCAGCCTGGACTACAGAGCAAGATCCCATCTCAAAAAAAACAAAACAACAAAAAAAGTTTCCAAATTAATGTAGAAATAAAGACCTTTCATTAAAAGGAAAACATTAAGAAATTCATGACCACTAAACCAGTGTTAGAAAAAAAAATACAAAAGGGAACTCTAGATAGAGCTAGGGAAGTCAATCACGCAAAGAACTCAGAGAAAAGTGCATATTCAAAAAAGAAAACAACTAAACAAAATGAAAAACAGGAAGAAATCAATAGCTAGAAAATAAGGCAAAGACAAAATTCAATAATTCCATGACAATAATAACTCAATGCCAAAAGTCTCAACTCCCCAATCAAAACACACAGACTGGCAGATTAAATTTAAAAACAAAAGTCAACATTACATTGTCTGCAAGAGACACATCTCATCCATAAAGAAAAACAGACTGAAAATGAAAGGATGAAAAGGCCTATTTCTTTCAACAGGAACACAAAAGCAAGTGGGAGGAGCTATTCTTTTCTCTGACATTGTGGGCTTCAAGCCAAAATTGGTCAAAAGAGAAAAAGGACATTACATCCTTCTAAAGGAAGAGTTAACAGGAAGGGTTAACAATAGTAAATATTTATGCGCTGAATGTCAGTGCACCCAAATTCATGAAACAAAAACTACTGAACATAAAATAACAAAGATACCAACACAATCCTATGGGAGACTTCAATTCTCCAATATCTCAGATAGGCCATTAGATTAAAGAAGAAAACCGAAAGCTGTACACCAGAACTGAACTACAGCACTGAGAAAACAGACACGCTATTCACAAAGTATGCTTAAGCAAATATAAAATGAAACAACCCATGTATAATATCCCATCACAGGGGAATTAAACTAGAAATCAACAACAAAGGACTTTAGAAAATGGAACGGCATCCCATGTTTCTGTATAGACAAAACTGGTATCATCAAAATGGCCATACTACCAGAAATCATCTGTGTACAATAGATTGTAAGCTAAACCAAACAAAATACTAATAGTATTCTTCTTCACAGAACCAGAAAAAGCAACTCCAAGGTTTATATAGAACCACTAAAGTAACAGAATTGCTAAAGCCATCATGAGCAACAAGTGCAAAGGAGGAGGCATCACTGTTGGGTTACACACACACACTCTCTCTCTCTCTTTCTCTCTCTCTCTCTCTCTCTCTCACACACACACACACAAGACAGTGATTAACAACTATGTGATAATGGCACAAAAACAGAGAAGACAATCAACAAAACAGAACTGAGGATGCAAAAACAAACTTTTATACCCTCAGCCATTTAATCTTTGACAAGGGAATAAAAATATTTGCTGGAGAAAAGACAGTCTCTTTAACAAGTGGTGCTGGGGAAAAAAAGTTATCTATATCCAGAAAAATGAACCGAGAACCAGGTGTTTCACCTTGTATGAAAATCAGAGTTGTTCAAAGAACTAGACAATGAGATAGAAACACAGAGCCTGATGAAAAATTTAAAAATCTCTAGAATACGTAGCTTTATGGTTTGGATTCGGAATGGCCCCCAGAAGCCTGTTGTAAAATATTCACATGCTCTTGGGAAGTAGGGCCGGGCTGGGGTAGAACACCGGGGCCTGGCGCAGAATGGACAGATTACTGGGAGGGTCTGGAGGGCAGCTCTCCCTAGTGCCCGCCTTTGCCGTCCCGCCTGACGTGCTGTGCAGAGCTCTCCAGCTGCACCACCGGCGTGTGTGTCCACCCCTGCTGGTTGCCCAAGTACGGATCGTGACGCTTGAAACTATAGACTAAAATAAACCTTTCCTCCCTTACTTGTGTATGTCAGGTATTTTGTCCAGAAACAAGAAAGTAACTAAGACAGACATGGAGACTGAGAGTAAGGTCACTGCTGTGACATATCTGACAATGTGGTTGGAAAGCCTCTGGAACTGGTTTGCAGGAGGACTTTGGAAAGGCTTGGAGATGCTGGCTAAAAAAGCCTTCAAACGCTGTGAGCTGAGTGTGCTGGGAAATTCTTGTCACACCTCAGAACACCTGAATACTGAAGGAAGCATGGATTGTAAAGTCCAGGCTCAAAACTTTCAGATGGAAAAAAAGGAGTTTATTGGCAAATGATCTGAAAACCAAGGTTGAGGGGTATAGGACACCCAAATGGCAATGGTGAAAGATCATTTTGTTAGTGGCTCTGAAAATTAGTAAAGCAATTCCTTTAGAGTGATCTGAAAAGCAAACTCAACACTGGAGGAAAAAACTGAAAATTACCAGTAGAAGAGACGCCAGAAGTACAGGTAGTAGCCCTGAAGACAAAGCGTGGAAGTCCAAAACACCTCAGAAGATCCCACACTGGCTGCCCAAAGACAGCATGTGAGTCAGTGGCAGAGTAAACCCAGACCTCCATTTCACACAGGGAGAACAGAGACCCAGCCAACGGTGAATGCAAAACAGAGGCAAATGACAGGAGGGGGCAACAGGGACCAGAGAAAGCTTCAAAGAAAGTCTTGGAGGGTGGATGTACTTGAACGATTTTTAAAAACAGCACATCAGGGAAAGGGATATAAGAGCACCTGCAATCACAGTGTAAACACCTTTACAACATGCTCCTTCCAGAGCTTGCCCACGGGTGTTATGTAGCCAGTGTGACAGGTGCCAGAGGCAGAGGCTGGCAGGCAAGTGCCCTATCAGTAACACAGGGCATCCGTAGGTACTGAGGAGCTCACACAATCAGCGTGTGCCTAACAGAGCACCTTCAACATATCAGCAGGAGACGCTGAGAAGTAGCACTTGGAAGCAGAGAGCTCCTGCAGGAACAGAGAGGCTCACAAGCTTATCTAGCTTAGTGTCTCCCCCTAGCAGGAGAGGCTGGGAAGTAAGCAGTTGCCCATAAAACATTCTCCAAAACAGACCATATTTTAGGATGCAAATCAAGCTTAAACAAACAACCCAAAAAACCTCATGGATCCTGCAATACCAAAGTGCAATAAAACTACAGATAAAAACACAAACAACAGATATTACTCAAACAAATAGAGTCTAGATCCAAATAATGGGTCATAGAAGAAATCAGGGAAGAAATCAAAAAGTTCCTGGAGATAAGTGATAACAGAAGCACTTCACAACACAACCTTTGGAACACAACAAAGGCAGTGTTAAGAGGGAATTCACTGCCATATAAGCACACATTAAAAAGAACTGAGCAATCCCAAATAAATAATCTAACAATACAACTCGGGGCTGTTTAGAAAAGCAAGAAAAAGTCAACCTCAAAAGTAACAGAAGGAAAAAAAAATTATAAAGATCAGAGCAGAAATTAACAAAACTGAAACAAAACAAAAATCAATGAAACAAAAATCTGGTTCTTTGAAAAAATAAAATTCATAAAACACCTACTAAGTTCACAAAAAGGAGAAAACCTGTATCAACACAATTAGAAACAAAAAAGATGAAATTCTAATAGCACCTAAATTCAAAGGATTATAAGTTCCTTTGAAAATCTGTACTCTAATAAATTTTAAAATATAGAAGAAATGGACAAATGTAAACACATATCAACTTCTACAACACAAGCAAGCAGAAATAAAACACTTGAACAGACTGATAACCAACTACAAAACTAAGGAAGTAATAAAAACACATCTAGCAAAGAAGAGCCCAGAATCTACCCAGGATCCACCCACGGCAGAACTGTACCAGAAATGCAAGGAAGACTTAGTGCCTAAACGCAGCAAACTCCTTCAAGAAACCAAAAAGGAAGGAAAACTGCCTAAGTCATACCCTAAAGGCAGCATAATAATTCTAAAATCTCAAGGCAGGATGATTGCAAATTCAAGCCAGTATGCATAATACTGGCAATTCACTTGTCTCCAAAAACTGTCACTACCAAGAGCAAAAAGACACCTGCAGCAACTGATATGGAATGAATACATACTGCAGGAAAGAACAAAAATTTGGGGACATTATAAATTTGAGGGAAATCAAAGGTTAAAAACTGCACTGAACTGTGCCCCTCTAAAACTCGTATGTTTAAATCTTAAGACCAAATATGACTGCATTTGTAGAGGGCTTCCAAGAAGTAGTTTAGATTAAATGGGGTCATAAGGGTAAGACTGTAATCCAACAGGAATGGTGACCTTATGAGTAAGGGAAAAAAAAATCTCTCCTTCTCTGTCTTTCCATATACATACATCCAGAAAAGACCACTTGAACATAGTCTACTAGGTCGCTACTTACAGTATTTAGGTAAACGGAAAAAAGTTATATATTTATATACCATTAAGAATGAAGCCACCATGAAATTGTTCACATTTATTTTCTGGGTCATTATTTCTGTTTATGTGGCCTGTGGAGGAAATGCTGTGACCTTCATGGGATTTGTATTAATGTAGAACGTTCAAGAAATATATTAGTCAAAGTGCATTTTTTGTCTTTTAAAAAGTCCTCACCAGAAGCTGACTATGCTGCCACTGTGACCTTTATTTCTAACTTTTAGAATTACAAAAAAATTAATTCCTTCTAGGTTTCCCAGTATACAACATTATATTACATCTCCAGCTAAGATAGAAAATAAATAAAAACATAAGCTATAGTAACTATAATAATCTCATAATATAAGTAAGTATATGCTTTGTTTCAATTACTTTTTAATTTTTTAATCTAAACATAATAAACTGGGTTCTCATTCACACTGACCTCTGGGTCTCGATCAACCCATAATGGAATCAACCAAGCCAACCCTTGCTGAACAGAAGCATGTTCATCATTGTGACTACCCAAAGGCAAGAACCAAAGCGATACCCATTCCTAGAATAAAAAGAAACAGGAACAAAACACTTTAGATTAAAATAGTTCTAAGTGTTTAAAGATCAAAATAAAGTGAAAATGTATTTAAGACTTGGTTTTATTATCTGACCAAAATAATGCACACAAAACCTCAGCCTCTCCTAAAGAAAATTAAAAATAGCAATTTTTCTTTTGAAGCCATTTTCTTATAATTTAATCAAAATGTAGGTCTGAAATGAAACCAAATTTCAATCAAAATAAATTTCAAATAAAATTCAGATTAATATGGAACTTCCAGGACATACCTCAGTAGAAGTCATCTTTGTCTCCTTAAAAGAAAAGTTAAAAAAAAAATTCAAGTAGCAAGCTTGTAGGCTTAAAATGTATTAGGCAAACCACATTTCTTTTCAAGCAACTGTTCAGGAAACAACATTTAATGCTCTCACCGAGTTCTGGGCCTGGGTCATCATTTCATGGGACAAATGAAGCAAGCAAAGAACTGTGCTCTTGGTAACACCTTTCCCCATGAAGGACATGGCATTTCCTCCACGCTCCACATAAAAAGAAGTAATGACCTAAAAAATAAATGTAACCTATTTCACGGTGATTTTATTTTTAATGGTATATATAAAAAAATTCCTCCTATTTTGTTTAAAATATTAAATGTATGAAGCTATAGTATTTTCAGTTTATATATGTAAAAGTGGCTACAACAGTAAATTTTGCTTTTGCTTTATGTATATTTTTACACAATTAAAAACATTCTTAGTTTTAACATTTTTTCTTTTGCAATTTGTATAAAGGACGTGTAGTACCATCTTAGGACATTTTTGAAATTTAGAATATACTTATAACCTTTTTTAAATGTTATGGTAAATTTTAAGTCAAAAAGTTTTTAAATACCCCAATAAAAAGTATACACAGAATTTGCCACATCTGTAACTTACTGACTACCAGGATCAGGCTAAACTTTCTAGAATTATAATTTAAAAATAAATGGACATTTTCCTTCTAAGTAATTTTAAATTTCTATTAAAAACTTAAGTAAGTAAGCTTATTATTTGAATCACTGACTTTCAACCTTTCTGTCCCACATATCTACAAGAGTTGACACATTTTTACTAGTAATAACAAAAAAAGTTTCTCATCTGAAGGGACATTCTCTTTAATGAGAAGCTGTATCAGAAAAGACCCTCTACCTGACTGAGAAAATCCAGGAAATACGTGGCAAACGCAAATATTCTGAAAGAAAATTTCATTGTAAGCTAAAACCTGCATTAATTTCATATCCAACAAAGTCTTAATGTTTTTAGACAATATATGAAAAAATATACAATGGTGTTGGTCATTTAACTTTAGTCTATAATATATTTGAGTTTCTTTCTGTTTTGTTTTATCCTATTCATCAAGTATATAAAATGTCTTTGTTTCATGAATATACATACATACATACATATACATAATTTCTCCATGCAAAGTTTTAAAAATGAAAGTGCTTCTGAATAGTTTCTAAGCATACAATACAATTAGTTTCTCTCAATTACTAATGTTCTCTGATCTGAAAATAGATAAAACTAGTTTTACACAGATATGTTTAATAAAAGCTTTATAAATGGAATATTATAAAGCATATTTCAATAAATTATGCAAATTAAGAACTTGTAGGCTGAATTATATTTTAAGTACATTAAAATACTTGACTTTTAAAAATAGACTTATCTCTTTAATATATCTGTTAAAAATTCATATATTCTGGATTATGAGCACCTTATAGCATGGTATAATTAATTGGTAGACAAAATCTCCTTTTTCAGTTAGTTACTTAGGTAGATATAAAAATAAAATTTATTGAAGAGGCTATTATAAACTTCATACTAAACTCCACTTACAGAGAACAACATGAATAAAGTTAATGAGCCTATTTGAAGAAACCAACCCAGACATATGATTACACTTGTATAAAATTTTAAAAATAGAAATTATTTTATACATAAACATAAAGTAGTCAAAGTATCAAGGAATGCAAATAAGTGCAAAGCAAAAAAATAAAAATAAAAATAACTACCACATGAAAAAGGAATAAAGATGAAGGCGGGACCAGCTACAGTCCATTCCTGGATATGGGCGGATACACACATGTTCCCCATGTGAGAATGCACGGAGCTTCCTATTTATATTTTATATATTTTCTACAAGTGTTTTATTTCACAATTAAAAGGACTAACAAAAAATGAATAAACGAATCACCCTCACAAAGACACTGAAATACAAACCTTAGTTTTTTCCTGACAATGAAAGTATTCATGAGAATGATCTTACTGTATTTGTCCACTATGATGGGCTATGTAGGTACTGCATATTAATCTATTTTGAACAGAGTAAATTACAATGCAATCGTGGCTGGCATGTAAGACAAGCAGTCAGTAAGTGGAAAATAGCTGCTATTTGGGGTTGTTATTTTTTACTTGCCTCCAGGAGACCTGACAAATACTTGACACAAATTTCAAGTGGCTGTGTGAGAGGAGAATGTGAGCTCCATCCTGGGAAGGCAGTGAGATGAGCCATTCCTCTTAAAGTCCGCTCAAGGGAAGGCAGACCATAGAAATGAGGCGCATCTGTGACACGCAGGCACTGGAGAAGTTTCAGGCCCAGTTGTGTTTGAAAGACATACAGAAGTTCCAAGCACTTCCTACACAAGAAAAAGAGAGAAAAATCAACCATGAGACAAGTGGGATGGGCTTAATGGGTTGGTTCACCGGCTGTAGGGGTTACTTATAGCGTATATTAGGAAAGTATCTAAAACTGGGAAAATATCAGAATATATTCCCTCTAAAAACAAAACTTTTCAAGAGAAGTAGAGCAAAAGAACCAAATAGAGTATGAAATGATAAATATAAGTAATAATTACATTGAAGAACATCTAAGTAGTTATTGCTCTTGGAGAAGTAAAACACTGAAATAAAAAATATACACCAACTTTAAGCTTAATTGACATATACTAAACTACTTTAAATCATTCAGTGTCATGAAAAACTTTAATTAACTATATTATTTTCCTGGAAAACTACAAGAAAAAGAAAGCTTTTAATGAGTTCAACAATAAATAAGTAAAACTATCAGAAAAGAACAATCAAGAGAGTATTTTCTATTTAGAAAACACAGGTCCTAAAATTAAGTAGTTAGGAATGAATTAAAAGATTTAATTCACAGAAAAGATAGTATTTTTACATAAAACACCAATGAATAAAATCTGAAATCTCTTCAATTTTACAGATCACTAGACTCTGATTGGCAACTATTCATTATATCATTACCTATTCCATCAGGGGTATGATTTTTAAGACCATATTTTTTTCTATACCTATCACTGCCAAGTTTTGAAGTATTTTATAAACACAAAGAACTGAAATCTAAATTATATGAGTTCATTTCCTCACAGGTCGACACAAAGAAACTTAATACTATTAAAAATATATGTTACTGTATTTTCATCATGTGACTACACTCACAATAAATCATTCTGTCTGCTCCTCTTAATTAATGTAGAAAGAAAACTAGACTGAAGGGATTGATGCTATTGCAAACGTTTTACCCATGATCTCAATTAAATCCCAGCATCCCTTTATGAGTTCCTTTTCTGGTCCCTGTAAACCTCCCAAGCTCCAAAACCAACCTGACTCACCTTCTTGGAAAATGGTTATACTACAAAGAAAAATGAAACTGTCAGAAGTCAACTCCCTCCACATCCTTCTTCCATATTTACTCACTTGCCTATTTTATCCATATTTATCTCTTTATTCCATATTACTTTCAATACCTGCTCATTCAATTCTAATTCTCTTTTCAAAACACACCTCTTTTCCACCCCTCATTTTCTTACTCTTCTTACCCACTTTTCTAGCTACCTTCCTCCCTCTTCCCAATTCCTCCCTCTACCCCTTGTTCTTCTTCTAACTCTCATGTTCCTTGAAGATACACATCTAGTAGTCCATAAGCACTGACATTTCCTATTCTTACACTAAGAAAAATTTTAATCTGCCCTTGACCATATCACATAAAAAGGAAGGTGCCTCACACACTCACTTCCCTATCAACACAACTCACCTACAAGACAGTCCACATCATTTGTTTTCAAAATCTGGTCCCCAAATGATCTACCAGAGATTTATCTGGATTATTTAGTTAATAGGCAGAAATCTGAGCTACTGATGATATTATTTTAAGAAGCTTCCTAGAAGATTCCTATCCACATTCTAGTCTGAAAACCACTGATCCAGGTGCACAAACAATGTCACCCTTGGATTCACATTGTTGCTGTTTTCTTCAGTACTTCACTGAGGTATAATTTCATGCAGTAAAAATCCACAGATCTGACATACACAATTGCATAAGGTTTACATCTGCTTATGATCACACAGCCACTATCCACGACTGAATATAAAGCATTCTCAACACCCCAGAACATTCTAGAGTATTCTTTTTCTAGTGAATATTATTTCCCTTCCCTGTCTCATTTCAGAAAATTCTTAGTGATTAGTATTTTAAAACTACCAACCCTCTCTTCTATTGCTACACTGCTAGTTAAGCACATGCAATGAGTTTTTGATGTCAGAAATTATATAATTTGTATTGGAGGGGGGGAGTTGGTAGTCTCTATGTGTCTAATGTCAAAAATCTCCTCAGTTGAATATGGTGTGAGCATAGAAGAAAAAAAGACACTTTGTGTACATCCATTCAATCTTCCTGAACACTGTGTGTGTGGTGGGCAGGGGATGGGTGCATATGTGCATGTGGATTTACACAGGTGAACATATGTAAGGAGATGGAGAAGTTACTTCAGGCTTCATCAGAGATTCAAATTAAACACAAGATGAATCCTAACTGACTAGTAGTTAAACATTTTCATATCATTTTAAAGAAAACTAGGTTCAATATAAACCCATGCAAACCTCCAAAGACATAAAAGGTACCTGTCAGTAACTGCCACTAACGTGAGCAACAAGTTGTTGAAAAGCGCGACCAGTTCTTTCTGAAGTTGCTGCCTGACAGCAGTCTGGATGTCATCTGTCTCTTCTCGTGCCTGTGACTCTGCCAGAACCAGCATATCTAGCAGTGGGTTTGGACTCTAAAAAGTGGTAAGTTGAAAAAAAACGTATTTATTCTATAATTGAACTATGTGTTGTTTCCTATCAAGGCTTTTGCTGCTAACTATTCTAGATTATCTAAGAGTTACACTCCATAAACAGTAGATCAGGCCTTAACTGCATTAATAAAGATGTTCTAACTCAACAGGTACTTAATACACTATCTCAACAAAAAGAAAGCAAATCTATTATAGAAAACTGAGACAAATATAAACACAATGAGAAAAACAAAGTAACACATAATCATAACCCACAGAGGCTGCCATTATTGATATACTCATTTCTATGAATAGAAATATGAACAGAATTCTAAGTATCTATCTTAAACCAAACTGATATTAAACTGTGTGTCCTGAAAGCAGGAGTTACTCTGTTTTTACTATGTTCTCTGCAGTACAGAGCGGGGCACACTCAAAGTACACAATAAGCATTTAGAGTGAATCTAGGAGTTCTGGATAAGATGGTGGAAGATAAGTGGCCTTCCCATGACTCAGTGAGAATTAAGAATTAGAATAAAGAAACTACACTCAGAAGAGAGAAAGAATATAGCAAAAAGTCTTAGAATGAGAGGACCTATAAGAGTAAATACTCCAGCAACCTTCATTAAATCCTGAGCACTATTTTACTTTCAGCCTCACCATCACTACACTACACTTCTCCTGCTTCTTTCTGGCTGGGCTACCTACTTCTCCACAGTCTTATCTGAATCCTGCCATCAACCTGAGGTCCTACTTACTAACATCAGCAGCAGAAAGCTCAAACACAGAACAAGTTTTGTTAAATACCAAAACTGAAGGTCTTAAGTCATGTGTAGAGTTTTTAAAAACACAGTCACAGTCATATTAGGAAAACCATGTGGCTATGGAAAATTCCCTACAAGATGAGAACTACTTAGCAAAAGCTATATAAAGATTATCCTTCCCCACAATATACATTATTTCTACAAATAAATTGCTTCTCAAACCAAAAATCTAAATTCTTTAACAGCACTTACATGTCTAAGAAGTAATTCTAGAATCCAGTTTAGAAGTTCGATTGGTAGATTTTTTCTTTGTTCCTTCATTAGCTTATTTAAAAAATGTATTATATCTATCAGTAGTTTTTCATCTTCAATACAAGCAGGGAGCACTAGTAAAAACCTACAACAAAGAAGATACTAAAGCATGAATTTTAGATCTTTAAGACATACATTTTATTTTTTATTCATCATGGATCTATGGATACAACACACTTCCCATAAGAATATTATTTTACCCCACGCCACTCTAGATGCTGTGAAAATGCAAAGGTAAACCAAAGGCAGTATACGCCTTCAACAGCCTGAGGCTCTAGGGAGAAAACGTGACCACGTAACCAAAAATAACTGGAATTGATAAATAACATAAAAGGAAGACTCAGAAAAAAGTGCCAAGGAACGGCAAAGAGGAAAGCATTGCCCTTAACTGCCCAGGGAAAGTTGCAATTCCAGTTGGAAGTGTCATGTTTCACTGATAAAAAGAATTAGTATTTCAAACCCGTATCAAATGAAAAAGCTTTGGCGCAGAAAAGGAAAAGAATGAACAGACAACATATGGAACAAGACAAAATACATGCAAACTACCGTACTAATAAGTGAGCATCCAAATATATGAAAGGAGCTCTGCTAAGTCACTAGCACAAAAACAAATGACAGGTGAAAAAAATTTTCTAAGAAAGCATAGTTTGGAAAATTGCTTTGTAAAAAGCAGACAATCAGGAAAAGAAATATAAAAGATTGATCTGTAATGCTTTATTTTTATTCTATAAAGTCTGAAGCAATTATATCAAAGTGTTAATAAAAGCATTAATATTATTTCCAGCATTTATTGTTCACTGACCATGTATCAGACTTTACTCTAAAAACTTAAAAATATTTTTCTCAACCTTCATAAAGCTGACAGCGCCATTTTAAAAATGAGAAAATTCAAGCAAAGACATGGTGAAGTGTTTTCTCCATGGTCAGAGAGCTACCAGGTGTTATGACACGTGCGCTAAGCGAAGCAGTGTGACAACAGGCTCTGTGGCATGGAACAGGGTGTTTTCTATCTTATTTTTTTTTCTTTATTTAAAATCCTCATCTCCCCAAAATGGCATTCAGTTGAGAAGATGATGAGTATCAAATTATAAAAAGTGATATTAGAAAGATATTTCAAAGGGTCAAAATATAAGTTATTCTAGCTATATGAAATTTAATAATCACAAATATTGGAAGTCATGTTTTTTATCTAGTGTGATTTATAAACATCATTTCTCCAGCTTCCATTTATATCAGCTTCCATATTCTTTAAATACAAGTATAATATCTTTCTTTCACTCGGTAAAAGGAGCTTTTTCCTAAGTCAGGGCTGAA
The DNA here is from genome assembly GCA_004027205.1 of Ctenodactylus gundi. NCBI lineage: Eukaryota > Metazoa > Chordata > Mammalia > Rodentia > Ctenodactylidae > Ctenodactylus > Ctenodactylus gundi. The sequence goes on from PVKB01001466.1 coordinate 149,932, forward strand.
TCCCTTTGCCTGTCATGTTTTCTGTTACAATCCTACTTATCTTATGCTTTAACTTAAATTTCATCCACTAACCGTCGCTCTCCCCATCAGAGTTAGATTAGTATCCCTCCAATACAACTTTAAAGGTAGTCTTCATGGAAACATTCCTACTTTTGATTACATTATTAGCTGCCTTCCTTCCAAGTTCTGTAAGAACAAGGCTCCTATCAATTGTGCTCACAAAGAAAAGGAGCAATAGTCTCCTGCTTTTTAAGATAGGGTCTCCTTCTATAGCCCAGGCTGGTACTGAACTTATTCTGTAGCCCAGGTTGACCATGAACACACAGCAATCCTCCCGCCTTGGCTTCCTTAGTGCTGGAATTAGAGGCGTGCAGCACCATGCACAATTTATACAACTCTGTGGAATCAACCCCAAGGCCTCGTGCTTTCTAGGCACGCTCTGTACCACCGGAGCTATGCCACAGCCCCAGCCTCTTTCTCTCTATCCATTGCGTGCTATGCCATGAGCCCCATGAAAGGCAAAATACATTAATCACAAAGAGAGTGGGAACAAATGGAGAAGTCTGATACGGGAGAAGGAATTTAAAGTATGAAAGGAAAAAAGTAGAGAAGAAATTATATGGCTATGTGTAAATAACTAATGACTTACCAGTTACCACATATGAACAGCTAGTATTTCTTCCATGTGAGTTAAAAGGGCAGATTGATGAGTAAAAATTACTCATTAATTAAGGTAGCAGTTTAAAATAAGGAAGAACTTATCAGTAGTAAGTTCAAAGAATGATCAATCTTCAAAGGAGGTACTCACAAAAAGAGTACATAACCACTTTATAAGAATATATAGAAGAGAAGTCCTCAAGTATATGGATGAACCAAATGAGCGCTAAGATTTCTCAAATTCATCCAATCAACACTTAGAAAAGCCAACATACGCTGTTCTTTATGCTATATGCCAACAACTGAAGAAGTAATGCAGGAAAGTCAAGTGACAATCACTGTGGTAATTACAATCCTAGACACATTACAGAAGAAAAAAGACCCTGAAGCAAATTCCAAAGATACAAAGAGTCACAGAACAGCCAGGGAGTTAACTACCATCCAGGGAATAAGCATGAAGTTATAAAACACAAGTGTAACCTAGAATATCACCTAGTTTTCTAAAACCATGAGAAGTGTACTTCGTAAAGCCACCAGAGGTCAGAGCTGGGAATACAGCCGAAAAGATAACCAAGCCCCAGATCCGAGAGGACCTTCTATGCCATGTTGGCCATGAGGAGACTGCACAGGTGACATGCATTATAGAAGGATCATTCATATGATATGTGGCATCAGGGTAGAAGAAGGAGCAGAAAAACCAAAGTCTTTCTGCAGTCCTGATGGAAACAGTAAAAGCTAAAGCTGAGACACAGGAGCAATAGGACTCTCAACAAGGGGAGAGGTTTTAAACATGCAAACCGGTCAAATTCAGAGGGATGACTCTAGCTATTTCTAAGGACTTGGAATTCTACTGATTGTCATCTATTTTTAAAATATGACTTAAGTATTAGACTTTCTATATTAGAAGACTTCTGAGGACAATTTAAAAGATATATATATGTAATTAACCTCAAACTCTATTTACTGACATGGAAAATATCTACAGTAAGTTCTTTTAAAAATACAAAATAATTTAGACAAGTATGATCACTTTGCCCTATATTGTTTTGCTGTTATTTGGATCTGTAACGTCTCCCAAAAGCTTCATGTATCTGGAAGGTGGCTGGATTATAGGGGTAATGGATCAAGTGGATTGGCATATGAATTTCATGTGCTATTAAGAGGTCGGGGTTGGCTGGGAGGGGCAGGCGACTGAGTGGCCCGGAAGATATTTTGTTTTTGGAGCTTCACCCCAATCCCTCTGCTTCCCAGACTCTGTAGGACAAGCAGCTGTCCTCTTCCAGTCCACTCCACTGTGCCCTTCTATCACTGCCAGACTGCCAGCCAACCAAGCATGGACCAAGCTTCTGAACCATAAGCTAACATATACTTTCCTCCTTCAATTTGTGATTATTATGTTCCAGAACTGAAAAAGAGAAAAAAAATATTTGACTAATGACTAGAATAATATAATTTGAAATACTTGCATATAATACAATAAAATTTTTAAACTTACAGGAGACAGATTCAAATACAATATAATCTAGGTCTTTGAAGCTGGCCAAATGAAGTTTACACTGACCTGTTTAGTGCAGTGTGCCAAGACAAAGACTTCAAGGTAACTCCGCAAGGGCCAGTGCCACTCTTCAAACACAACTTGTCATTCAGAAGATAAAAACTCATCCTACTGACAGCAGCTCTAACATCTCTGTGAGCTGCAGCCTGAGCAATGGAGTGGAGGCAGTCTTGAAGCCCACTGGCCACATGTGTCGTCTTCAGAGTGATGATGTCCATCGTGGACAACTTCAACGTATCTACAAACCTAAAGAAAAAAAAGAGCAACATACTCCACTTAAATAAAAGCTCACACTTATTTTTATACTTTCTCCTCAAAATTATGTTTTATTTTCATTTTCTTTTCATTAAAATTTAACTTAAGCCAAAAGAAAACTGGTGTTATCTGACAATATTCATTTTACATTATTAGCATCACAAGTGTTGATGTTGACTTTTTCCCTCTTAGGGATCTATAAAATATATTTTCATAAATTCATAAAAGTCTAACAGATTAGAATATTAAGATACTAAAAAAATCATCATCACAGTAATAACATTCACATATACTTAAATGAGCTTTAACACTGGGAATTATCCTATTGAGTTATTATTAACTAAACAAACTGCATAATCTCTAAGATAACAAAGAATGCAATGGTTTTTAAATGTCTTCATGTGATAGTTTTAAAAACAATAAACATATGATCTTTAAAACAAAAGTCTTTGGTTAAAACCAGAATCATATGGTAATATGTGAAAAAGTTATTTTAACTAAAGAAATAGTAAAATCTAGTCAGTTACAATTAATAAATTATGAATGCTTTTTACTAAATGTAACAGCTTACTCTTGAATTTTAGTTTCAGAGTTCATTTGCTTCAATAGATTATCACTCCCATGATACCAGGACAAGTTCCAAGCCATGCGTAGCATATCTGACACTGGCTTCAAGGCCAAACAATCAGTAGGTAATGGTAAAACTATTGAGTAAGGACTCACAGCATGATGGCCATTTACATGTATTGGCAGATGATACCTAGAGAAAATGTGTACATATAATTACAAACTTTACAAATCCTTAAATATACTTCAAAAAGATGAGCCACAAATTAAGAGGTCATTCTACGCTTCCCATTACATAACAATGCAGAGACCTCTCTCATATTTCCTATCTCAAAGTTATCATGCTTTAAACAATATTTCAATTATTCCTCCACTCTCCTGTAAACTACCAAAAACAGTTCATTAAACTGTTTCCTGAGGGTTTACTGTATTCTATAAAGTCACCGCAAAAATAAAGCTCCTGAAGCCAGGGCGCATGCAATAGCAAACCAAACACAAAATGTCTTTAGCTAATGCAAAAATGCCTATTTTCTGCCAAAATGAGAAATCATTTTGCTAATAAAACTGTACTAACTTAAAGCATATAGAAACTCTTCAAAAACAAAGAAAAACGTACTTCAGATGGAACCAAGAAAAACCAAGAAGAAATGAAGAGTATTAGAAAAGATTAACAAACATAAATTGAAATGAGTACTTACTGAGTGTAGCGTTATAATATTATCTTGGGAAATTGTAGATACGTGTATAATTTAGGTACTTGATAACAGAAATTAAAAAGGGAAGAAAAAAATACTGTTCTAATGTCCTTGAGTTGTTTTAGATGTGGCAAAAACACTAACTTGTCAAGAAAGTAAAACATAGCTTAATCTAGAGCCGATGGTAACATTTTGTATATACTATGTATTTGTTTATATAGATAATTTCATAATATGTAACACTTCATAAAGTTCATAAATACATAGTGCATATAATATTCTATCATATAAAATTGATAAAAATATGTATAACATTTAATGGATGCACAACTGTAAGAGCATCTAAAAATATTATATTTTTAAAAAATTACCACAAAGCACTTAAAAATGTAGTAATTTTTAAAATTTAACACAAAAACAGAAAAAAAAACTAAGCACTTTGGGCAAGTAAAAAATAGCACGATAATAAATATCTAAGATTTTTGTGCACAAAAATATTAGTAATTGTAAGATGTACAAAATACCGCATTTAAAAAATACATATTATCATATGAAATAAAAACAAAAAAATCTAATCACACATTTTTTAAAAAACAAATTTAAGGAGACCATATAACTAAAACTACAAAGACAAAAAATATGCCTTAGCAGTCACGTATTCCTAATTGCCCCAAATAGGGAACAAGTGTCCATCCAAAAAAGAAAAATAAAACTGCTGTATATTCTTTACAGAATAGTACATACCAATGAAATGAACCAACTACTACTGCTTCATGCAACAATGCAGACAGATGCCCCCAAACTGAGCGAAAAAAACCAAATGCAAAAAATACACTCTATTTAAGAAGCTTATAAACCAGCAATAATTAATGGTAATAAAAATGAAAACAGGGCTGCCTTTTACAGCAGAAGAAAGTAATGAGGAAGCAAGAAGACGGTTTCTGGACTGATAACAATCCATTATCATAATTTTCATGTCTGTTCCATGAGTGTGTTTATGTGGAAAAAACTATCTGAACTTCATTTTTATGGCTTGTGTACTTCATTTGTAATAAACAAAGGAAAACGATTTACACTTTGAAAAATTCTAAATAGGTTTGAAACCTATCAAGCAATGCACAGTCTTGATTGGATCCTGTGTTTTGAAAAAGTAAAATTACATCTGAATTTAATAGTTGAGAAAAGAAATTAAATATAAAATTAAAAATATATTGGGAGAGAGAAAACAAATAGATCCATATATTAATTGCTGAGGGTTTGCAAGTGGACACTGTATAATTCTTTCAACTTTTCTATACCTTTGAACAATATCAAAAAATTGGTGAAAGGAAGGTATATTTGTGGAAATCTGCAAAGGACCACTAAGAGAAAAACACGAAAAGTGCTACAAGCTGTATGATTTAAATACTACACGAAAACTGTGACAAATTAGAAATTGTGATTTTCCTTTATATAACATTATTTTATTATTCAAGGATATCAGAGACATAAAACCTTTACCTTCTGAAAACAGACACAGGCAAACTGTACACTGATGGCAAAGGCTGACTGGAAGGACTAACAGACCTATTTCACAAAAGAAAAGCAAAAAGAAACAACTGAGCAGATCAAAGCTTCATACAATCTGTTTCACTTCTCTGAAAATAAACCCAAGATTGCAACTGGGCATATTATCTAGGACAATTACATCTGCGCTACCATCTGGATTTGCTTATAAGGAGTAGACTATGCTGCTCTTTCCAAGTCTCCAAAAAACACAGGACTCCCGTAAAGTGGTGGATGCTCTAGCACATGGTCGGTCACTGGTTCCCTTTCTACTGATGCTGCTCGAGAGCAGCATTAAGTATAAAATCTTATCATCTTTTTAAACATAATAACATATCCAAGAAAAAAAGCATACAAAGTTTAAGATATAAAATTTCAAAAATTTTGTTCTCAGCAGTGTTCAAACATAAAATTTCACAGCAAATTTACAAGCCAATGAGCTTTTTAATACTACTTACTCAAACCAAAATCATAACACATGTCTAGCACGGAAAGTATCATAAATCAAAATATGCATTCACTGTTATAAGACTGCATCAGAAATCTTAAATTATTAAATAAGATTAAAAATTTATCAATTCTTGTATCTCACCACATATCCATTCTTGATACCTCATCAAAGAGCAGAAGACAAAGTAAGGCTGCAATTTCAGCAAGCAAAGCACAATCTTCATGAAAAATCAAGGCAACTGGAGAATAAAGAGGGTGATGCTATGAAGTATTTTTACTTTTAAAGAAAATCAACTTCAAATTTATTTTTTATTAGTGTTTGGGATACATTCATTTACATTTATTTCAGAGGAAATAGTACATGTATATCTTATTTTTGTTATTCTCACACGTTTACCTCCCACACACTCTATCTTCCTTGTGCTCTCACCCCTCCCCATCTCGAGAAGGTCTGCCTTCCTTCTCCTATGTCTCCTTTATTTCACTTGTGAATTAATTTATATTTAGGATTTCTTATATAAAAGAAATAACAATATTTAACTGTGTCTGACGTTTTTCACTTAACATTATGTTCCATCCATTTTCCTGCAAATGACACGATTTAGTTCTTCTTTATGGATAATAAATTTCATTGTGTACACACAGGACATTTTTTTTATCCACTCATCATCAGTTGATGGACATCTAGGCTGTTTCCAGAGTTTAGTTGTTGTAAACTGTGCTGCTATAAACATCAGTAAGTATGTATGACTGCAGTATGATGCCTTTAACCCTTTTATGTATATACACAGGAGAAGGCACGGTGGGTCAAATGAGTTTTCTATGATTAGTTTTCTGAGGAATCTCCATATTAAATTCCATAGTGGTTGTACCAGTCAGTATTTCAACAAACAATGTAGAAAGGGTTTCTTTTTTTTCACATCGTCAGCTGAAACTGGCTTTTTGTTAAACTTTGAATTAAAAATATCTTAAACTGAAGACAAGAAAAACATAGTATTAATCCAGCACAACTAATGTTACTACAACTCTAGCTCTCAAACTTTCAACTATGTGAGAATCACCTGCAGAGCTTATAAAGCAGTTTCTGATTCAGCCTGTTCAAGGGACAGCCTATAAATCTTTATTTCCAGCAAGCTAAAAGAGAAAATAAATACTGTTGGTCCAGCAGTCTCCTGTGAAGACCCATTCGCCACAAGACACTACCCAGTTTCATGTAGTTATAGAAGCAAAGTAATCACAGCTTCCAGGAAGATTTTGTCAAGCCTGAAATTTCTTCATTGAAAGACCATTTATTTCACACCTTTTTTTCTTTATTACAAACATGTAACCCTAGAACTTGGATTTGACTTAAAATATTCTATTTACGCTGTGCTATTTTTCTGGTTTTCTTTTTACCAACTCTTGTGATAAAATGATGAAAAGGGAAACTTGGGAGTTAACAGACATAACACTAGCTCCAACTCTGACAGTTAAATGACCTGGTCAAGTTCTGAAATATTAGTACACCTTAGCTTACATCTCTGTGATACTTCCAATGTTATAAATTCTCATTGCTTGAAACCTATGAAATTCCAAATGAACAAATATGGTGGCTCTACAAGTCACATAAGAATAATAACTTAATATAAAGTTTGCAAAGTCAGAGAAACAGGTTTTAAAAGATTATTTTCCTAACTGCAAGAAAAAAAAAACATTATGTGATTCACATGATTAAAAATATCAATAACCTCAAAAGGTTAAGAGAATCATGTAAGACTTTATAATAAAAGTAGTAATGTCAGTGGAGAAAAATGAGCCATAACAATTCTAAAATGTGAGAAATTGCTACAGTATGTTTATGATGTGAGGAAAAAGCAGAGCCCTATCTTACACTGCATATCAAAATCAATTTCAGATAAAGACCTGGTTTTGTTTAAACATTACAAACATATCAGTATAAAGTACAGGTGCACGTTTCCAATTTGGAATTAGATAAGGCCCTACTCTTAGAGCAGGATGAAAATCCTAGTGGCCCTAAGAAAAAAGCTTTATATATTGCCACACTATATTTACACTTAAGTTTAAAAATATAATACATAATGAAGGACAGAAAAATTAGAAAAAAATATTAAAAATAAGCATAAGCGTTTTACCTATGTGTGACAGGAGAGTGTGATCAGGTAGGCAGTGAGGGATAAAGTGATCAACCGGAAATGGGGACCTTTTGGGAAGCAAGGTTAATGAAGGAAGGAAGGATTTACTGGAATAGCAGTTGACTGTAAGGTGTGACATTTCCCAAACACAATTTCCTAGAACTACTAATAGTTTAAATGTTAGCTATTTACAAAGACTGTAAGATGAAAGATCTTGAGAGTGTAGGATCTTGGCAGCATCTTAAGGGTGGGACCCTTAGCAATGAAGTCTTAACAAAGAAGCTGCTTAGTGGGAGTGCTCCTGTTTTCAACTGATACATAAAAGCCCCAAAACAGAAAGCCACAATAGCTCACCCTTCTGGGTCCCCTTCTTACTAGCCAAGCTTATTTCTTTCTTTCCTTTTTCTTTTCCCCAGTAAAGTGCCATTTCTATACCTTGCCCACAATTTCATTGTGCAATATCCTAGGACATGAATCCAGCACAGACCAACAGCCAACATGGCCTGCTGACATATGTTACAAAAAATGAGCCATACAAGCCACTAAAAAGAAACTAAACATGAACAAAAAGGCAATTCATAGAGTAAGAAGCTTGAATGCATAATAAATATGACAGCTGGGCACAGAGATGGAAGCTTGTAGCCTAGTATTCAGGAGACTGAGGTAAGAAGGATAATGGATTAAGGTAGCCTTGGCTAATGAGTGGATCTGACCAAAAAAGGAAAGAGTAAGAAAAAGAAAATATAAAGAAAGAAAAATAATGACTTCTTTAAAAATAAAACAAATAGAAAAATAAAATAATGTATTAATTTTTAGTAAAATTTCCTAAATAAAACATTAAGTTCTATCCAGAAATTCCAACTATATTGTATGCAAAAAGATGATCATAATCATAATAGAAAAAAAACTGAAGCAAATATCCAATAATACAGTAAACTCTGAAATGACTACAGAATTTTACAGGTTTTCTAAAAAGCAGACTCATATGTAATAATGTGCAAAGATATTTTTTTAAAAATGTAGCTTACAACCTAAAACATTTGCATGTACAAAACATATCACTTCAGACAATACTTTCAAACAATAACTAGAACATTTTTCTTTAGGGATATTGAGAATAAGAAGAAAATAAAAACTTCGAATTTTACTTTATATAGTTTGATATCTGAAATTTTATACTGAGAATGTATAAGATTGCCATTATTTAAAATAAAAATAAAGAGAAGGAAGTCTGAGTTATTTTTCTGATTATACCATATATATACATGGTTATAACTCTGGCCAAGACACTCAATTTCCCTTGACCTCAATTTTCTAACTCCAAGATATTATAATAAATGACATTTGTTTCTAGTCCTGAAATACAGCAATGGATTGTGTCATCACATGAAGTTTATAATTCAAAACCAATGTGTCTGAGAGATTATTTAAAATAATATCACTTCAGTGAATTTTTCATTTTTTCTGAAACACATACTCTCTGGTTTAACAATTTTGAACAGCTCCTCCTCACTTCTATATTCTGCTTAATTAGAATTGTCAGACACCACACAAGTCGTTACCCTTGTGTCATCTCACCATTTAGCCTTTATTCCCAACAATAAAATCCAGCCATCGCCTGAACAATCACCATGTCAAATGTATCATTCTTTTTACATACAACCACGCTTTCCTTACTGGAAGTCAATCCTGTCTATGTAAATCCCTATTCATCTCTGAAATTCTAGCTTAAAGGCCACATTTCCTGGAAGCTTTCATTATCTGATGCTTTCCCAGCACTCACTCTATGTAGCACCTCCATAGAACCCAGGAATTCAACGCTGTAATAATTTCAATAGATACTTGTTGGTGACTGAATTTTGCTGCCTGAGTGCATGGTTAAATATTTAATCTTGCCTAGAAATTAAATCCATAGTAAGAGATACCATAATTCATGTTCAAATTCATTAAAGTACTTTTGCAGACAGTGATATTAAAACACACACACACACACACACACACACACACACACACACACACAAACTATTAAATATCAAAAGGGTACAGAGTATGTTACCATAAAAACTATGTTTTAATCTAGTAGGTACTCATACATCCAATGCTCTAATAATTTAAATGAAAATCATAAATGGAAAGAAAAACTTGAGACTAAATTCAATTGAATGAGATTAATAGAAAGACGATTATTAACCTGATTAAAGAAAACTAACGTGAAAGGAATTTCAAGAAAAGTCTTCACACCTATATCAAGGGTCCTACAAGGTAGACTGACTGATTAGATTAGTGGAAAGAATGGAAGGATCCACAGCCAAATTATCCTGGGCCTGTCTTAGCCACCTTTGTGAACACACTGTCATTTAACCTCTGTGCCTGATAAAAATAAATACCCTTTAAAATGTAAAAGCACAATTCCTAGCTTTCCACCAACCTGAGAGCTAAGAATGCTTTCAGACAGTATCTCAGGTCTACAGCAGAAGAATCCCATGTCAGTGACTCACCTACTTAAAGCTTCTACCAGAGTTTCCAAAGGGTATTTTGATTTATGATTTTCTTCTCTTCTATAACTACAAATACTGCACGTAACTGTTAACTCGTTGGAATATGTTATTTGAGGCAACCTAGATTCCCAAGCCACTGGTCACGCATATTTGGCTTCAGAATAAACTATCTCTTTTTCTCTTTGAGAAAAGAGTTGTATTTTATTTTAACACTAGAAATCCATAATTGTTGCTCTTTCAGATGATGACTCTATGAAAGTTTATAAAAATTTTACATTTCACTTAAAAGTTTATGATCCTAAACATACCCATCTGCTTATCTGGTCTGGAGTTTCATGGATGCTACTTAAATAAACTGAAGAAATCATGAAACCCATGTTAAAATAACTAAATTCTAATAACACATTTTGAACATAAATGTAATCTGTCTCCTAAATGACTGACAACAGTCAAAATTGACCATACTGATGTACTTATTCAAGATGACCATGTAAAAGCAGCAACCTAAACCTCTGGAAACAAGGGAGTATAAAATGTTCTATTGAAAAACATCCAAAAGAACAAAAAACAAAACAATATGAGATTTTTTTACATAAACACATTACTAAATAAAATGGATTTTCAAAGAAAAACCATACTTAGTAAAACAGAAGAAAGTTATTCTCAGAATCACTCAGGATCCCATTTTTACCCTCACAGGTTGAGTTTCTCATCTCAATACTAAACTAAATTCAGGTGACGCAAAGTCAAGTTCTAGGATATGACACTGTAAGTAAAATAAGAAAAAGAGAAAAAGAATTAGACACTAGGAAGAGGAATTTATAAGAGAAGCTGAAGTTTATCACTTTATAGACAGTGCTGTGCCACCTGAGCAACTAATGCCATGTCCACGCACAGGCACAATGAGCACTGAGAGGCCTCCACGTGTCTAGCTCTAAGATTTCAGGGAAATTTCCATACAAGTAGGAAGTACTGTCCATGCAATAAGGTTTTTAGTTGTAGAGCCACTAAAAAATCATCTTGCTTTCTTAGTGGAGTAGAAGGCAAATCCCACCGATAGGTAAAGAAGAAACACTCTCATAGCTGAAGGCGGATCTCTGTTAAGTGCGTATTCCACTAACCTCTGAGCAACACAGTCAGGAGAGAAGACTGCTGTGAAAGGCAGGCACGGAGGCCTGGGTCGGCACACAGAACCTTCCGCAAAAGCACGAGGCACGGCTGCATCAGACACTCCACCACCTGGCCAGGAGGCAACCCACAGTCATTTTATTTTTACCAATTCTGAGGTAAGATAACACATACTATAATATTAACAGGTACCAAGTTTATGCTTTTGTCATTAAAATTATATAAAACTAAAATATGAGTGTCAAAAATTACTTCCCAAAGAAAATAAGCTTTTTATGTAGTTCTATTTGCCTATATTACTGAAACTTTAAGATTAATTTTTCTTTAGAGAGGCTTCCTTAAAAATTAAATTAGCACTATTTAAGATTTAAAATTCAAATACTACTCGAAAGTAAGCTAAACTCAATATCAGAACTAATTAATAACACCAACCTACAAAAAAAAAATCTAAACACTAGTCTTACCTTTCCATCTTGACCCACACACTCATTTAAATACTCATTTATCTTGTCAATTAAACATAACTTTTCCACCATGGTATGCATTTTAATATCTGTAGACAAAAAAAGTTGCTAAAAGTTATTAAAGAATAGTTTTGTGGTTTTAAAAACATTCTGAAATATATATAACAAGTATCCACATAGCTTTCAAACCATTAAAAATTGGTATGCCTCGCAATGAAATTAGAAAAAAACTTTTTACTTCATACACATGTATATAATGTGAAAATATCTTAGTAACAGATTTTACTTCAATTATATAAGTAACAAAACCATAAAAAAGAACAGTAATGTAAATTAGTTCACATTGAAAAGTACTACCATTGTAAGCATATAAACGAATTCTTTCACTTGTACACAGAAAATTACCTTTTTATGATTGTTTTATTGACATCTCATCTTTCCCAAATTCATCACCTTTGAATATTTAGAATTCTCCATTAAATTGTAAATGTAGCATGCACCATGAATATCTATTCATTAAATGTCTATACCATAAACCTTTTAGTACAAATGCAAAAACTGTGTATTTCTGAAGACTATGTAATCTCAATAAGCTAATATTAATACACTATGGTTATAATAAAAACTTATAAGTATTTTATACATATAACCATTACTAGAGCCTCAGAATGTCTAGTTGTTAGCAGATTATCTGCAAATACTTAACAGCTTACAAATGTTCTCCTATATTTTGAGTAAAACACATACTACAAACACACAATAATTCTCAACTAACAGACATTCTTGTATCTAACTCAACAGCTACTTTTAAAAGCTTCATTACTCCCAGTACTTAGTGCATATGTAAATTATATTTTTGAAATATTAACAATTTCAAAGGAGTAATCTTAAGTGTTTTTCTTGGTTGTTTTTTAACAAAGGCTCTTTATATTTCTTAGAGCCTTACTTTATATAATATATATTATTGCTCTTAAAAGTGCAAATTTGTTACTGTACATATTGCTAAAATCGACATAAAAGTACAAGTACCTCTTCAGCATGTAGATTTCTTTTCCTCTGAATAAATAAATACTCAGGAATGGGATTGCTGGATTATGTTTCTATCACTAATTTTGAGGGAAATTTCCATTCTGTTTCCATAATGGCTGAACAAATTACATTCTCATCAATGATGTATAACAGCGGCCCTTGCTCCACAATGTTGCCAGTAATCACCTTCTTTTAGATCTTTTTCATCTATTGGATGGCAGTCAATCAAACTAGAATATGCTGATATCATACTGTGGTTTTGATCTGCATTTCCCATGATGGTTAGTGATACAGGACACTTTTTCACATATCCTTTGCCCATCTGCATGTATTCTATTGGGAAATATCTACTCAAGTTTTTAGCCATTTCTTAATAAAATTGTCGGTCAATTTAACTAAATTGAATTGTGTCAATAAAAATTAAAAATAAAAATATCTACAAGTACACTGAAAGTGCATATTTATCTTTTCTTGTAAGCATTAAATACATGTATCAAGAGAAAAAATATAAAACTGAAAGAATGAAAGCTCATGAAATGACAACAGTATGAACAAAGCTAACAGTGTATTTTCTTACGCGTTTTTAAAGATAGAACTTTAAAGAAAATATGCTATCATATATTATTTTTCTTTACCCACAAAAGTAGAGTTTGGTTAATATACCTGAACAAGATGTACAGGTAAATTGAGAAAGAAAACGTAAAATTTACTGTCAAAAACCTATTATCATTCTAAAAGAAATTCTGAAATGACAACCTATAGGTCAAATAACAATAATTTATTACACCACCAACATTTTGTGTTAAGTCATCAGGCAGTAAATATGTTAGACATTCCGGGCATATACGGTTTCTGTTGCACATTCTTAGGTTTATTTGTTTTTTTTTTTTTTTAATAATTCTAATGATGTGAAAACTCATTTTGTTGGTTCTCTCCTTACTCTGTTGATAATTTCCTTAGTTGTGCAGAAAATTTTTAATTTGAAATAATTTCCTTTGTTGATTCTGGAGGTTATTTCTTTTGCATTGGGTATTTTACTAAGAAAATCCTTGCACACACCTGTATCTTTTAGATTTTTGCCTAATCTGTCTTCAAGAAGTTTCAGTGTCTCTGTTTTAACATCTGGGTCTTTGATGCACACTGATCTGAGTTCCGTGCACAGTGACAAGTGTGTATCTAGATTCATTCTTCTGCATGTGAATAGCTAAAATGTGGAAGACACTAAAACACCCATCAACATACCAATGGACACATAAATTGCATATATGTATACAATGGAGTACTAGTGACCTATAAAAACAGTTTTAAGGCCTTTGCATTTAAGTAGACACAACTTGAGACCACAGTGCTCAGTAAACTGAGTCAGATCAAGAAGATTAAATAAAATACCCAATGGTTTCTCTAATATGAGAAATCCAGAATACACTTATTTCATAGAAATAAATGGGATGGGGGAATATAGTGGGAGCTAGTGGGGTGGGAGAGGGTGCGAGAGGGCCAAAAAGGGAGAGGAGTGTGTAATTTTTTTTTTTTTTTTTTTTTTTTGAGACAGGGTCTCACTCTGTAGCCCAGGCTGGTCCTCAACTCACTATGGAGCTCAGGTTGGCCTTAGACTCACAGCAATCCTCCTGCCTCAGCCTCCCAAGTGCTGGGACTACGGGCGTGTGCACCACACCCAGCTTATGTGGTGCAGGGAAACAGAACGCAGGTACTCAGTGCTTTCTTGGCAAGCCGTTTAACCACTGAGCCATTCCTCCAGCCCCAAAGTTTGTAATCTTAATGTGATATATATGCACACAAAATAGTCAAGTTCAATGAAAACATTATGTATCACATACACACATATCAATAAAATGGGGAGAAAAAGGTGTGAAAACCACTATTAACTTGTAGATAAAATCAGGCCACGAGCTGGGTCTAGCCCATAAACCATAGCCAACCCCAATGACACAGTACTGCACTCAGCAACCTCAAATTGACACTGTCAGCAGTACAGTGAATACTTTCTCAAAGATATTACCTTGCATAATCACAGCTAACTGTTCTGCAGCTGACTTTCTCAAAATAAGATCAACATCGCCGGAGGTGAAGATTTCATATAACTTTTCAACAGTCTCCACCTACAAACCAAAAAAAAAAAAAAAAAAAAAAAATTATACTTTCACTTGCTTCCTGCTCAAACAACACAGTAGCCTCATAATGATGGCCACATGTAGGAAATACACCACTATAATAACACTGACTCATGGTTCCTCTATTGCGAGAAACCGAGAATATGGGCCATTTACAGAACGAAATGGGTGAAATGTTAGGCGTCAGGGGAGAGGAAGGAGGGTCACAAGGAGGACGGGAAAGGGATTGCAATAATGTCGCAATATATATGTGCACAAAATTCTCAAGCTTTATGTAACCATTGTACATCACAAACATATAACAAAAAAGGAGCAAAATAGAGGATGGCTCAAAAAAAAAACAATGAAAATGTGTTTATACACTGAAAAAAAAACCTCTATATTATACAGCATGAAGGTACATGCCTATAATCCCATCACAGTGGAAAGCTGAGGCAGGAGGATCACTAGTTCAAGTTCTACCTAGGTTACTTAGTGAGAACTTGTCTGAAAATTAAAAAAAAAAAAAGGGCGGGGGGGAGCCAAGGATACTTCTCAATATAAAGGTCTTTGGTTTAATACCTACCACTAGAAAAGCAGAAAAAGGACTATACGAGTGGTTCTACCACATTATCACTGGTATTAGTAAGCTAACCTAAACTGAAAACTGATAGGCTGTGAGCTTGAAATAAAATATGAAGTTATAAAGCACAGAAATGAATCAATAAGGATAATGACCAAGCTTCTTTACAGAAGTCTGTATCAGCTCAGCCCTGGCTAAAACAAGGAAATATCAAACTTCAAAAGATATACATATGAAGCCTATAAAAGAAAAATCTCAAAACCATTGTAAAATCTAATATAAATTACTTTTGGGTACCATGTTATTTTCTTCTCTTGCAGTACAAAGTTTGAGGCTCTTGTCATAATAAATTTTCCTTTTTGTTAGTATGTGATTCTAATTTTTAAAAATTCCCAATAGTTCTTGTCAGTAACATTAGTTTTTAAAAGTCATCACAAAATTTCTTCCATTTGCATTATGCTCTACTTAAGAAGTTATTCAAAATAATTTGCTTTTCAACATATATATTAAATTTAAAAGGGGCATAATTAGCGAGATACAATAGGTAATAATAGGTATTCTAGTAATAGTCAATAAGCAAATGTATCCAGATGAAACCATAACATAACTTTACAACAGAGTAATAACCACCAGAAGATAATGGTGACCTACTGGGACCTCAGAACATGATTTAAAACCTGGCATGAATCACATCATTGTTCTGTCCGGAACTTCCCCCTAACGCCTCATGTTTGGAAGGCGATTCAATCATAGTGATTCATCCATTGATTTCCTGTGCTGTGAAGAAGTATAGTCTGGTTAGAAAGGACAGACTACTGGGACACGACCTAGAAGGGGCTGATCGATGGGTCATGACCTGGAAGGATATGTGCTAGCTCCGCTCTTCCACTTGTACTATATTACCTGTTGTGATGGAATGAAGAGCTTTCCTCCACCATATTCTTCCACTATTATCTATGAATGGACTGAGGCCTTTGGAAACTGTGAGCTAAAATAAACCTTTTCTCCCTTAAGTTGTGTTGTCAGGTACTGTGTCCCAACAATGAAAAAGTAACTAAAACAAATCATGACACTTGTCCCCCTCCCCTAGTTATACACAACGTGGAGGATAGCACATAAAATGGGACATACAAATATATCAAATAACCACAGCTTATTAAACTCAAAAGGTACACTTACCTTAATAACCAGTTCTCGCCTGTCATCCAATTTGAGTTCAACAGGTTTTTTCACAATAAATAAATTAGCAACTCTGGAGAGAACTCTGGCATCAATCAAAGGACGCTTCGTATCAGCCCCTTCTTCACTTTGAAGATGAAATGCTAAAGGCTGCAATGCGAGCGAACGGACGCTAAAAACAAAATATGTAGGTCAATGTTTTGTAATATGTAAGTGTCTTCAGCAGGCCCATAATTGTAAAGAATTATATAAACAAATTACAACAATTGCCCATATTTATACTGCCCTTACTGATATTTTTCTATTAAAAATCTTTCATATGACCCATATTATTTATTCAATTTTATAACATTTACAAAATAAACAGTAGGAAAAATAATTACAAATGAGAGACTGACACTAAATATCATATTCAACTTCAATAAATCAATCTATAAATTCAAATGTACTGACCAAATGTTGTGATCTATCTCCATCCTTCAAAGTATTGACCAAAGTCGAAAAAATAACCCTAGGAAAGTAGTTGCACTGATAATTGATGTATAGTATTGATATCACTACAATATATGAAAATCTTATATTAGGGGTTAAGAAGATTCCTCTCAAATATAGAAATTCTCATCAAAGTTCTTTATCTATAATAGGATTAAAACCACTTAAATAAGGAGGTGAAAGATTTTCAAGAACACATTGAATGTGACATGACACTAAACAATGACAGAAAAACAGAAAATCACGCAGTAGACAAGTGTGAGATGTCAGAAAAAACATGCACTGTCTTTTCTCTGCTCCTCTCCCTGGACTCTGATCACTCCTCGGCCTTTTCACTAAGACCAAGTGCCATCTTGACTGTGCTCGTTTCTCTTCCCAAAGAAGGAAAATACAAGCACCATCTCCTAAAAAGAGCAACAGTGAACAGTGTGCTTGACTGAGAGGGACAGAAAACATCTCACTTCCCCTTTTCTATTGAAAATGAAACCAACTCTAAAAGTCATCAAGGAAAAAACCCCTTTTTAAGTTTCCCAAGTAACATCATAAACAAAATGTGAGTAAAATATGTGATTAGCTCTACTTTTTATTGACCCAGCAGGTTTTTCTGGAAAACTTAATTTTCAGAACAGATGTTTAGAAAAGGACCACTGCAGGAAGTTAGTAAGTTCTAAGAAGATGATAAAAAGGGAATACACTATCATTTTTACAACCTATATATCTGTTTGCTCTGTAACTCACCTATAGTACTAGAAAGAGCCCTTTAAGGAGGTATTTTAACATAAGCTGATCGGGCCAGGGAAAACTACACTAAAAAATGGATAAAATCTTCAAAGAAAGTTCTTTCATCTGCTTAGTTTCACACAATGGTTTCCTCTAATACTGCAGAATCATCTTTTAAATTCTTTAGTCCCACTATGTTTCTGATTGACATAATTACTATCCTTAGAATTTTCCTATTAATGTTTTATATTCAAAAGATTCTGTTGTACTCACGATGGCTTTTTCACTAGCAAAAGCCGCAGCATGGACTTTAACCTAGTAGTGCTGGGGAGAATCCCTTCTCCAGCCTCAGAACTTGCTTTGCTTAGAAGGAGAATAGAGTTACCCAAAGGATCTTCTGGATCAGCATAGCCCTAATAAATTAAAAAAATATATTGTTGATTTTATATTCACTTTTCAACTTGAAAATAATTATATTGGCCTGTGACATACTCATAAATTTCTTTCAACTCAGTTGAATAAACGATTAACTTCTCAGATTAATCTACACAAGGTCAGGAGTTTAAATAAATTTATACTAAAAAAAAAACCAACTATGTTTACAAAATAATATTGGAGAACTTTAAGAAAGTATACCGAACTCTTGACCATTACTAATTTCTTCATTTTCTAAGACCTAGTAGGGACACCTCCTTTCAATGAGGTACTTCACAGATCCTTAGTCTCTGTCCCCAGAATTAATATTCCAAGATGGAGGCTTACCTAAACTACATGCATGACACTGGGACTCATGAGACATGAGGACCAAGGCTAAGCCATTCTAAGAGGTAAGTGCACTTATGAAGGCATCTCCAACGTCTGCCTTTCATTCAAGGGAGGAAGGGATCTGAGTCACTCTCACGTTTTTCATGCCCACAAGACTGCTAACAAGCCTTGCTTCCAAGAGCTCCTTAATCAACATATCACTCTAATCATATATATGCAAAAACAGAATTCAGGAGATGAACTATTTATGTAACGTCTACTTAGAAGCACTAGCAGCTCTATAAAGAAGATGCGGTATATCTATGCACAATGGACTATTATTCTACCATAAGGTAAGACAAATTTGAGTCATCTGTATGAAAATGGATGCATCTTGAGAGCATTATGCTTAGCAAAATGAATCAGATACAGAAGGTTAAATATCATATGGTTTCTCTAATATGAGAAAACCAAACTATAAAAAAAGTAAGAGAATTAGTAGAAAGTAAGAAGACAGACTTGGTAGAGAGGGAGGGGATGTTGGGATGAGGGAGTTAAGAGGGTACAAAGGGGAAAGAACTGTGACATGTAAAAAATAAATAAATAAATATTTTAAAAGCACTATCAGCTTTGAGTAAAAGCCTTTAAATAAAGTTGAGTTCTAATTTTCACAATCAATGCTAACTGCCTGCACCTCATTTAACTTTCACTTGACCCACATACAATAAAATCTACATTAATGAAGTAGCTGTCCTTGTTTAAACCTTTTGCCAGAAAAAAAGACGGCACACACTTCCTGCTCACTTGCTTACAGCGCCATCACAACTCTTCATTTTTCTCACAACACGACAGCGTAACTGTGTGCATGCTTTTAAATCAATCACACTCCGTCAAAGACAAATAGTATCTTCAAAAGTGAACTGCACAGAGTACCTGTAGAACTGGAATGACAGGACAGAGGGCCTCAATAAACTTGTTCCAGGTCAGTGCTGCCATCATCAATCTTCCTTGGAGCAGATACAACAGAATGGCCTTGGCAGCAGCATTCACCTATCCAACAACATAGACACAATGATTCAGTAAAATTGGACCTTCTACAAGGCTGTCTCAAATACCCATTGGTGGTGGTGGTGGTGGTGGGAGGGTGGGTGGATGTCGGGGTGGGTGGGTGTGGGTGTGGGTGGGTGTGTGTGTGTGTGTTTTGTTACAAACTAAGGCCTTTGCACTGAATGGCATACCCAGACCATGGGCTGGAATTTGCAATCCTTTTGCCTCATCTGCCCAGAGTGTTGGTATTACACATCAGTACCACCAGGCCCAGCATAAAGCATCATTTTACTCTCAGTTTTTCTCTCCGAATGACTCTTGCTCTCAATCTTTATAAGTAAACATTCAAAATAAACTCTCTACAACTGACACAGATGAAAACCATAAGTAAACTGACGTGAATTCTCTGAGACCAACCATGTTCTACATCTTGATTCACACATTTTTAACATCATTTCAAACAAATAACATCAATATATAAATGCCACATAAATAATATCTTAATTTAAGCAACATATCAAAGGCAAGTATTTTTTCATTTCTTATGATATTACCCAGTCTTATTAGACTGTTACCTTGATTGGGCTAATGATCTTTTATACCTGTTTCTAATATATCATACCTCATTTTTGGGTTCTTGAATACCAAATGCAGAGATTTCATACAAAACTTTTGGATGAAGTAGAAAATGAATTCCATTACTAAGGGAGGACACAGGTTTAGTGACATTATGAATACCTAGACATTCCTGTGAAATAATACAAAAAAATTTTAAATCACTGACTGTGATTTTTTTCCAGTAAGTTTCTATTTCTTTTGTTTACAATTCACTTTCATTTTAGTTTTTACTCCACTAAAATATTTTTATTAGTGGGTGCAAACTATTCTCTCCCTGACAGTATTTGAGTCTTTGTATATTACACTACTTTGTGCCGACAGCGATGGTTTTGATAAATCAAGTAACCAAGCTGCCAAGACAGTCATGATCTCCTAAAGTGGACATACATAAAGAATACAAACAGAATAATACACTTATCCTGAGGATCTTACATCTTATCTCCTGGCTTTTAAGAAAGAGAAACAAAATTCAAAGCCAAGAAAATTATTTCGGGAGAAGAGGGAATATAAATGAAATCCAAGCGCTACCTCTTAGTGTAACGACTGCCAGTTACTTTCTCAATGTGATACAGAATATGATTTTGCTAGACAATATTTAAGATAAGGAGAAAAAGCAACTAGAAATATTAATAAAATATAAATGCAATACAAAAGTAAAAAACAAGTAATGAGTTACATATTATTTTTCATCCTACAAATTACTTTCTAGTCATTATATATAAAACTTACACATATTTAACCATTAACTTCATACCACGGACAACTTTGTTTTCCAAGCATTTGAAAGAACTAAGTCCTCAGCCTTAAACTTTAAAAATAACTATAACTAACTTTCTTAAAATACTTCACTCTCTGAGTCTGTCAATGGGTACATTATCATCAAGAAGGCTGTCTATTCTCTAGTCTCTCAGGAGACAATCCAACCAAGACCGGTGGCTTTAAAAATCATCTCTATGTTGATAATTGAGAATTATATACCTGATCATCTTGGTCTTACACTTCGTGAGGTACCATGCAAAAAGTTACAGGCTTTGAGTTCAGAGCCCAATTTTACTACTTTTAAACTAAGATCTTGGCAAACTCATCAAGTTGGTCTGAGGATTTAGAAAAAAAAAAAAAAAACAAAAACAAAAAAAAACAAAAACAAAAACAAAAACAAAACATAATACTGTTCAGTAACAGCTGCTCTATTGTAACAATCACTATAACATGTAACAGCCTAACACTGCACTTGATGTAAAATAAGTAAATAAATAAATAAATAAAATATTAACTTCAGGTCATAACAGAATTCTATCCAACCCGCATGTCCACAGTTGGGGAAACCAACTGCTAAATCCAACTTCTAAACCCACAACCTTAGCATTCTTTCTTGTTTACTCTATCTTCTACTCTCATTACAAGCAAAAGCAATTAGCTGCACGTCCACAGTGCTTCTGACTTCAGTTTCCTCTTTCCATCTCCTCTACAACACCGTATCTCACCAGAGTTACTACAATGAAACCCTTGACTCCCCACAATCCATCCCACACAGTGATTTTTTAAAAAGATAATCAGATCAAGTCATCTTCCTGCCTAAATCATTCATAGCTTCTCATTACCCTTAGAATAAAAGTCAAAGCTTTACGAAAGTTGGCAAAGCCCAAGCAGGCTTCCCTACCTATCTATCCAACTCAGTTTGGACCTGGCTATTCTCTTAGTATGTTCTAACTACACTGTCTTATTCCTGAAAGATGGAAAATACATCTACCTGAAAAGCAGAGATTTTTCATTGTTACTTCCTCTGTCTAGATCTCATTCCCTCCTTCTCCATCCATCTTACCTAAATTTAGGACTACAGTCCCTAGATATTTTCTATTCCTTAATCCTTTTTCTTTACATCACACCCACCCACACATTTTAAAATATATTTTTACTATATATACTTTCCTCTTTTTCGCCCATCCAAAGTTAAGTCCATGACCCATAAAGACCCTTTCTGTACCTTTCACCAGTCTCTCACTAAAGCCTCACATTTCCTACGTGCCCAATAAATTCAGGTGAGTAAATTTGTAAGTAAATAACAGACAGTTATGATAAAGTCATTCCTACGTCAAATCTATTTCCCACTTTCCCATCCCTTCCTCAAAGTAATTCTTAAAACAGACAGCTAATTTGCCTATTCAGAAAAACTAACCTACACATTAGTAGCATGCTTCTATGTTTAGGTTAAGCAGAATTGCAGCAATACCTTCAGAATTTTCCAAAACACACTACAATAATGTCATAATGGCAGTGAAAGCAAAATGCCTATATACAAATGTTTACATCTAATATCAAATAATGTATCCTGACAATAGAGGAGACTAAACTTCAAGTGACAATTCACAATTTTTATTCCCCTCACCCTCTGACAAGTAAAGATAAGCTGAATTTGATTTTTCTTAAAAATCCTTCAATTTAGATTCAGATTATTCTGACAATATACACATTATTAGGTCATAAAAATTATCAAAATTTAAAATTTTCCAAGCCATTCATGGATTTGGTACACTCTCTTAAAATAACAAATTACAAACTAACAAATGTTTGCAATTTTTTCTTTTTCTTATTCCTCTAATGAAAATTCAAATAATTTGCACTTCAAATTCACCATGCAACAAAATGATCATTTCTACCAATAATTTAGGTAATACTATATTTTTTCTTATCTTCAAAATTGTCTAAGATTTATTTAAAATTTGTTTTAAGCAGGCAGGCACACTGATGCACACCTATTATCCAATTTACTTTGAGACAGGAGGAGCAAACATTTAAGGCCAGCCTGGGCAACTTAGCAGGGCTGGGAATGTACCTCAGTGCTAAGGCTCTGGATGCAATCCCCAATCAAAACAAAAACTACTTCAAATATATGGACATGAAATCTAATCTACCACTCTGACTTCTGGGAATAAGAACTATTACAAATGTAGGGATCTCAGTTTCTTGACCTCCTCATCTCAATGACCCCCCACCTATCCTATACTTCAGAAACAGTTCACTTTAGTTTTCACTTTTCTACCTTTGAAATTATAAATTTAGTTTTCTAGTTTTCTTGTTTAATAACTGGTAATATACTCTTTCCTTTGATCTACAGTTCATAAACCCTTTTACTTTCTTCTCTCTCATTTTTACATCCTTTCATTCTACAGTCTACCAAACAAACTACTCAGTTTATCTGCACGAGCAGCCTTCCTTCCTCCCCAAAGCAGCAAAATATCCTTACTCTCGATGTATACAAATGCTCACGTCCTCAAAAGCAATAAAGAGCTAGCTGACACTAAGCAAGGTTTCACTAAGAGATCATGCATACAACCAGTTCAGCTTTCAACGCAGCCCCCAAATCCTATTATGACATTATCAAGTTTCAGATTAGTCACCTTAACACACTGAACATCTGGATTGCTGCCTTTCAATCTCAAAGAAAACACAAATTCAATAGCAGACTGTCTCATTTTTATGGTGCACCTAAGTTCACCAACCTCAATTAGCCATCATGATCTAATTCCATACTTTCAACATTTGAAAGCATTAATTTCTTTTAATCGTCTATTCACCATTTTATCTTGAACCTTTCCTTCTTTAGTGGTTCTTTTGAGAACCATTTCAACATATCCACGTGAAAATCTAACTTTACAACAAATGCCTCCTAATTGCATTTCTGTCCAATCTCTGAGGACAAGAAAAGAAGCAAATTACTAAAGAAAGTAAGATAACTAACTAGAGGTTGCCAGAGTACCTGTGCCTGGGCTGGTGAGGTGGCTCAGTGGGAGAACACTTGCCTAGCATGTTTGAGGCCCAGAATTCAATTCATAGTCCAGAAGGAAGGGGGAAAAAAAAAAAAAGGTGAAGACATCCTAGATGCCCAATGAATCACATGTAATAGTATGTACCAAAATCAACAGCATAAAGAGTTTCCGTAGCCACAGCAATGCCAGGATTCTAAACACTGCAAAGTATGAGTTGTGTTGTAAGTCTAAAATACGTATGTGTAAAATTTACAACAAAAAGAAGTAATAGATGATGAAAAATAAGTTTAAAAAGATGTAGAATAAAAACCAGAATAACTGATATTCAAAATCTAATGAATAAATTAAAAAGCAATCAAGACGAGCTACAATTTCACACCCCCTAGGATGGATACTATCAAAAATAACAAAAAAAAAAAAAAAAAAAAGGTTGGTGAAAATGCCAAGAAACTGACATCCTTGTGCATTGCTGGTGGGAATATAAAATATTGCAGCCACTGTGAAAACAGTAAGTAGTTCTCAAAAATTAAAGAGAATTACTGTAAGATTCAGTAATTTCACTTCTGGGTATATGAATTCCAAGAATTAAAGAATTAAAAGAATGAAAATTAGGGAGATCTTAAAGAAATATTAGTATACCCATGTTCGTAGAAGCATTGTTTACAAGTGATGGGAGCAACTCAAACATCCATCAGTAGATGAATGAATAAACAAAAATGGTTATACAGATACCAAGGAATACTATGAGTATTCCTCAGGCATCTAGGATATCTTCATCTTTTTTTTTTCCCCTTTCTAGGCTATGAACTGAATTCAAGGCCTCACACATGCTAGGCAAGTGTTTTTTTAAAAAGTCTGTAACTCTAATACACGCTACAACATGGAAGAACCTTGAGGACACTATGCCAGGCAAGGGACAGGTAAGCAGCTCAGTGGGAGAGGGCTGGCCTAACATGAGTGAGGCCCAGAGTTCTATCTCTACCCTGCCCCCCCCCCCAAAAAAAAAAAGAGAGAGAAAAGAATACACTAGTGAGTGAAAGGGAAACACCATGACTCCAATCTTACAAGTTACCAAAAGTCGCCATGTTGAGACATGAGAAGTATTATAGTGACTTCCAGGAGCTGGAGGGAGGGGAGAATAGGAGGTTACTGATTGATAAGTACAGACTTCCATTTGGAGAACAAAAAAAGATAAAGAGAGTAGTAGTGGCGACGGTAGTACAAGGTAAATGCACTTTTACCATTAAGCGACATACCTAAAAATCGTTAAAGTGGTAAATATAATGTTGTATGTATCTTATCACTACTAAAAAAATCAAACAGCAGAGGAATTAAGAACTTCAGTTTACTGAAATGGGAGTGCTGAAGAATTCTCTTCAAAAAATGTACAAAAAATATGAAAAAGGTTTAAAAGGCAAAAAAAAAAAAAACAAGGTCTCTGGTATAGATTTAATGAAAACTTGTGTTGAAAAAAAAGCAATATGGGAGAAAAGTAATATTTGACATGAACACCAAAACTTATCCAGAAACAAGGATGCAAAAGCATGTATTCAGTTAAGAATCCTAAACAAGAAACATATATGTACATATAATAATAAGTGTGTGTGTGTGTGTGTGTGTGTGTGTGTGTGTGTGTGTGTGTGTGTGTATTTGAGATAAGGTCTCACTCTGTAGTCCACACTAGTCCTGAACTCATTATGTAGCTCAGGCTGGCCTCAAACTCAAGGTCATCCTTCTGCCTAGGTCTCCTGAGATCTGGGATTACAGGTGTGCACCACCCACCAAACCTAGCTTATGTGTTTCTGGGGAATCAGTCTTGTAGCATTTTGTTTGCCAGTCAAGTATTTTAATCACTGGAGTATGCTCCCTTAGCCCCCAAGATAAATTTTTTTAAAGTGCACATGGTGATACACTGTAATGAAGTTACAGAACAGTATATAAAGGAAAAACACCTGCAAGTAAAAAAACACAAAGAAAATTTAATTGAGAACGAACTTCTCAAAACTAATAGACAATAAAAGTGCTAAGAAAAATGGCAGTCAGCCTATAATTCTAACCCAACTAAATTATTTCTCAAGAGTAGTGAAATCCCCAGAATATGAGCATTCTATAGAACCGAAGGAGTATGATGGTGGGAATTAGGGGGACGGGGAGGGTGGAAGAGGGGCAGAGGGGAGAACGGATTGCAACGTGGATGTCAAGCTTAATGTAATCACTGTGTATCTCACACACACACACACACACACACTCACTCACTCACACACATGTTAATAAAAATGGGAAAAAAAAGAGTAATGAAGTTAAGATATTTTCAAATATACCCACACAGTCACAGACTGTTGTTGAAAATACTGAAAAACACACATCAGTAAAATGCAAATTAAATCTAAGTATTTATCAATAAATGAAAGTAAAGAAATTTAAATATAACAGTTAGGATGATCAAATTAGATAGATCTCAAACCTTATCATTGAATGAAAGGAACAACTAACCCAAACATAAGTATGCATGAAATTGTATTTTTAAAGACAAACAATAGCATATATTACTGGTAAAAACATACATACAATAAAAATACGTCAAAGAGCACAGATGGGAAGGACACACACACCAACCTGATAGGTAGTTAGCCTATGCTAATAAAGAAGAAGGTCAGAAGCTTCCTCTGTAACTATTATTTTTACTCACACAATTAAAAACTGAATCAGAACTATACAAAAATGGCAAAGCTCACATTTTATACCCTGTACTTGTCAAGAACTAAGTTAAGGGAATTTAACAGTACAAATTCCTAGAATTGACTAATACAATTACAATTTATTTTTATGGAATATAGTTCCTATAGCACATGTAAAAGGTGAAATAATTTTAATTTTGAAGGTGTAGTAAGAGAATCACTATTAGTTCTCAAAACTACAAACAGAGCAAAAACCCCACCTTAACGATTTCCAGACAGCAGCGGTAAGTTTCAGCTTTCACCTGTGGCACTGGGTGGGACAACATACGCAGAAACACCTTCTGACTCTCTCCTTGTAGCACCGGGCTGGCCTGGGCAGGCTTCCAGCTGGTGACAAGGCGAAAAATCCAAGACATCTAGGATAAGTGACTGAACAGAAGATCACAAAGCACACCTGAAGCAATGTCATCCCATGTTCTCTGACCAGGATCTTACTTAGCAGACTGGCCAGAGTTACCTGAACACTTATCTGTTTCAGAGCAGAAAATGTTCTTTCTTAATGAGTTCAAAACAAGCAAACAAACAATAAACACCTAAAATTTCCAAATATATTTAAGAAGGAATAAATTAATAAATATTGCAAAATGAAACAGTAAATTTAAGCCATTATTTAAAATTTTAAAGTTAGACAAAGTTGTCTGAATACTTAGCCTGATGGACATCAAAAACAAGTTCATAAAAATCCAAACAGTATATGTTTTTATTATAATTATGCCATTTTTAAAAGTTATTCTTGAAAGAAATTTCTAATCTTTCTAATGCAGTTAAACATATATAAAGATCACATATAAAAACAATTCAAACTACAGAAAATGAAGACTTAATATAAGTTTCACTTATATTATTAAGTTTAAACACAAACTCATGGCGTCCTATAATATCATCATCTGAATAAAGGAAATATTACATCTTTGAACAAATGCTGATGATTTCCTTTATTAGGGCAAAATGCTGATGGTAGGAAAAGCCACGCAAGGCTTGGTCCGCCAGCTCCACTAACTCTAAAAGATTCTTCTCTCCCTAAAAAAGAGAAAGAAGTGGAATAGAATAATAAATACTGACTTCAATAGCAATAAAATTATCCATAAAAATAAGCAGCTTCTAGAAACTACATCATTCAGAACGCCTGAGATTAATTACATTTGCTAAGTCTACTTGCTCAACAAGCAACCTAAAAATGCTTAAGAGAAAAATGTGGAGAAAACCCCAGCTAAAAATGCCACAAGAGACCTTGTATTGTTTAGCTCCGAACCAGCCTAAATTTACAAAGGCATTTCTTAGTCCTCTAACTATTGTGTTGCTACCTTCCCTACAGAAGGCAAAGCCAGAGTTCTTCATTATTGTTTCTCTCTTTTGACATCTTGACAAGATGTGATCAAATGACCATGAAGAATAACATAGAAATAACTCAGTTTAAAGACATAATTTATAATTCTACAAGAAGAAATAATAAGCCAGTGGAATCGAGATGTTGTGAACTGAAAACAAAAAAAAAAAAAGAGAAGACTCTATAATGGACATATAAAGGATATGTATAAATATAAGGCTCAGATAGACTCCACTAGTGGAGCCAAAAGATGAAATTTGTGTTCCAGATATCCAGATACTTTAGTATTTTCAGGATCCACTTGGTATTCTCAGATAGTAAACTACTACTGTCGTCAACATCATCTCCAAGATACACTAACCTTGTCATTGATAACATATAGAAATAATGTCCTAGTAGTATTTTAAAAGAAATAACTACTGATAATCATTGTTGTAATACTGTACATAAAATCTTCCTAAAATTTTACAAACAATATATTGCATAACTCCATTTAATAAAAAAAGAAGGTTCTTTGAATGAATATGTGGTAAGTAGCCATAAAATATTTTTGAGGTATTTATTTTTGCAGGTATGCACCAAAATGACACTGATTCTAGGAACATCAATTTTGAGTTCATATTCACTAATTTAGTTCACATATGTTTTCACTAAGTATTAAGACATTCATAATAACTATTTTTAAACTACTGTAGTATTTCAGACACTCATCAACCTAGTCTTACATACAAATCATTTCCTTACATTAATTTGATAACAGACTAACTCCATAATAATATATCCCACCTCTAGCAATTCAGTTGTTATATGCTGATCAATAAGAAAAACATAGGTTAAGTTTTCTAAATACTTCACCAAAAGGATTTAAAAGGGGCATTACCAAAGCATTTTACCTCCTTCCCAACTTCAGACAGGAAATTACAGGTACACTCTATTGAATAAACAGCTTCTGCAGTTCGTTTATAAATACTGTAGTTTTCAGAATTCAGCTGCTCCAAATAGGCGACAGTAGCTTCATGGATATCTGGATATTCCAAAGACACAGGCATGTCCAGAGACAGAAGGAATAATGCCGCTGACATGGGCTCTGGTAAAAACTCGCTTGCCTTGATAAAAAATTTTTATAAAGTAAAAAAATCGTTTTACAAAACTTGTTTAAGAAAAACATATTGGACTATATAATCTTAATCTAGTCCACCTTCTTTTATAAAAGGCTACTATAAAATCTATGTTTTTTTCCTAAAGAAAATTCTCTCTTCCAATAGACCATTCATCTATATGCTGCCTTTGTTTAATGCAATTTTTTGTCTAAATATCAACTTTTTGCCAAAGGTTAAACCAATACCCAAAACTACTCTCTTCCTAAGCTCTGCACCACGTGTAGCACCTCTGCTCTGAAGTATGCCGTGGAGCCTCTGTCTCAAGCATTCTGTGTATACACACACAAACCTCCACACGCTCGGATATATTCCCGAGAAGACGACAACTTCCCCTTCCCAAAATGAACACATGCACAGGGCTTACTAAGCATGAATTAAAATGGACACTAAGTAAAGCATAACTACTGCTTAATTGGACAGAAACTGAGTTTTGTTTTTGTGTTTTAAGAGGAAAAGAGGAAATTCAACACTAATATTTAAAATACTTCTAGAACGGTCACAGAAGACAGCACATTTTACCACGCGCATTTGATAACCTAAACCAATATTTAAAAATAAAAGGACTATTCCTAATCATCTAGTTTTATGTTAAGATTCTATACATTAGTTAAATAAAATGGACTGAAAATTCAATGTTCAAAGAAAACCATTTGGTAGGGCTTGTTATAATAGCTGAAATGCCATCTTTACGACAGTTGGTTTTGTCATAATTTATTTTACGGATGATCCATTTTAAGTATAACCATTAACTGCCTGAAAGTCTATTATTATGAGCTGAGTCAGCTAAACAATAATGTCCTTAAATGAAATGATTTTGCTACAAGAAAATCATAAGATTTATAGAAATCAAATTTTTAGACTGTAAGAATGAAAAACCAAAGAAACAAAAAAAATCTCCAGACTAGTAAGACAGCAACTAGTAGAACATCAAAGAGAAATTTCAGTATTTTATGAAGAACTCTTCTAGTGGGGAAAAGAGTAAGATAAAGGCTAAATTATTTATTCACCCATTATTCATTCCCTTAGAGAATATTAGTTGAGATCTATGCCAGGCATCCTTTCAGACCCTGGAATACAGTAGGAAACAAGACTTCATAAAGCTGATATTCCACTGGAGGAAGCAGAGGTAACTTGATATACTTATATCACGTGTGGCCAGGGGTGCTAAGAAAAAATTTTAAAACGGGATGGCCTAGATTGAGAGGAATACAGAAATTTGGAGAATGGAAACAGAAAATGTGTTTTTACTCTAGTGTTCCTCCAGAGCAACAGATAGAGTCCTCTACTAGCAAGGACACATGCAAGCACAGATCTGAAAGCGCCAGGAGCCATGTGGACATCTGGAAACAGGGCGGTCACAGAAGGGACAGCAGTGCAAAAACTTGGGAGAACATATGTTCATAGCACAGAAGCCAGGGAAGCCGGTGCTGATGGCTGGAGAGAGAGGGGAGCAGCAGGCCGAATGAGGCAAGGCTCTGAATCATTCGAAGGACTTGCTCTGTGATGAAAGTCACTGGAAGGCTTTAAGCAAGCGCCAAGACTAGTCTATAGAGAACAGATGGCAGAATGCAAAATGGAAATTGAGTGGCCAATAAGGAGTCAGCACTAGTCCAGGCAAAACAGAAGAATGGAATCTACCCAAGTTGCTCAGATTCTGGAGAGAGATGCAAGGGAGAAATGTCAAGTTTTGCTCAGGGATTGAGATATATGTATGAGTAAGACAGGAATCGAGGTTGACTTCAGGTTTTTGCCTGATTAGCTATCAGCTGAAAGAATGGATATACTATTTACTGACATATTGATGAATACAGGAAAAACACACTTGTGAGAAGAAGCAACAAATAAGGGTTGAGACATGAACCTAGACACAGCTATTGCCATCCAAGCATGTTGGATATATACTAGTTTGGGTTTAGGTGTTTGTGCTTAATATGAAAATACAAATTTGGGAAGCATGGACAAATAGATTTTAAATATAACATATGGGACAGTATTTCATGAGTGCTACAGTTAGTCCCGGGTTCCACCTTTTTTGAGAGTTAGAAGAATTAGCAGAAATTTAGTAAGCTGGGCACTGTTCTAAAATAGAATTCTAGTAGATCTAATTCCAAAAGAACTATTTTAGTTTTTAAAAAGCATTCTGTGGGTTTGAGAAAAAGAAGAAGGAGGAGGAGGAAGAGAAGGAAGAAGAGGAGAAGGAGGAGAAGGAGAAGAGGAAGAGGAGGAGAAGAGGAGAAAGAGAAAGAGAAAGAAAAAGAAAAAGAGAAAAAGAGAAAGACGATGGGGGAGGAGGAGGAGGAGAAGCTGTTGTAAGAATTAAACAAGCATGAAGCAGAGAACATGGCATGTAGCAGCCGGTACATGCAACTTTTCCTTCCTCTCCTCACCCTGATACACTGACACTTTCACCCTCTGTTTCTGTATCTGAGATTTTGTTTTTTTAGCAACTCAAATCAAAATGCTACAGTCATGGATGTAATCACTGTAGCTCAATGATTTAGATCTGCTACGGCCTGGATCAAAACTATCCTCCCAAAGCTCATGTATTCAGAAGTGAGGCCTCAGGAATGTGACTGGCTTATGGGGATGCTAACCTCTTCAATGGCTCAATCCCCCGGGAGGTGCATAACTGAATGTCTTCTTAGAAGGTGGGTGTAGCTGGAGGAGTTAGGTCACTGGAAGTATAACCCAGAAAGGGATATTCCTGTCTCCTGACTCTGTCTTTGTGACTGTTTCTCGCTACTCTGCCATGATTTGGACAGTTTTCCTCTGTCACTTCCTTCTACCGTGAGGTTTCTACCTTAGAGACAGCTAACACTGGACTAAAACCTTTATGACAAAATAAATCCTTTCTCTTTTAAATTGTTTATGTTGGGTATTTTGTTCCGGCAAGACATATAACATCACAGACCACACTTAAGACAGCTGTCCTATAGTATAGAAGCATTAATTACATATCATTCAGAGCTAAAAGTGAAAGAGTTTGAGTGCAAATCCATCTCCACTCTTCTACTCAGAAGAGTCAACAACGTCATCTCAAGTGTGCTAAAGGACAGTAGAATGTAACGCTGAACACTTATCTCTAAAAATCTAGCCAGGCAGAGTAGACATGGTGTTACTTAAGCATTTATTAGAAATGCAGACTGTTGAGCCTTACCCTAGACCTAACAAATCAGAATACACAAGATATGATTAACAAGAACTCTAGGAGATCTGCTCACACATTACACTTTGAAATACCTGTTGTAAAGTGTAACCAAAATATAGACATCAATCATTTGATTGGTATCCCAGTAAAACAGTACCAGCTTTCTCATAAAATCTGTGAAACTTCCCCCATAATTATTATTGTTATTTTTTTGAGACAGGGTCTTGCTCTGTAGCCCAAGCTGGTCCTGAACTCACTATGGAACCCAGGCTGCCCTTGGACTTATAGCAACCTTCCTGCCTCAACCTCCCAAGTGTTGGGATTACAGGCACGCACCACCACACCTGGCTTATGTGGTGCTGGGAAATCGAACTCGGGTACTTAACTCTTGACATAGTGCTTGCTAGGCAAGCACTTTGTTGAGCCATTCCTCCGCTCCCAATATTTATTACTTTTATTGGTATAGTAGTTTGTAAAACATAATTATATTCAACAAGGAGAATTGGTATAAAATCTTAATTTGTGAAAAAAGCTGAAATATCTGTTACGAGCTAGACATGGTGGTACACATCTATAATCCCATCCATTCATGAAACTGAGGGAGGAGGATCACTAGTTTAGGGCCAGCTTGAGAAAGCTAGCATTGAGATTATAACTCAGTGGTAGAGCACTTGTCTAGCTATGTGATACCATTAATCCAATGCCTACGTCTAGAAAAAGAAAGAGGAAAAAGAAAGAAAAGCTTCTATGAAGCATTCAATCAGCTGTATTAATTATTAGATTTTACACCTCAATGAAAAGCCAAAGGCTTTGAGGTAAATTCTTCCTCACCCTCAATTTGCGTGGTTAGCTGAGAAGGGGTAACAGCAGCTCCTAGGATGTTCTGTGACCATCCTTCAGCAAGGGCCAGAAATTTCAGTTCTTACTTCTACATCTTTTTCCAAACAAAATTACCTTCATTTGTTATATGAATTTGGTTTACCACAGTATTCGCCACCTATACATAAGCACTCTGAAATGATTTAAAAATCAACAAATATCAAGTTTCAAAAAGGCTTTTGAAGTCATTTTGTGAAACTCTGGAAATCTCTACATATATTTATGTTCACTGTCCAACATCCAAATTGAGAGAGGACAGAAACAGACAAGAAGAGATGACTCAGAAGGAAGACAACACGAGACAGGACATTTTCAAGGTCAAAAGTTTCAAAGTTCAAATGCCACTTTAATTGTTAGCCAGCTGGTAACAGGCAGAGGGCAGCATAACCTTACGTTTACCTAAACTGAAGAAATTTGAGAGCAATGCTACAGCATTTTTAAATTTAGATTTCATATTGAAGTGTTAAGTTCATGAATCAAAAGAATCCATAAGTTGGTATCTTAGTTATAATCCCTAATAAAGCAAAACTTTTCTAATCACGAGCTATCAAAACCTACATGTTTAAAAACAATGAAAAGTAAATACTTTCAAGCAAAACAAAAAATGTGTGAATCAATTACATTATTCTAACACTAAGCTAAATCAAAATAAAATGTTATTGATTTCTTGTCTAATGATTCCTGCTCAAGTAAGTACATATATCAAAAAAGGCAGCAAATTACAAACTATATAATACACTTAGTAGACTATAGAATGGTTTTATCAATACTTCAAGCTACAGATATTTGAACATTTGTGACAATAAACTACTGGAGCATGAACTTCCCAGTTACAAATTATTATATAAAGAAAATCACCTATACTTAAATATAACTCAATCTCATGTGACCAGAATTCTTTTCATTTTTCCACACTTGTACCTTAGAAACGTATCACTCTTCAAAATAGAAAATTACTTCAGAAATATAAAGACTAATAAATAAAAACAAAACTAATGAAAGCGATGTTATTTTACATAAAGCAAAATACTATTTTTAGAATGTAATGTACTTGGTTAATTAATAAAGTACATCAAGAAAAAATCAATTCATTCTGCTTCTGCTTTCTAGAGTGCTGGGATTACAGGACTGCACCACCAGACCTGACTTCATTTTGTGAATAAAAGTTAAAAATTAAGAAGATCAATGCTTGGACTGTGGATGTACATCAGAGGTAGAGCCAACACTATTACTTTCCCAGATGACCCCCAGGTCATCTTACCTAGTACTAAGAAGTAGAATCTAGACTAGATGTTCCGCAGAACTGGAGGGACACAATGTGAACGGTTAATAACTAAGAGCAACATGGAGGCAGAGGGAGAATCTGACTGCTGTCACGTTACCAAGTTCTCCTCCTGCATCATTCCTGCACCTTCACTTAAGTGGGCCACACTTTTTTTTTTTTTTTTTTTTGTAGCAAGTACACCTACAAAACACCTGCATGTGCATCATTTTAGATATTTTACCATTAACATTCAAATTCTGAGATATAACTTCACATTTAAAAACACAGTGCTTTGGGCACTTTCTACTCAGGTTTTCAAAAGTGTTTCTTTTTAATAATTTCCTCCCATGTAAACTTAAACTTATCTTCTCCATGAACTATTTTTTACTCATTCTTTAGTAAAAATGCCATGTCATGTGAATAGTAAGATTTTTAAACTATATTATAATAAAAATGTGTTTGATAATGTTCAGATTTTGATCCATCAGCACTATGAAAAAACTAAAATACGAAATATGAGAAAATATGCCTGGGTAGCTATTTAGTGGTTTGTCAAATATCAAAGAAAGAAATTTAAACCCTAGATGTTTAATTTCTAAAAGAATACATGTATAAATTATGAGTCATTTTTAAGGTAAAATATTACTAGCCACTAAAATTCATGAGGTAAATATTGATGAGATAAAAAATATGTGTTAGATAATAAATGGTAAAAAAATAATTTTTACAGATGCTTTCAATTTATTTTTTTTAAGTCCTCAAAACAAACTTGTAATCACAAATTTTTCTTTATAAAATGTTTTCTAAATGAGCATTTTTCTTGTTTTTTGTTTGGCTGGTAGGTTGGCTGGGTTTTCCCGTTTTTATCTGTGTGTATAGTACCGGGGATCAAGCCCAGGGCATTCTCGTTGGGCTACATCCTTAGTCCAGTTTTTAGTTTTGATTTTGAGGCAGACATATCAAGTTGCTGTTGCCTCCTCTTACCAGAATGCTAGGAGGACAGGCTTGTACCACCAGGCCTGTCTTTTTTTTTTTTCCTGAATAAAAATTAAAAACTAAAAAGACCAATGCTTGGGATGCAGGTGTAGATCAGTGGTAGAGCTGACACAGAGGTAACACAACAGAGAACAACAGAATGGTACAGGAGACACACCCTTGCCTTCCATATAGCCCCAGAGTTACTAAAGAAATAAAGTCAGGCATGGTGGCACACACCTATAAATTGGGCACTGGGAAGCTGAGGCAGCAAGATCACAAGCAGAAACATAGCCTGAGGAATTTAAGTGACTCAGCAAGATCCTGTCTTAAAATAAAAAGGGCTGTGATGTATCATAGCTCTATAGTAGAATGCCTCTGGGGTCAGTGATCAGTACCAAAAAAAAAGAAAAAAAAAAAAAAAAACTAGGTAAACCAAACATGTCCATATGTATTTTAGAAAACTGTAAGTGCCTTCTTTTATATAAGATGAAGTTCTATGGGACCAACTGTATCACAAGCAATTAAATATTCACTGAACTATTTAAGAAAAATAAATGCACAAAATTAAAATGAAACAGACCCAATGAGAGTTCTAGATAACAAAATTTTTTTCACAAAATAGATCTGCCATAACCATTCTAAACTTAATCCTTTCCTATCGCTACACTTTATTTAAAATCATATCTATGTATTTATTTTGAAAATGGCCAAAAGTTGAACCAGGAAATGATCAAAAGAAATCTGAAGCAAAGCAGTTCTTTACAGGACCCCGAGAACTCCGAGCAGGCAGTCCAGCTGGCCTTACCTTCTCGACAGGGAGCAGCGTTTGTAACAGCCGAACCGCCACCAGGGCAGTGCTGACGAACGCCATTCTGTGGTGCACCAGCCTCACCTCTGGCTGATCCAAACCAGCACTGTTCCTATGATAGCACAAGGTTTCTCCTAGGGACCCCAACACCAGGAGTAGCTTCTCCTTCTGCAAACAATTAAACAAGAAATCGATAAAAACACCAATTTTTGG
The DNA here is from genome assembly GCA_004027205.1 of Ctenodactylus gundi. Taxonomy (NCBI): domain Eukaryota; kingdom Metazoa; phylum Chordata; class Mammalia; order Rodentia; family Ctenodactylidae; genus Ctenodactylus; species Ctenodactylus gundi. Next base: position 186,683 of record PVKB01001466.1, read on the forward strand.
AGTTAACATGCAAAATGCATAACAACTTAAAATATTATCATTAAACAGCAAAACAAAATAAATCAAAACTTTACTCTTCCCAGTGAGAACAACAGTATTTGCTGAGATTTAAAAAAACTACCAAAGGATATTAAGTATACCTACATTTTAAAGAAAAATAAACCACATTTTTAGTTTGTAATATGAGAAATCCTAGCAATGAAAAAAAGCAAAGCTAATGAACCATAAATCCCTCCTAATTTGTAGTGCGTAATTATTTCCACTTTAAACACAAGCATACAGAAATCTCGTCAAGTGTTTAAGTTTACTGCATGCTTAGGACAGCAGTAGGCAAAATGGGAAGAAAACATTAGCACAAGAGACAGGATCCCCGTCCTCAAACTGACCCCTAATTCACTAAATGCATAAAACGGGAGGGAAAGCAATTAAAATGAAATTAAATATCAAATTACACAAACACTCCTTCTTCGGGTAATAAGGTTGTTTAAAGTGGAAAATGTTCTGCCATCATACATTTCTCAGCAATTTGTCACTGAGATATTATACCTTTTAAATTGAAAGGTAAATGCAAAATGTGAAGAAAGAAATAAAGCATACACGGACTTGCAAATCAGTAATATGAACCAAAATATGCTGATATGCCTACGCAGACTAACTAGTGAAAGCACAGCACAGTAAGATAAGCACAGTGGAACAGCAACAATAAAAAGCACCGGAATACTTGCTCTCCATTTTCTATTGAAAACACAACACATGAAAATAAAAATGTGAAATGAACTGCAAACTAAAAATAAAAATTAGCTTGAAACAAGTCAGGAAATTACAATCAATAAATTATAATGAGAAAAGACTGCTTGTCAATGACATTCTGATAACAGAAATGATACAGAAAGGAAACATAAAAATTAATACAACACAACCTAGAAGTCTAGGGTCATCTAAAATTAAGTGAAGTTCCTTATGCCTTGATTCTAACAAGGCAAAAAATACAGAACGTGCTTTTGTATGAGGATAGAGATGATATTGTAAGTAAACCTAATTTTTATAATTATCAATAAATTTCTATTTTAACAGTGAATAACACTTTTGACGAAAGAATTTTCTTATTTACCTCCATAAAATATAAATTCAAACTTTAAGGAAACCTTCATTTTACTATGCTTACAGAATACCAGCCATGACTCAATTACTTGGAAATAACCAGAAATGTGATTATATATCCTTGGATATTTAACTGATGAACTGATAACACCTTATTTTATTCCTTTAACAACTTAACAAAGTAATGTTTCTTTCTCTTTAAAATTGGCAAAATTAGGGACTTTAAGAAATTTTACTTCTTTAGTGTTATTAACATATACATGAAGAGGAGATTTTTCTATAGAGACATTTATTCTTAAATCAAATCAAATATAATTTCAAGCAACAATCTTTAATTTAGCATTTCTAACATACCAGTTGGCATATGAAAAACAGATTTAACCTTTAAAGTAAAAATAATTCATTGAATCATAAAAGATCAGCAGCCAAAGTTAAAAATGAATAACTTTTACAGAAAAATGTTCCAGCCAAGAAAATTTAAGTTAATTTAAGAAGCAACTGATAAAGCATTCCTCACATTTCTAAGAAAAAAATTTACTTGTTGAAAACTTTCAATATGTGAAAATTTCCTTAAAGACATTTAAAATAGTGTAATAACCTTAAGTACTAAAGAAAACCAACATTAAGAACATTTATCTCAAAGTAAAGGCTTTAAAACATATACCTAATGCAAAGTACACAATTTCTCGTTTCAAAAGATTTGCATTATCAAAAAACCAAACATTCAGGTTTTTCCACACACGACTGCCGTAGCTTGGATGATGAATGTTCCCAAATGTCCATGTGTTAAAGACTCGGTCCTCAGGGTCGTACTACTGGCAAGGGCTGTGGACTTTTAAGCAGTTAGGCACAATCACAGTTCCTCAGGTCACCGGGAGGCAAGAGAACTGTGGGATCCCGGGTTCTTCCTTTTTTTTTTTTTTTTTTTTTTTTAAAATTCCTGGCCAAGAGGTTTAATAGCTTATTACATATTCTCTGACATTTCCAATCAGTATACCCACTAGAGGCACAAAGCAATAGGCCTACCCAATCTTGGACCAGAACTTATAAAACTCTAAGTCAAGATGATCTTTTTCTCTTTATAAGTTAATTACCTCAAGTATTTAGTCGCAGTGATAAAAATGTAGCCAGTACACAGAGGTACTGGTGTTAGGTAAACAGCGATAGTCTATTTTATTTCACTTATTTTTTGCTTTCATCTTTATTCACAAGAAGTTCAGAAAGTCTACAACAAAGTTCAAATAAATATACACAGACCTAGAGCAAGATCGCAAAGTGAAAGGAACTGTGATAACTACAAGTCAGTATATAGCTTTATGACTAATGAATCTTGTTTCTACTTTCCTAAGAAAGTAACCAAAAAGAAAGGAAGAGGGAAATAATAATAAATCAGATTATCAAACATCAAGATTCATACACAGAAGAAAAATTAACCAACAATATAGAACTGAAACTAAAAGATGAAGACTTACAAAACAAAAATATGAAAGGATTAAAACACACTAAACAATTAAATAACTGAATAAATGACACTCACAAACCAAAAACCTTTTAAGACGTCAATTCTTCCCAAATAGATTTACAGTTTTGACTGAAGTCCATTTAAATATCACAACATAGTTTGTTTCTTTGTTTTGTACAAATGGATAAGTTGATTTCACACTCGGAATACAGGGTCAAAAATAGTCAAAATGACTTTGAAAAAGAACAATAATACTGAAGGATGCACCATTACATGGCTTTAGGACTTATTTATTATAAGATAAAAACGAGAATTTATATTGGCCTCAAAAAGAAAATAAAGTCCAAGAGTAAACCCACAAGTAGTTAGTGGGAGAGTAATTCAAGAAAAGAAGGATAGTTATTTGGAGAAAAAATGTCAAAACAACTGCACATCCACATACAATAAATATTCATTTCCTTTTGGTGTATTACATATAAAAATGAAAATTAAACATAGAAATTCATTCCTAGTGGCTTTAATATGAATAAAATACTTAGGAATAAGTTTTAACATTTTGATCTACCTTAGAGACACACTTGTACAGTGGAAATGATATAAGCACTGTATTCATGATAGTGCATAATTTATATTAGCAATATGTCCATCAATAAGACACTAAGTAAAAAAATAAACAATGAAACATTTGCAATCTAGAAGAGAAAGATCTTCACATACAAATATAGAATAATCTCCAAAACTATGAATCCATGTATATTTGCTGTAGTTAAGCCATTAAACAAGAACAAGATAGTGGACATTGTATCTACCTTTTATGGAAGATCTAGAGAATTAGACAAGAATCTTTATCTTTGCTTTTACTTGCAAAAAAATAGAAAGGATAAACCATAAAATAAAACTAAAATGGCTATCAATACAGAAAACATATCAAAGGAAACAAGATGACAGCAAGACATCTCAGAGCTACATTTTTATGAAGAGAAAACAATTTCGAAATGTGGAAACAATCTGAACCAAGTGTGACTTCATGTTGATTTTTTTTTTTTTTTTTTTTGCCGAGATCATGTTGAAATTTTAACAAAGAAAAAGAATACTTCAATTCAAGTGGCTTTCAGAAACTGCATTTTAACTATGCATCCTTAGTGCAATTTAGTCTAGGGCAATAAAACCATCCACATGTGCTAAACATTAAAGGGAATAAGCAATTATCTTGATATTGTTAAGAACTAGACTTTTGACAAGCAAAAGCAAAAGAAAAATAAATTTAAAATCAGAAAAAGGTAATATGAACTTATGATTTTTTAAAAAATTATGTATTTCCTAGTTCTGTTACTGAAAGAGAAGCATAGTATCATGGTACCTATAAAAACACATAATGACCTGTTAGTGGTCTTGACAGACTTTCCTCATTTTAAGTAACCAGAAGTTGGGCATGGCGGCATACGTTTGTAAAGCCAGCACTCTGTGTGGTTGAAGCAGGAGTATGGGTAACTACACGACTTAGGGAACCCTATCTAAAAGTGAAAGAAATATCAAAAGAGGTGGAGAAGTACAAAAAGCCCTAGGTGCAATCACCAATACTGGGGTTGGGCTGATGGAGGTGCGTAGGGGATTCAGGTTGGGTTGAGCCTATCTAGCACTAGTCCGGGACAACCCAGTAGAAGTACACTTCACCTCTAGCTCACGCTAGAGGCCTTCCAGAGACACACGTCCCGCCGCCACCTGGTCCAGTGACAAACTGCTGGTTGGCAAGCTCCATCCTTCTTCCTCTATTCCCTCCCTCCTCCTGGGCGATCCCACTAGTTAAGGCCTTGCTAACCGGCCCGAGGTAACTTCCGCATTATCCTAGTCTATTTAAGGCCTGTACTTCCTAAATAAATGGGACTGCATTTGCTGAAACGGGTTCTCAGAGTGTGTACTCAGTCGTCTGACTCCTCCTTAGCTGTTCTGGGGGTCCCTGCAGGACAGAGACCCCTACAGAGGTGGAGAGGTATACTATGCCAGAAAGACAGAACTTCAGAGACCAATGAGACAACAAAACAAGCTTACTGAGAGAATCACAATTATTTAAAATACTGTTATCAACAGCTTAAATAACACACTGATTCTCACCATATCTATAGCAAAAAGGCTGTTGTCATCCCAGATATCAGTGGAAATGGCTTCACACATTAGTATCATATCCTCAGCAAGCAGTTCCAAAACTCTTATTATCATCTGTCTACTACCTAGGAATACAAGTAAGAGAAAGGTAAAGAAGGAAAATTACTTAATTTCAAAAAAAAAATCACTTGGATTCTCCACTTAGTCATGCCTTCAAATTCCTATTTCTCCTTTTTGAAAATTCTATTTAGAACTACTGACAAAGAATAGGGAAGTCACTATCCACAAGCATTAACTGTTCCAATTACACTTCACGACTCTAACAAATGTGCTCTGAAGTGAGAAAGGTACTCGTTCATAAAATAAGAAGCCAACCCAAAATACTGTGAAATAAAACAATGTTTCAAATTCAGAGAACATCCATAATACACACACAAACACTTTGTGAGAAAGTACCAACTAAGTTTGGAAAATACATTCTAATAATTTCTAGTTAAGTTTTGTCCCATATCAGTATTTTCCCACATAGGAGTTGCTTAAGGAGCTCAGCATGGACTACAGCAACTGAGGAAATAAATGTCCATGTTGATACTCATTGAAGAATCATCAAGAAATTCCATCTATGTATACTTTAACCTCCAAAAACCTTCCCAAAGAAACTGCTGTCAAAGTCACATTTACCTAAGGAAATTTCATTTCTCTAAAACAACAGAAAACAAACAAATCCCACTTTCCATAATTCTATATAAAACTTTCTAGTCCCACATCCATAGCTAGTTTTCATCGAATAAAAGTAAAACCAAACAACAGAATCATAGAGATGTAGATTAATTTCTTCATGGAACAGCTGGAGTAAACTCTCTTAGAAATCTCTCACAGTATTGAACAATTGCAAATCATGCAATAACTCACCACAAAAGGGCAAGAGGACATTTAGAAATTTTTATGTACAGAGGTGTAGCTTTATAGTTACCAACCTGACTTTTTATAACAAATTAAGCAAAGGTTAGGGGCAAAATCATTAAGTCTAAAACTGTTCTTACCGGTATGCTGGGCAGATAAACAAAACCTCTTTATAATGCCAAAATTTAGTCTTTCACTTTGAATTATTAGTAATATGAATTAGTGTGTCATCCTAACTCCAGGGAGCAGGTTTTCTCTCAATGAGAAGGATACACAGTTTTGCTTATATAAAAAATTTTCAATGATTTCCAAATAATGTACCTTCTCCCTAGTTTCCCTCCCATCTCCACTGATGAAACAAAGCAGAGACAGCAAGGGCGAGAGTTGAAGATGTCTTTATTCTGGACTATTCACACAGTACCTTCTCTTTTCCAGCTGCATTTCATTGTTAGTACTTACACTTAAAACAGTCATACAGAAGTGGATAATTGTGCTAACAAAAGCCATCAATGAAAGAAGGGAAGGGGAGTCTTTCTGAATAGCATTGTACGGCTTCCCAATTAAACATACTACAGATCTGGGGCTGAGGGGCATAGCTCAGTGTTTAAAGCACTTGCTGAATGTTCACAAGACCCTGGATTTATTCCTCAGCACCACATAAAGAATAGCTGGGTATGGTGGTATACCTTGTATTTCCAGCCCTTGGGAGGCTGAGGCAGGAGAATTACTGTGAATCTAAGGCCACCTTGGGCTTTAACATGACCTCAGGACCAGCTTGGACTACAGAGCAAGACTCTGTCTCATAAAGAATAATGATAATAGTAATGATAATAAAGATCTTATTGAATTCTTAGGAACATGAATTCCAAAAGATGAATAAAAATAGATTCTAAAGGCTGTAACACAAGGGAAAAAGAGATGTCCTGGAAAAAAAATGCAATAAACACAAATTACTAAAGAAAACTAGGGTTTTAAAAACAACTAACCTGTTCTTAAGAGAGGAACTGATGATTCCAGGATAGAGACACAGAACTGAGGAAGACTGAGCTGCTGGAACTGTAGTTCCAATGTGTCCTCAGTTTCCAGCTCTGGCAGGTCCATGTGTCCCACATCCAAAGGTGAGTGGACAGACACCCTGGAGTTAACGTGAGCCCGGCTGCTGCCACTGCTAGAAGTAAACAGGCGATGAAGTCACCACGGAAATGACCCCTAAACACACTTATTGTCGACATCTGCCTTGAATAGTAAAAGCCTCAGGCTGGTTGTAAGTATACTACTTCATGCATTAATACTAGTCACTTTTATAGAAAGCCTGACAAATTCATGACATTAAATTCCATAAAGAGAATTTGAAGTGGTACATAAAGTTTTAAGGGGTACAACTCACAAAGTTCTGAGTTTGATCCTCAGCACTATGAAATTTTAAAAAAATGAGCATGACATCAATAATGCATTTACATCTTGCTTTTCAAATTGCTAATCTTGAACATGTCACAAATTAATTAACATATCTATCTTGCTTGTTAGTGCTTCTTTTTTGTGGTAAGAACCCATCAACATTCTTACAGTAGTAATTAACAGGAACAATGATAATCTCATTTCTAGAAAGAAAACAAGCAGATTTACAGCAAAGCTTGTCTGTAATCAACTTAAAAGTCAACACTAAATAGATCATATAGTTTCTGAAATATTCTATGAATCTCAACAAATGTTAGCAAGTGAAGCATGTTCCCAGGAGGAAAAAAATAGGAATAGATTAAGTACATTCAACATCATACAATAATTTTAAACTGTACCCAAAAAAGGGGAACTTCTCTGCCACACATGGTAATCTAACCACTAACTTCAGAACTCTGGGAGGCTGATGCAGGAGGTTCACAAATTTGAGACTGGACTCAGCAACTTAGCAGGTTAGCGAAACTTCATCTCTAAATAAGTAAATTAATTAATTAATTAATTGTAAGAGCTTTCGGTGCAGCTCAGTGGTACAGCTTCCACGCATTAAGTGGTAGAGTTTGAGGAGAAAAGTTCTTGAGTTCCTAACCTTTTGACTTTTCTTATTATCTACAAGCTGAATCACAGATATACACTAATACATTTTTTGAAGTATTAACTCATTTTGGGTATTGATTTTGCACCCTGCCACTCTGCTGAATTTATTAGCTGTAAGAGTCTTAGATGGAATTTTTGGGGTCTTCTATATACAGTATCATGTCATCTGCAAATAGGGTTATCTTTACTTCTTCCTTTCCAATTTGTATTCCTTTTATTCCTTTCTCTTGCCTGGTGGCTCTTGCCAAATTTTCAAGCACTAAATTGAATAGTCGGAGTGACATTGGGCATCTTTGTCTTTTTCCTGAACTTAGTGTTAATACTTTCAGTCTTTTTCCATTTAAGCAGAGGGTTTGTAAATAGCTTGGATTTTGTTGAGGTAGGGTCCTTCTATTCCTATTTTCTTCTGTCTTTATCATAATTGGGTGTTGGACTGTTGGATTTTGTCAAATGCTTTTTCTGCATCTACTGAGATCATATAACTTTTATCTTTGTATCTGTTAATATGGTGTAATACATTTGTTGATTTGCATACGTCAAACTATCCATGCATCTCTGGAATGAAGCCCATTTGCTCACGGTATATAATCTCTTTTATGATTTGCTGCATTCCGTTGGCAAGAATTTTATTGAGTATTTTTGAATCAGGTTTCAGCAGTGATATTGGCCAGTAGTTTTCTTTTTTGTTGGTTGTCTGATTTTTCAAAATCTTGGTTGCTTCAAAAAATGATCTTGGCCATTCTCCTTTCTTTTCAGTCTCTTAAAAAAAGTTTGGGGAGTATTGGCATTAAATCTTCCCTGAATTTCTTATAGAATTCTGCTGGGAATTCATCAAGTAGTGAGCTCTTCTTAGTTGGAAGTGTTTTTATTACTTCAATTTTACAGGTAGATATTGGCCTAGTCAGATGTGTCATTTCTTCTTTTAATTTTGGAGGTTGATTTGTGTTTAGGAACTCATCCATTTCTTTTAGATTTTTGAATTTATTGAAGTAGATTATCAAAGTAACCTCTTATAATCCTCTGGATTTCCATGGTACCTGTTGTAATTTCCCCTTTCTCATTTCTAACTGTATTGACACAGGTTTTCTCTTTCCTTTTTTTTTTAACGAGTTTAGCAAGAGGTTTATCAATCTTATTAATCTTTTCAAAACACCAGCTTTGGGTTTCATTCTTAGCGTTTTCTTAGTTTCTATTTCATTAATTTCTGCTCTTGTTTGAATAATTTCCTTCTATTACCTCTTCTATTGGTCTGTTCTTATTTTTCTAGAGCCCTGTATTGCATAGTTAGATTATCTATTTGGGCTGCTCAGATTTTTTTATGTGTGCATTTATGGAAATGAATTCCCTTCTTAACACCAGCATCACTGTGTCCTAGAGGATGTGTTATGCTGTACTACCATTGTCATTTGTTTCTATTAAGCTTTTTTATTTCTTCCTTGATTTCTTGTGTTACTCAATGCTTATTTTAAAAAGTACTGTTAAGTCTCTATTTGTTTATCATTTTTTTTCTCTTGTAGTTGATTGTTAGTTTTATTCCGTTATGATTTGACAGGGTACAAGGGATTATGTCAATTTTCTTGTAACTGTTTAGGCTTACATTGTGGCCTAGTATGTGGTCTATGTTCCACTGGCAGGTAAGAATAATGTGCATTCTGTAGTTGACGGATTTAAAACTCTGTATACATCTGTCAGATCCATTTCTTCCATGGCGTGGTTCAGATTTGTTATGACTTTATTTTTTGTCTAGATGACTTATCTTCTTGTGATACTGGGGTACTGAAGTCCCCCACTATCAGAGTTGGAGTCTATATGTTTTTTAAAGTCCAGTAGCTTTTGTTTTATGCAGCTGGGTGCACCAATATTTGGGACATAAATGTTTATTATTGCTGGATTGTTTCCCTTATGAGAATGAAGTGACCTTCTTTGTCCCTTCTGATCAGCTTTGGCTTAAAGTCTACTTTGTCATTGTAAAGGGAATCAAAACTCCAGCCCCCACCCCCCACCCCCATATTATTGATATGTGTAAGCACAAAATTTAAGGTTTACAATGAGATTGAGCATTTTGTGCACATACGTATCTTGTCAAGCTGACAAGGACTTTCCCACTCTCCTTCTGTCCCTCCCCCTATCCACCTTTCCCTCCCTCCCCACCCTAGCCCCCTGGTTCACTTTTTTTTTTTTTTTTATCTCCTAGTAAGGTAAAAAACAGACCTCCAACCTTTCACCTTGAATTCATGTTTATCTCCATGTTTGAAATGAGTCTCCTGCAAGCAACTTATGGTAAGATTATGCTTTTTAATCCAATCCATGTCTTTTGATTAGTGAATAAAGGCCACTGGCATTTAGGAAAATAATTGATATGTGCATCTGAGATCCCTCCATTTTGTCATCCTATGAATATTGAATTCCTTTGTTTACTTGTTTTGTTTTGGTTTTTTAGATGTTCTCTCTATTGAAGATAAGCCTGCCACTGTATTCTTTGTTGTGGTTGCTCTGTTTCCCTATCCAGGAGACCTTTGAGAATCTTTTGTACAGCTGGTTTAGTTGACATAAATTTCTTCAGGATTTCTTTGTCAAGGAAGGTTTTTATTCTATTGTCAATTTTAAATGATATTTTTGCTAGGTACAGGAGTCTTGGTTGAGTTATTATCTTTTAGGGCTTTAAGGACATCACTCCAGGGTCTTCGGGTCCTTAGAATTTGTGTTGAGAATTCTATTGTTACCCTGACAGGTTTTCCTTCATATGTAACTTGCTTGTTTTTCTCTTACAGCTTTTAGGATTATCTCTTTACTTTGTATTTCCATAAGTTTTATTATAATATTTCTAGGAGAGCTTCTTGATTGACTTCTACAGTTCTCCTAGTTTTGCATTTGTTTCTTCCTTAAGTTCTTTGGTTAAATCTTTTGTAAACTCTTTAAATACTTTGTGTAATCTGCTGTCTGAGTTTGTCTTGTGTTCTTCCAGCAGGTTAATTTTTTTTTTTTTTTTTTTTTTGAAGTTTAGGAATTCTGGATCTTCCTCCGGTTCTATCTTGGTATCCCTTGGTGAGCTGGCGCCTTCTGTAGCATTTTGCCCCCAAGCTTTCTCAGCTTGCTGTTAAGTACTCCTTTGGCTTGCTGTGGTTGCTTTCAAGCAATCTCTGTTTACTGGTAATATAGAGTACTATTTTATGGCTGTGGGATATGCTGTCTGTGTCACTGAGGTGGGGTTCCTTGTTACAGCACACCTAGTTCGTCCTTTGCAGCTTGACAGTTACTACTTGGTCTGCTTTGAAAACTATTCAAAATATAAAACTTATTTATGTGGGCCAGAACAGTTTCTTTTTTAAAGAAGTAGAAAGAAATAGAAAACATAGTTCTGTGTATAGAATTCAGAATCAGAGTGATATTTGGCAAACATATTTGGTAGGTATAGACATGTAAACATATACATAGAGTATGTTTCTGTACTAAGTTCTTAGTTTCAATGTAATATTTATCCTTATTGGGGAGCATGATCAAAAAACTATAGAAGCCAATGGTTTAACACAAGGCCTATGCCCAGATTAATATTTCAAAACAATGAAAGACGACTGAGAAGAATAATGACCTTTATCTGAAACTAAAACACAAAGAAGTCAACAAAGCTTTTGCAAACACAGCCAGCATTCACCTACCTAGAAGACACTGCATCCCAATCCTGGCCATCTCCTCTGGGCCGCTGGCCTGTGCGTCCAATCACAGAAGGCCGAGGGCTACTACTTCCTGGGGATGGATTCTGGGAATGATGAGTGACTCTTGTATCATGGCAATAGGATAATGAAGAATTTTGAGAAACTGTGTCTATGAAAATAAAAAAATAAATAAAATTATCCCTTAGCAGAAACAAATTTATGATTATATAGTATATAAGACTCATATGCATAATTTTTCCAAAAATTAACAAAATTAAGATAGTAGAAATGGTTTGACAGAAATAAAAACAAGTAAAGAATAGCTTTCTTCTGGATGTGTTTAGCACATTTAGGTTTTTATCTAACAGATACTGAATAAATGTAACCGTCTAGCTAACAGTAGTTAGTCACTTAACGTCATTAGAGATCACAAAGCAGAACACATTATCACTCACACCCCTGCTTAAAATTCTCGGAGAACCTCTACCTCAAACCATATGTAAAAAATAAATCAAAATCTAAATTTAAGAGCCAAGTCATAATGCTCTTAAAGTAAGTATAAATCTTCATGACCTTGGATTTGGAAATGGATTCTGATATATCATCTAAAGTAGAAACAGCGAAAGAAGACATACATAAAATGGACTTTATTAAGTTAAAAGTTCTCAGAAGAATCAGCAAATAACATCAATGGCTAATGAATAAATAAACACAAATACCTTGTTTATTAGAGAAAAAATTTGGATCTCGGTGGAAGTTAAGTCTGCTTCTTAAATACACGCACAGTTGCTGCAAGCAGGACACAGACTGCAGTGCCAGACGTTGTTTCCCATCTCCAGTTTCAACACAGGCCAGCTTCACCAGAGACAATAGGCTCTGAAACAAGGGCGTGAATGTGATTAGGGAAACAAAGCCCTCAACTTCAAAGAAGGATGTGAAGTTCAAATAAGGGCAATTGAATAAACAAAGAAATAAAATAACTTGTAAAAATATTTGAAAGACATAAGAAAAGATACGGGCAAAAATGACTTAGCAAAATGAAATAGAAGAGACAAAGCTTCTTATTTCTAAAATATTGTTGAGTGCCCACTGTGAGAGAAGACAGGACTCATTTCTCAATCAGGATATCACATAACACAGAACTTTTTAAAGATCATAACAAATATTTTCTGCCTTAAACATCTAAATCAGTGTATCATGTTCTGGTAATTAGCAGCTTTTTGAAACCTCTACTGTCATCTATAGCAATAACAGGATGCATTAACGGCTAACTGGTATATATTTCAACACTATGAATGCGGAAAACATATCCTCAGGAATTATTGATGCTACAGATATACCATAATCCTCCACCTGCATCTTTAGCAGCTGGAGAAGCAACTGACTATATAAAAGAAAAGAACTCATCAATATTGCTAACTTCTGATGCATTTTTCCAGCATCTAGCATTATGTCTTAAACTTTTAAGAAACTCAAAAACTGACATAATTGTTACTGTACATAAAGGTCGCTCCTGCTCAGCTTTCGTTCTCCAAGTTTACTCTCCTCTTTAGGTGATTCATGAACGATAATTCAAGGTGGCTGAACCTGACTACTGGTGCCAAATAAGAATACCACTTGTTGAAAGAACTGTAACTACCCACCAAAGACATAAATCAGAGAACAAGTGACTTATATATCATATTACACTTCTTCAATACATTAACACAAAATTTCTTCCCAAGGACTCCTACTCTGCAAAATTCATTGTAATTCAAATAAATAATACTTCAAAATCTAAAATTATATTCAGGCTCCATGGCACAGGCCTGTAATCCCAGCACTTTGGGAGCCTGAGGCAAAAAGGGTGCAAGCCTAAGTCCAGCCTATGCAATTTGTCAACTTAGTGAGACTCTGTTTCTAATCAAAACTGAAAAAGAAAGTGGGAGGAGTGGTGCTGGGTGCATAGCTCAGTATAAAGGCTCTGGGCTCAAGATCTAGTAGCACAAAAACAAAACGAAAGGTATCTACCTGAACAATTTTTGGCCTCTGCAGGAAAATCTCAGCAGGAAAATCTTGCATGATAACATCCTTCAATAGTTCACAGGTGTTCCAAATCAAAGTGTGGTTCCTACTTCTCAAGGAGCTACAAAATATAGTATTCAACTTTAGAAAGAACCCACCTACACAAAATTGTAAGTAACAGCGTAATAGAGTTATCTATTAACAAGCCTCAAAGCCTCAGGTTTCAGATTCCCTGGGAAGTCTTCCTGCATCTTTTCTCTAGTAAATCAACAATGCTGAGATGATGTAACAATGGACAGTTGGCTCTGTGCCTCCACAACATCCTCTCTGATGGCAGGCTTCAGGAGAAGCACTGTACGCTCGGAGACTGTCGGAAAGCCACATCATGAGATCAACAAGTCAAAAGACACAAAATCCAATAAAATCTGCTAAATAAAGAAACAAGAAAAAAACCCTGCAAAGGAGAAAGTTAAGTGCTAGGAATTAGGTTACTTAGTGATATTCCCTACTCTAGATGAACCAGGATAGGACTTGTTGGCATCCTATATAGGGGACACCCCTCAGCTCTGCCACCCAAGGATGCAACAACTGCCCAGCTTCTACCTCCAATCAAATCTTTTCTCTCAGCCTGGGTCCAGTCCATCATCTACTAATCAAAGATGGTACTAGAAACTGTCACCATCTCTTTCTTAGAGCCTCCCTAGGTACAGACAGATCTCATGATCGTCTACCCTTAATGTGGCACTTCCACCTCCTGAATATTTTGTATCAAGAGAATTGGTCTATGTATATTAAACACAACTGATATCTTACACCAAGAGAATGAGGCAAAAATTCTAACAGCATTTACCTCTATCTGGCCCTAACTCTAGCAAGTTGGTCTTCATTTTTCAGATTCATAAGTAAATTAGGACATTCAATTCAACTGCTCACGTGAACCTAGATATTAAAAACACTCTCCAGAACTGCCAGAATAGCACAATAGGTACAGCACTCTCTCAGCAAGTGCAAAGCTCTGAATTCAATTCCACAGTACCACATAAATGGGGTGTGATACACACGCCTGTAATCACAGCAATATTAAGGCTGAGGCAGGAGGATTATCGTGAGTTCAAGGCCAGACTGAATTATATCGTGACTTCAGCACCAGCCTAGACTACAGAGCAAGATTCTGTCTCAAACAAAAAACAAAAACAAAAAAACTCTCTTCACTTCTTCAAACTTCTATATGTCAACCATCTGCTTTTGAAGGTATCAATGAATTAATATCTATTATCTAATCAGTCAGATCAGCAAGTCAACAACCTTCTCAACAGGGCAAATTTTTCTCCTAACGGAGCCCAAACTCTGAAATATAAGCTGCCAAAAAACTGCATTTATCTTTAACATTTCCGTTTTTATTATTTAAAATCACATGCAATGGCCAATCACAGAATTTGGCCAATAAGAGATAAATTATATTATAAAAGACTACATAAGACTCCAGTCACTAAAAAAAGAACAGGTTAATACAAACAGGAACTATGTGGCTTGCTTCTACTAACAGTGAAATTCATTCATACCTGCCCAATATTACTCCTCACACTACTTAGTATCTTTTGCAAGTCAAAATGCATAGAAATAACTATGAGACTTAATAGCTATATATGAACTGAATACATGAGGCACAGTACCTTTCATTAGAGGAGAGAACATGTCTGTCTGTGGAGGTCAGGGGGAGCCAAGGAAATGTAGAAAACTTCAAACACTTCACACTGTGACTTACTGTTAATAAAATGGGAAAACTTAAGATGTCGAAATAATAAAATAGATAAGAAATTCACAATGTTAAGAGACTTCACCAGTTAAGTTCTAAAACAGAATTACATCTGACATCAACCTAAAATATTTCAAACATAAGCTGCAATTTTTTTCTCTTACACAATAAATAACAGACTTGTGTTTGTAATTCAACAGAATTCATTTTTAAAAGGATTAGAATAGCACTAAATACAAACCAATATTGAATAACAGTTAGAACTTCAATTAAATTTTCCATTCTATCCTGTGTCTGATCAGAACACTGTTTAGATTTACCATAAGAACTGCCATTTAAAGAAAAATCTTTACTTCCAAAAATTATTAATGAAATACAGAATAATCTATTCTTAGTCTAATATCTTCAATGGTGTTAAGTGTTTAAGCGTCTATGAAGATGGCCTGAAGACTAGAAGACTTGCGACTAAACATCTATCAAGAGTAAGGGATATCTATCCCCAAACAAGATGTTAACAGACCTTTACCGTACACGTTAAGGTGGCAACACCAAAAGAGAGTATCTATATAAGCTCTTCCAAATGGCAAATTGTCTGTCAACTGCTTTGAAAGGAATATGGAATTATTAAATGCAGATAGGCTGCACTATTAAGTTTCCAAGTGTAACACAACTGCTTCTTTCAAGAGCTGCTAACATACAATCGGGTTTACTTTCTAAGGAAATAATAAAAAGTGTGTGGAGAAAGGAAAGGAGAAGCTAACACTGAACTTATCAAGAAAGATGTGTCCAAAAGAGGCCAAGCCATCAATCCAGACAAAATATAATGCACATGGTATAACAATCCCATTAGACCTTAATGTTTTCATCAGCTTCATTCAAACACACCCTGGAGAGCCTCACTCCCTCCGAATGTCTCTTCCTGCAAATAAGTCTCTCAGCCACGAACACAATGAAATACCACCTCACTTCAAAATCAAAGTCCCCTACGAGCCTAATAAAATTTTTCTCTGAAAGGTAGTATATTTTAAAAGCACTTTTACAAATTCTGTTTTTATGTTATTATTAAACTTGGGCATTTCCATGACAGCTTCTTAACTAAGGACTTCCAACTTCAGCTTGAGTACCTTACATCAGCAAATATTCTCTGGGCCATACCTTTGTGTTTCTTGTGTTCTACAGCCTGTTCTACCTACCTACATGAATGCTCAAATACATTTAGCCTAATGTAAAATGTTATCACCTAGATTCTATATTCTCATCTTATTTGAAGCAACTGAAATAGTTCAGTGCTAAAGCATTCAAATATAACTATATGTCTTCATAGCAGTGAAGGAAAAGTACAGATTTTTTAAAATTGATTTACCAAGTCAACAAGATTTACTTCCCTAAATATACACACCCACTGGCTTTAAAGGCACTTCCATCTGCTGGAAACTACTTTTGTCTTGGGAAAAATATCCTGTTAAGATTTCTGGTTGTTGTGACAATTCTGAAAAGAAAATATATATTATTATATTAATGATACATTATTTCCTAAAAGTAAAACTCTTTTAAAATAGTAACATTTTCAGGCTTGATTCATTTTTAAAAACTAAAAACAAAATCTATCTAGCTTTTTTCTATGAATAGCCTAGTTCTAAAAGAGAAAAATGTATAGTTCCTCAGCCAAGAAAATTCCTCTTTACACAATGCAGCCTAAGTAAGTCAATAGGACTGGTGTTAGCATCAAGGACTTAGAGTGAAATTTCACACTTTAAGATTCTACTTTATTTCTTATGGGTAATAGCTCAGCAAATAGAAAGTAATAATCAGGTTTCTGAGATAGACAAAGCAATGTCAAAACACTGGTTTGCCAAGGAGTAGAAAACTAGGTAAATTGATGCAAACTACTTTATATTTCAATTTCCATCAAGACTAATAGTATCTCAAAGAATCACTTTAAGATTTAATGGAAGATTATGTTCAAACCAACTTATTCAGTGTCCCATAACAAAACTCAGTAAGAGGCAGCTGCTACTGTTGCTCTGATTAGTAACAATATCAACAGTCGAGCAATACAAGTGCAAAGATAGGGAGAAAAATATCCTCTAACAAGCATGTCAAAACTATGGCCCACCACTCTTTTGCTCTTATGTTTAATGTAATAATAAAATTTTTTTAAAAAGAAGATTTTTACTTATATACATCAACTACTATATATTATGTATTTTATATGTGGCCCAAAACAATTCCTCTTTATTCAAAAACCAAGGCCACAAGTTGGACATACCTGCAAGCTATTAAAACATTTTTCAAATATTTATACTACTTAGTGGCATAAATAATCAGAGTAATTTTTTTTTTCTTCAAAGCATCTTAAATGCCTTCCCTGGGCAAAGCACCATACTAGGCATTAAAATTAAATAACAGGAAGAACATGCAGTATCAGTTAAAAATGAGCTTAATATATACCAGGTCCTAGGCCTCACAGTCCCATGAAAAATATGTACTTTTTTTATCAGGCCAATCTGGCGATGAGGGAAAAAAAAAAAATAAAACATGAAGAAGAGCCAATGTCACAAACTATAAGCAGAACTGGAACTTCAATCCATGTCTCTTGGATTTTAACTAGTATAGCACTGCACATTTCAGACTACAAAATCCTTACATTATGTCTTTTTATTGGTACCTACAGCAAATTCACGAGCTGAGACACATGTCATCATGCACTAATACAAAGAATACAAAAATTCATGCTCAATAGAGTGGATTGGGATGGGGGGTAGGTATGCTTTTTTTTTTTTTTTTTTTTTTTTTTGCTGTGCAGGTGACTGAACATATGACCTTCACTCTGACCTACCTCCCAACCTCTTTTTATTGTTTGAGAAAGGGTCCTGGTAAGTTGCTCAGTCAGGCTTGAACTTGCAATTCTACTGCCTCAGCCTCCCAAAGTGCTGGGATCATAGACCTGAGGCACTAGGCCCACCTGGGTTTTGTCTTGTTTTAGTTTGTTACAGTACTGGAGATCAAATCCAGGGCCTTATGCAGCACTGTATCCTTAGCTCCCCTCACTTCTTCTTACTTTAAGATTGAGTCTAAGACTAAATTGCCCAGGCTATCCTCAAACTTACAATCCTCCTACTTCCGCTTCCAAGTAGCTGGGACTACAGAAATGTGCCACCAAATCTGGCTAAACAAAAGTGTGTTGTGATTATTAAATAATATGACAAATTAGTCTCACAAAAACAAAGCCAACATGTATCTTTTTGGCCCCACCAAAAAAAGCAACAAATACAAGTGTATCTTCTTTAGAATAAAACAGGAAGGAAATTAAGGCCACTGTTCTGTAAGCTATCACAAGAAAAACAGGCTAGGGGAACGTGAGAGGATTTTCTTAAATCTAGTATTCAAATTTACTACTAGAACCAATGTATTTGTATTCTAACAGATTCCATCAAATTAATTCAAAGAGTTACCAGGTGCACTGGTTTGGTAAGAGGCAGAGTAGAATACAGGAACTTCTGAGGGAAGAACAAAAAGTCCATCCAAAATGCCATCAATTTCAGCCTGCAAATTCGGCTCCACATTAGGACGAAGGCTAGAAAAGAAATCTACCGCACCAAGGTCAAGTAAATGCCGGACTGCTGGAGGATACTAAAATAGAAAAAGGACAGTCTTAAGAACAACGGTAAATATCAAAATCTTGAGACTTTATCTCACAGTAATTAAAAAAAATTCACTGAGAACATAAATTTACAGAGAAATATATAAAACTTAAATAACACTTATGAAAGGCATACCTACACTAGAAATGCACACTCTCAAGTTCTATCTTTTTCTTTATCAAATAGGTTAAATTTCTCAACTGACCTTATTAACTAACATCTCCTGCCTTCAACTAGTCATCAGAATGCCAAACAGTTAAGAATGGGGAAAATGCAGGGATGTAAAGGTTGGACCCTTTAACCTTAAATTACAACATTTGACCCTGACAACCAATTATTCTGGAGGCAGAGGACAATTCTAAAATACAGATATAAGGAAAGAACTAAGTGTAGATCTTAGTCACTAAACACGGTCTGGAACATTATTTGTAAATATGCTCTTTTTAATACAGTCGCATCTAATTTTAATATACAAATACCAGAAAGAAAAACAGAACTATAAAATCAATTACCAAAGATCATTTCACGAATTATAACAGGAAAGAGTTCTGTTCTACCTCAAAAGCACAGTTGTTGCTTGATGCAACCACCCAGATAAGCGAAAAGCAAGAGATAGGCAACAGATACCCGGAGGACTTAAATTCACTGGGGTCTTTGTTGTTGTTGTTGTTTGTTTTTTTGAGTCAAGGTCTTGCCCTTAGTCCAGGCTTCTCCTGAACTAACTATGCATCCCACGCTGGCCCAGAATCCCCGGCAATCTTCCTGCCTCAGCCTCCCAAGTGCCAGGATTACAGGCTTGCGCCACCACGCCTGGTTTATGTGGGGCTGGGGAATCAAACTCAGGGTCCTGCTCTTGCTAGGCCAGGGCTTTCCCCGCTGAGCTGTGACTCGGGGCCCGTCTAACTCCATTACTGACTTTTCAATAAATGCTACAACTAGATGACTAAGAAATACTTCTCTGATTACTCTGCTTCCAAACGATCCTACCTTAACCAATCTGTTCAACAGGCTCAGAACCTCTTCTTTCATTGGAACGGATGGGAAATTGAACCACTCCAGCAAATTAAGAAAAAGCAGCCTCTCCTGAACGAGATCAGCATCGCCGATCAAGCTGTGCTCGACCTTGCAGAGAATGCTTCTGAGCGCGCGCTCCCGGATCTCCGCCAGCCGGTGGCCTGCCAAAACGCACGGAGCGAAGCAGCGTGAGCGCCCGGCTCCACGGCGGACTCGGAATGGATTCGAAAACTTCGTTATTTCCTCTGAGCCCGGGGGAAGGTGGAGAAGGACACGGACGGGCTGCCGCGGTCAGGCCACGGCGGGCTCCCGAGTAGGAGAAGGGTCCCCGGGCGCCCCAGCGAGGGCCGCCGCGGCACGACCTGTCCACAGAAACGCGACACGACCGTGCCCCGCCACGAAAAAGGGTGAAAAGCAACCCAGACGGTTACCGAGCTTCCGGATGAGGCCGGTCAAAACCATGGCATCCCCTCGATCCTTCTTCAATTTGCCGCCGCCGGGGAATTAAACTGCCGCGCCACGGCGTCTTCCCACAATGGATGTCCCCGGGAAACTCGATCCGGCAGCAGTGGGTTCCGCAAAACCGGAACTAGCTACCGCGGTGAGGCGCTTTCGTGACTTGTTCTCCGAGCCTGCGTAACCAGGGAAGCTGGCAGAGTTTCCGTAACTACCACCACGCACGCCATAGACTACCAAGTCTAAGTAACGGAATGAATGACGGTGTCAACAAGGGCAGACCTTGCTTTGGCCGCCAAGCACGTCGGGAGTTGTAGTCCTTGCCGAGCCCTGCTGTCGGCACCAACTTCCGGACACGCCCCTTCGGCCTCCGGCCTGGACTTCCGCCTTGCAAGCGCGGGCTCTGAAGCGGGCGGGCGCCGGCCCGCGGAAAGCCTGCCCATCTGAACGTGCAACTCCTACAACCCCGCCGTTTAGAACGCAGACTTATGTTCTGCATTGTCAGGCTTCTTCCTTTCTTCCATCACTCTCGCCCTCTGTTAAATGACTCTTTAACTGTGATACACAGAGGCGAAGTCATGCAGTGTCCCAGGGTACTTAAATTCCGGTATGAACATGACCCAAGAAGAAAGGTAGGGGAGGAAACAAGTGAACGGAAGAGAAAAGGAGGCTATGGAAAGAAAAACAAATGAATTAAAAACCAGCCTGGGTTATATGAGTTAGTATTTGAATGCCAGCAGATTTGATATTTGTGCCTTGTACTGTGATCTATAGCTGCAAACAGGACGGAACAAATAAAAATTAAACTGCTGGACCTGGCTGTGCGACCTATTGTAATTCAGAAGGCAACACAGAGATTTGCTGAGACCTTTTGTCAGAATCAGAAATAAGTGGATTGGGGTGTAGCTAAAGGTGAAGACTCCAGACTCAAAATAAATAAATATAAAAATAAGCCACTTAGGCAACGGCAAGGGCAGTAACAACAAAAGTTAGTAAAATGATGTATATATTGAAAGTCGTTTCATCTCACCGATATTTTCAAGGGATATCGAGATGGAAATTCCCATTCTTATTTTGCAAAAGAAAATAAACCATAGGTGTACCCCATCCGACTGCACATCGATTCATAAGCTGAACATTAAGGACCCAATATTAGGGTCTTTAGAATACTCATTACTTTTGTGTGTCTAAATGAAAGAACAATGGGTGATTTTTGAGTTTGACCCTGAAACTAAGTAGGATTTGTCAAGCAAGAAATTAGGATGGGGCATTCCTACCAGAAAAAACAAAATGGTTGCAAAGAAAAGGTGTCGGGGTGGATCAGATACAAGGCACATAAGAAATGGAATGTGGCCCTTTTACCTCTAGGAGGAGGAAAGGGAGGGAAAGGGAGCTGCCAGCTGGCTGGGTGTTTTCCATGTGGCCTGGCAGCTACTGCAGCCACTGCAGCAACTGAGCCTTTAGCAACTGGTGAAAAGGCTACACCTTCACTCCCTGGTCCTCTAGCCTCTGGTTGACTGTGGCCAATAGAGATGCTCCCAGAAACTTGGAAAGTAGGAGGGTGAGCTGTGTGATATTTAACCAAGACTCCAAAAGCCCATGCCTAAGCCTGCCTGCCAAGATTTTAACAGTGACCACATTTCCCCACAGTAAGGCTGACGGTGTTCCAAATGGATCAAAAAGTGGAGACCATGGAGGCATTTCCACCAACTCAAAAGATTCTGTAGGTATCCAGACTGGAAGGATTTAGTTGTGGATTTTGTAAGGTCCGCAGAAGGTCACCTGTCCAAATGGGATGAACACAGGAGGCATAATGGACAAAAATATGAGGCTTTAATTATCTTTTTTTTTCTTTTTTGCAAAAAAAGAGATGTCCTCTCCACATGCAGGTAGAAAAGTACACAGAAAGTATGGTGGATATAGTTTTTAAATCCCTAAATTGCAATTTCCTTCCCTTGCCTTTTTCCTATTGGCAGAAAGCACAATCTTCCCAATAAGATCTAAGGTATAGACTCAGGTCAAGTTGGCCACTGTGGCATGACCTTTATCCTTCCTCCCCCTTTCCTTTTCTTTTTCTAGTTACCTGGTCAGGTAGAAGAGCAGGAAATCAAAAGATCCACCATCTTCATCTGAAAAATGTGCTGTTGCTACCATTAGGTGGCGCTTACACATTTGAAATGTCACCATCAAAATAAACACAACAGACAAATACTGGAATTTTTTTTTTTTTTTTTTTTTTTTTTTTTTGAGACAGGCTCTTACTCTGTAGCCCAGGCTGGTCCACACATTCTTTGTGTGGCCCAGGTTGGTCTTGGACTCAGAACAATCATCCTGCCTCAGCCTCCCAAGTGCTGGGATTACAGGCATGCACCACCACACCCAGCTTTATGTAGTGCTGGGAAATTGAACTCAGACCCTTGTGCTTGCAAGGCAAGTGCTTTAACTGCTGTTAAAGCCCTGGAAATAACTACTAAGTGATATTTCTAAGATGATGTTTGGCAATGAGAATAAGGGGTGATAATTATGGAGGAGAAACAAATTGATTTAAAAAAAATGTTGCAAGTAAAATGGAGGTTAAATTATGAAAGGATCACGTTGATTGATATTGCACTCAAGGTCATATTTTACTTCTAAATCTCTAACTGTTATTGTTAGTATATATGAGTATTAACCCTTACCTAAAATGCTTGGGACCAGAAATATTTCAAATTACAGATTTTGCAATACTTGACTTTTTCAGATTTTGTAGTATTTTTATAGTGAGAAATCTTAGAGATAGAACTTTTTTTGAGACAGGGTCTTTCTCTGTAGCTCAGACTCATCATGAGTTCACTAGGTGGCCCAGGCTGGCATTTAACTCACTGCAGTCCTCCTACATTATCCTCCTGAGAGGTGAGACTATGGGCAAGCTTCTATAAATTCTAATGAAATGAACCCATGGCCTTGTGCTTGGCATGCAAGTGCTTTAACTGATGACCCCACATCCCCTTAAATTTTTTTGTGTACAAAGGTGTTATGAGGTGTTAAATCAGGATTTGCGGTACATGCCTGCAATCCCAGCACTCAGGAGGTTGAGGCAGGAAGATTGCCACAAATTCCAGGCAAGCCTGGACTCCATAGCTCCATAGTAAGTTCAGGACCTAACTGGATTACACCTTGCCTTCCCCCTCAAAAAATTTTATGGTGTGAAATTTTCCACTCATGTTGATATTCAAAAACTTTCAGATTTTGGAGCATTTTGGATTTCATATTTTTGGATTATTTATTTTCATTCTGTATTGTTCTTATAATTAGATGAAATCATTAAGACCTACTTATTACATTCAAAACAAAGAAATTATTATCATTTTCCTGTTAAGACAAAGTATTGATCCAGCAATCTCTCCTCAAAAAATTCACTTTCATTTAGATTATATTGTGTCATATTGTATTAGCTGGACTTTTGTTGATTTTCAATTAATTTCTGATTGCTTCATGCAGTTTGTTTGGCTATTTCTTTTCTAACTTCTAGAGCTCAAGGTTTTGAGGCTTCATTTTCATTCTTTCTTATATGGAGGGAACATTAAATTTATAATCATGCATACATGAAAAATTTTAATTATATATTAGTAGTTTAAGCTTGTAATGTTTAAACTTTGATATTTTCAACCATTCTGAAACCATTTGGGTACTTTCTGTTTTATTCCTGAGACAGGTGGATGGTCTTTAATCACCAAGTCTTTGTTACATATATGTTAACTATTAATTTCTATTTTATCCTATTTTTATCACATGAATCTTTTGTAATTTTGTATTTGAAGGTCAAACATTGTTAAGTGACGCCTGAGAATACAACAGCAGTAGATGTCCATGTGGATGTGCAGCAGCTCCTTGTGTGTTTGTGTGATTTTTCTCATTCTACTTACAGTAATTTTATTACATCTGTCTAAATGTTACATTATCATACAAACTTACATTGAATTTTACATGATGGGAAACAATAGTCATCCAGTGGATGATTTGGTTAATTTTTCATTTCTGAGACAGAATACTCAATATCCACAACTTTAAGGAGGAAAGATTTATTTTAGCTCACAGTTTCAGAAGGTCACAGTCTGCTCACAGGTGGACGGCTGGAAATGGTAGAATCATGGCTGGAGTAGGAGCCAGAGCCAGTGCTCAGAAGATAGAGCTCCTTACAGCATGGCAAAATAGAGACACGTCTGGGAGGAAGAGAGAACCAGCACACACCCCTCCAGGTCACGCCCCAAGCATCTGCCCCTTCCAGCCAGGCCCCACCTCCCAATAGTTCACAGTTTCCACAGGTACATGAGGCTTTTGGTGGGACACTCCAGGCCCCAACCACAACACGATGCGTGATGAGAACACAGACCAAGGAGCACACAATACATTCTACCGATTATTAACTACTGCTTCTTTTAGGAAGCATTAGTTAACACCTCTTTAAATGTACCCTACCTCTAAGCCCTAGAAGTGCACAAAGTCTTAGAGGCATTGGTCTGTGCAGTCACATCCAAGCAACATTTCCAGAAAAGAATGAGAATGTTCTGAATCTCTCCCCCATCCCAATTATTTCATGGAGAACAAATTATTTGTTTAAGGGGAAACTTTTTTTGCCATCTACTATTTCAATATTTAGGATCCTAATTTATTTATGAAAACAACATGTAAATAGAGCAAGAAAGCAGGATTCCTAAACAAAGAAGCTCAAACCAACAGATGTGTGGTGATTAGTCATTGTTCCCAAGACAAGAATTCATTCTATGTGTCTTTCAAGAAACTCCTCTGAACCCCAATCTGTTTTATCTAAGAATGAAGGTTATGATTTATTAATAATACCAATCTGTAAGAAGGAAAAAATAGGTGAGGGATCAGGTTTCATTTCCCAACTTGTCAATTTGCCTAATCATGTCCCTTTTCTTGGTGATATGAATTCACATAATATTTAATTTTTTAAAGGATCATCAAATTTTAATTTATCCTCTCAATACCAAAATAGAAAGTTAATAAATGTTTTATGTCATTTTAAAGTTAAGAGACTGAAACAAGAAGGTTCACATTCCATTTCAACTAGCAGAGCAATGTGAATTTGAGCTCTAAAATCTTTGCCCATTAATATATAGGGATTTGATTATGCAAGTAGAGGAGATGGGAACATCTGTTCTTACCATATTGTCCATTAAAAATTGGATTGGGGATTTTGCCTAGCTTATCTAGGCAAGAAAAGGAAATTAGAGAAAAGTTAGCCAGGTTAGGAAGAAAGAAGTGAATCTCTTTCTACTTGTAGTTGGTATGGCCAGATGATGGATGAAGAAATGATAGATAGATAGATAGATAGATAGACAGATAGATAGATAGGTGATAGACAATCCTAAAGATTTCACAAAGAAACTATCAAAAGAAAGACTTTATAAGATTGCAGAATATAACATTAAAATATATGCAGGTGAATTCTATTTATACACTCCATCAATAAGCAATCCAAAAGTTCAGTTAAGAAAAGAAATCCATCCACAGTCAAAAGATTAACATTAATCTAAACTAGGGGTAAACAGCTGTAATCTCAGAACTCTGTAAGGAAGGAGCAGGATTTCAAGTTTGAAGCCACCCTGGGCAACTTGGCAACTTACGGAGAACTTGCCTCAAAATAAAATAAAGAATGGCTGGAAATGTAGCTCAGTGTGAAGACCATGAATAATTATGAATAATTATGTGTGTGAGAGTTGTTTTTGAGTCTGTTCCTCTAGAGAACTTCAAACAACACCGTAAACTGAGGAGTCGTATGGTAAACAAATTACATCTCAAAAATTTAATGTCACAAAAATAAATGCAATAATGATGTTAATTTAAAAACAGAATTTCATTTTGTAATGAATTTATCAAGTTCTGATACCAAAGTAAGTTTCCAAAAGAAAATCAGTATTTTTTTCCAGTGAATTTGTGAGGCTATTTTTTTTCACGTTCTGGTGATGTAGAGATTCAGCTCTTCTAAAGTGACGATGGACGGGTGGCCCAATGTGAATCCTCAGACTTCATTCCTGGTTATCAGGGATGTTCTTTGGCAACTGCAAGCCCTTTCTGTCCACTATCCTTCTCTTTCCTGTTGTGGTAACTGTCTATGCTGATGTGTGACCTCTGAAGAACATTCCCTTCAGTACAATGAGGTGGAAATGTACTTTCATTTCCAAACGATGAGATTTAGTTAGCTACTGATGAAATGTCTTTGGGTGAAGAGTGCAGTGTAAATTCAAAGTCATAATCTCAGTACGTCTAGATGTTTTCAGTATGTAAAATCATATAATCTCATTATTACAGTCTGTTATATGATTCCAGGCAGGAGTTATTTCCAGGAAAAAGAAAGAAAGCAACGGCAGCTCTTTACAGATCCATCCCACAGACATATTTCACTGTGATCTTCAGGTGACTCTTACGTAACTGGCCTTTCCATCTCACTCTGAGCCACCTCCATTTATGCTGCAGAAGAAATTCAGAGCCCAACACTCACTTTGAGCACTGCTGTGGATTGAAGATGCCAATGTGTGCCAGACAGGGAAGCGAAATGCCAATGCCAGTCACTTCTCCAGAGCACATATCAGCATGGTGGATATTTTTTCATGCTGACTTTGTTTTAACGACAGTTATCGCTAAGGAAAAAAGTACTCACTTAAGTTAACTCTTTAAAGTTTTTAAAAGATGTTTGATGTTAGAAGTGTCAATAATAAGTACTATGAGAGCAACTACTCTTTCTTTTCTATGTTACATCCACAATCGTCAAATACTTAGCACATAGAGGACTATAATACATATATTTAATATATTAATAGGTTTTATTGCCTATCAGGACACATGGCTATGCATGGGCTTCATCCAAATAAGAGTATTATCCAAGGAAATATCTTTTCACACAATCAGTTTTTAAACAACTTGGAAAAGAAGATGTGTTGAGCAGCACTCTTTCTGCTTTCACATATAGAAAATAAGAGAGGAAGAGACAGAGAGAAACAGTATTTAGTGCTCTCCACAACCCCATGCTTATGATTTCACTTAATTGTAATAATCTTCTGAAGCTTAATACAATCATGTTTGGGTTAGGGCTTTGACATAGGAATTTCGAGTAGACACATTTCAACATATAACATCCATGCTGTTTTCTCTTTCAAATGAGCTGAAATATAGACTCATTTTTTGTAAAAATGTTTCTGTTTAGGTTTCAGTGAAGCATCATGGTCTACTTTTTGGAAGACATTTATTTAATAGCTAGTATCAAAATAATAATTAAAATGGAACCACATAAAATCATACCCATGGAAATAATTAAGCAAAGCTGATTGTCAGATACATAGTACCTTCTAAGTATGTCATATGGGTGTGGATGTGTGCATAAGTGTCCCCAGTCAAGACACAATTCTCAGTTTCTTTTTGCTCCTACTTTCTGAATGAGCTACGATCAAAAATATGGTGAATGCGTCAATATAAAACTTTTTTAGAATAAAAGACTCGCTGCCATCAACACTTTTCAGAACAGTTCCTCTTGTTTTCAGGGCTGGTGGTACAGACCTGTAATTCCTGGATTCTGGGAGGCTGAGGAAGGAAGACCTTAAGTTCAAGCCCAGCCTGGACAACTTAGTGACTCAGAGACCTGGTTCCACTATACAAAATAAAGAAGGGCTGGAGATTCAGCTCAGTGTGAAGGCCCTAGGCTTGACTCCCACTACCAGGAAATAAGATTCCCCTTCACTTCAAACTCACTTATTCCCCTGTTCTTGCCACTTTGTGAAGCAGCTTTGGAGGTCTTGGTGTTTTTAGTTGTACTATCATGGGTGCCTTGAATATCCCGAATCCATTAAGAATGTTTCTCTTTCATGGACATTTTGACTTTGGTGAAATCCAAGCCACACCATGTCAGATCTCATGAACAGGTGGACAGGGACACACAGCAATGTTTTTATAGGTCAGCCTTTGTTCTGAATGACACTCAGCTCAAGCATTTACCATATTTTTGATTACAGCACATAAATGCACTCATGAAAAAAACCTAGAACTGCTTCAGAAAGTAGTAAGAAGGATGAGGTAAGCATGTTCAAAATGAGATGGAGCATTCTTGACAGATTAATGACAATGTGTCCTTTACCATCGTTCTTTAATTTAAACATTTACTATTTATTTAGATTGTACCATGTATCTTAAGAATTACTTAGCTACTCACTGAGTGTGGCCCTTTGAGAAACTGTGTCAACTGTCTGCAACAATGTCCGGGGAATGTGTTTCACAGGTGTGTGTTGTTTCCTTAAGAGCCAGGAAGTGGAAGTTGGGCACCTATCTGGCAGCTTGAACTGAGAAAATGAAGGGAAGATGATATACTGCAGCAGCCTCTTCCTAAAAGAAAGGTTCAGCTCGGCCTTGAGCCAGGGAGACTTTGGCTTGCTCCCGTCTTGCTGCGGTCATGGATCTTCACTTCACAGATCTCCAGAGGAGATTTGTGGGTTCGCAGGAGTCTGGGTTCTTCATCTTGCTTTTTGGAAAATCATCCATGGCAGGCATGCTCCTGCAGTCTCAGACTGGTGTTCTTCCGGCAGGAGCCTGAATTTGTCATATTTCTGGACCCTCCAGCTCTTCCTCGTGTGCACGGCCACTCTCTCTTTCTCTTCAAACTTGTAAGCTCTCCAAAAAATTTCCTTTATTTCTACAAATTCTATGAACTCTGCCTCTCTTAGAACCCTAACAATACACTGAGGCATATCTGTAATAGATTAACTATAGATTAAAGTCCGCTAGGGGCGTATAAACTCTCCTTTCAGGGTTTGGAATGTCCCCCAAAAGCTTCATGTATTTGGATGCTATGGATTGTCTTTGGATTTCATGCACTGTTAGGAGGCGGACCTAGTCAGAAGAGGGAGATTACTGAGCGTCTTAGGTACTTATTGCTGAGAAAAACACCTGACATCCACAATTTAAGGTAATAAAGATCTATTTAGCTCACAGTTTCGGAAGGTCTCACACTCTGTTCACAGGCAGCTCGGAACAGTGGAAGCAGGTGGCAGAGACCAGAGAGCTGCTCACCCCATTGCCAACAGAAGTCAAGTCAAGCAAAAGCTAAGCAAGTCTGGAGACTCACAAGGGTAGGGCTTTCCCAGGAAGAAGCTGTAATGATGTTTCTCCTTCCTTCTTTTAATTACTTCAGCTACTTGCACCCCTATCCACTCCGTAGGGGCCCTTCCCTCACTTCTGGGCCCAAAAGTCAACAACACACTGGGCAACCCCCAATCGCAACAAGTTGACACAATCCTTCCAGGTCAAGCCCCAAGCACATACATCTTCCAGCCAGGCCTTACCCCCAATAACACACAGTTCCAAATGCATAAAGCTTTTGGGGGACACTCAAATCTAAACCATAGGACTTAGAATAGGGGATAACTGAGGGGGCAACAGATCACTGAGGCTACGGTGGATCACTGAGGGTTGGCTCCTGCCTACCTTCTCCTCAGCCCTGATGCTTCCTCTTTCCATGCTGTAAGCAGCTTTTCTCTGCCAGACCCTTCTAGCCACGTCCAGCTGCCCACGAATGGACTGAGACTGAAACTGTGAACTAAAATAAACTTTACCTCCCTCGAAGTATAGGTGTCAGGTATTATGTCCCCGCAGCAAAAAAAAAAAAAAAAAAAAAAGTAACAAAGACACTTCTTTCCTGAGCACTTTCTTTCCCTGTGAAAAAGTCATACCTGAAAAGATGCTTGTCATAAATTCTAAGCACAACCAAAAATGGACACAAGTCACCATCATTAATAAAGAAACTTTCATCATTAATGTCTGCTTTCAATCCAGTGGATTGTAACACTCAGTAAATGCACATAGCCCACATTCCAGAAAAGGACGCTTTGTGAAATACTGAGTAACTGAGGTGCTCAAGTATCTGGGAACCACATACTTTCCCTTGAAAAATTATACAAAACATTCTCCCTTAGCGTAAGAGGTAAGAAGGTCATTCAAGAGGAGATCCAACCATCTTCCCAAATGCCAGCTTCCTGGTGATAAAGTTTTTCTTCATCCATGAACTCTGCCTCTCCATTGATTGACTTTAACAGATGGCAACAAAACCAAACTTCGTGTGATTTCATATAGGTGATGGCAGTGATTTTATGAGTGACAGCAAGTTTCTTTCCATGTTTATTTTTTAAAGACTCATTCCAACTTTAAGGTAAATAATACTAGTAATATAAGACCAAATTAAGCAAGTATTTCATCTTTTGCACTGAAGTGAACCCTCCTAAAATTAAATTATGCATTTCAGCTCTACTGACTAAGCGAAAGTATAAAACAGAGAAGAGAAGGAGTGAGAATGGCGCAGAACAAACGTATCTTAATCAGGTCAGCTGCCATCACAAACCACTGTGACCTGGGAGATTAAGCAGCAAATGATTATTTGTCACAATTCTGGAGACTACAAATCTAAAATCAAAGTGCCATTGAAGTCAGAGATCCGATGTGTCCACTCCCCAGATGGCAGGCAGCTGTTTTCTCCTAATTCTCATATAGCAGGAAAGAGAGAGCTCTCCTGTGGCTCTTCTTATGAAGATACTGATTCCATTCGTGAGGGCTGGACTTGCACAATCTACTTAACTCCTAACAGCTAAGCCTGAAAGTACCCTCGCATGAGGGACAGGGACCAACATATGTGAATTTGAAGGGATCACAAGCATTCTATCACAAAATCTAAGTATATGAAATTTAAAAATTTGAATAATCACGTATCTAAAGATGATGTGCAAATGGCCAATGAGGACATGAAAACGCTTTATTGTTGCACATCACTCATTGCTAGGAAAATACCAATCAAAACTGAGAGCTGAATGTGGTGATGCATGATGATAATCCCAGCACTCTGAGAGGCTGAAGCAGGAGATTCCATCTCAAATTTGAGCCCAGTCTAGGTAACTTCTACAGATATTTAGCACGATCCTGTTTCCAAAAAAAAAAAAAAAGTCAGGAGGTATAAATCAGGGGAAGGCCAATGGGTTCAACTCCCAAGTACCACAAAAGAAGTAAACAAAAACAAATATAAAAAAAAAAAACCCACAATAAAGAACTGGGAGTATAGCTCAGTGGCAGGGCACTTGCCTGGTATATGAAGGCCTTGTGATAGATTCTCAGCACACCAAAGCAACAAACAAAATTCACAGTGCAGTGTCATCTCACACCCACTTAGGACTCCACTCTTAGCAAACAAAACTAGCAGCACTGGCAAAGAGGAGAAATTGGAAGATTTGGGCACTCCTGAAGGGAATGCAAAGCAGTTCAGTCACTATGAAAGTAGGCATGATCATTTCTCAATGAGGTACGCACAGAATTACCATATGACTCAGCACTTCCACGTCTGTACTTCTGGATATTTCTAATCAAAAGCAGGAACTTGAATAATATCTGTATATCTTTGTTCTTAGTATTATTCACAATAGCCAGCATGCAGAGGCAATGCAAATGTCCACTGACAGTTGAATGAATAAAAAAATTATTCATCTTTTAAAAAGACTTAAATTAGAGCACACATTATAATTGTTACCTGCTGAGGCTTGGCCAGGCCCAGAAGCAAGCCTCAGCTATCTGGGTTTCTTGATTCATTTACCTGACTACAAGCAAGCAGGGAAAAAGCCCATGAACTTGTAAAATGAGTTTACTTACAATTTGGTCAAGTTGACCTTCCAGTGTCCATATACAGAAGCACACAGGGTTACGGAAGTGTTAGAGCAACAACTCAAAACATCCCTATGAACATTTAGCTGAGTACTGGCCCAAACGACTGATAGGTATTGGATCCTCTATTTTATCAGGCCTGGGTGTGGCAGTTTGTACTCAGCCTGAGCCAGCTTGAAGAAGCTACTCATCTCTAAAACAAAAACTCTAATTTTCAAAGATCCTTTAATCTGATGGCTACACATTATGGATGAACCTTGAAAGTATTATGCTAAGTAAAACAGGCCAGTCAGAAAAATTCCAATAGTGCAGGAGTCCATTTACTGGCCATAAAACACTTCAATTAATCAAATTTGTAGAGCTAGAGAGGAGGATGGTGGTACCCAGGAGCAGAGAAAAAGGAGAATGGAATAATGGTATTTGATTGGATTTCAGTTGTGAAAGATGAAAACAACTCTCGAGTAGAATGGTAATGATGGGGTAATACATAGTGCCATGAACTCTACACTGAAAAATCATTAAGATGGTAAATTTTATATCTGTTTTTTTTTTAAAAGGAAAGATAAATTTGAGAAATAAATGGCTAATGATAGAGTCCTGTAGCATCTCACGACAGTTCCATGATTTTACCCAAAGATGACTCTTTATAACTAACTAAGGCTTAAAACAACATTTGACAACTTTACAGAATTGAGTGTTGAGGACATTCTAAATTAGGTCATGAGCCTTGACAGGGAGGTTGGGATCACAGAATTTAAGACTTCAAAACGAATTCAAGATTGTGTACAGGGTTTTGCTTGCTAATTTACTTTTGCCTTTAACCCAGGAGACTTGAACCTTCAGAGTGTTAGTCAATCCCCAACCTGTTTAGTGTGTGTGTGTGTGTGTGTGTGTGTGTGTGTGTGTGTGTGTGATTTGTACATACATGTGCGGTATCCTAAGGAGAAACGTGGCTTTCGTCAGATTCCTAAAGCATTGCTTCAAAAGGCAGAAAATAAAGAAACGAACCTAATCTACCCTCTCCTTTTTCACATTTGGAGATTTGAGGAAATGCGGCCCATGATCACAGAGCTATCTACAGTAGGTTCTGCTTCTTCTCATTAAGATATTAAGAGTTTCAGATGACTTCCCATGTGGGAGCATTTTCCTTTTAAAAATGGCCCTTCTGGAACTAACTGTCCTCAGAACAAAGGGACAGATTTTGTCACAATCCCTGGCTCTGCTGGCCCTGCCTGTAGTGATTCTGAGGAGAACCATTTAGTAAGGGAGAGAGGAGGTGGCGGGAACAGAAGCAGGGGAAGGGTACAGGACTCGCTGGCAGGGGCGGAGGAAGGGGCGGCGCACACTGTGACTGTGGATGTCCTTGGGTCTAAATGACTCCCCTGAGAGCAGGGCAGGAACGAGGACCATTGTACTCACATCACAGCACAATCTAGACGCTGGGCTGGGCTGGGCACAGCGCGATCTGGCCTGCAGGAGGGACAATGGGAGAGTTTCACAGCAAGGCCTTCCCAGAACAAAGGCGGGAGGAAGAAAAGTGGGCAAAGCGCAGGGACCACAAAGGCCAAACAGGCAGCGTGATAAAGCATCGAGCCAGCCACAGAAAATCAAACCTTTTTCTTGACGAGATCAGGCTAAGTTTTAGTAATAAGATCCCCTAACAGGAAAGCAGGTGCTTTGGAGACAACTGGACTTAATGAACACCTATCAATAAATTTGGCTGAATATTTCCCAAGACCGAAGAGCAGAAGAGTTAAATCAAATATGAAGGTGCCATACAGCTTCGGTGAATGAAGGCATGGGATCCAGAAACTGCATTCTTCTGCCAAGTCTCGAGATGTGGAGCCAGGCGGCACAATGCTCAGAAGAAGTGCTAGTTGAGTTAGTAGATTAGAATCATCTAGAACCATCCACTGACTGTGGTGCGGGACTCAGTTTTGCAGCTGAAGCAACAGGAGCAATGAAGAGTCTATCCGATCAGGCTGGGAGCAATGTCATTTACTGGGTTGCAGGCAAAATGTGGAATATTCCAGTGATAATTCACCTTTTTTTTTTCTTTTTTAACTCAAGACTGTGAATCTGCCTCTTTTGGGTCATGTGAACAGCAGATACAAGACACTGGCTTGTTTTATTTTAAACACATGACATGATCCGTCAGGAGGAATGAAGCATAATAGCTAGATTGTCTTGACAGTGGCTTGTATATTACGACCAAAATTTGGATTGCTTGCCTCTTGAAAAATAAAAATCATTCTCATAATATCAGATGCAGCTTTTTACTGATGTTTTTTAAAATTATGTACTATTGAGCTATCTAAAGATTATCATAGACATGCATAACTTGTATTAACTTTAACAGAAAATAAAAAGACAAAATTATACAAATAAAAATCATAAGTACACTGGAAGTTATGTTTGCAGGTCAAAATTATAAAATAAATGCTACATGATCTGTATCACACTAGAAATTGCAAAAAAATAACACAACTACCTTGTATCAAAGTTGGCATCAAACATAACATGCTTTTAGCCTCAGAAAACATGCACACAATAAGCTCTCAAAAAGACATAACAGAAGTGTCCTATCTGATTTTTTGATTCTTTTATTCCCTAAATAACTGTAGATCACCAGATTCTTATGTTTGAAGTTGTCACTGTAAAAATCATTTCATTAATGACATATTTGAAATTATAAGAAGGTAGAAAAAAGAAGAAAAAAACACTTCTTAATTTTAAAACTGATATGGAACTTTCTTTGTTCCTTTGTTTCTTTAGAGCCAAAGTTTTACAATGCATATATTTTGATTTTTTTTCTACTTTAAGTCAAAATCATATCCTAATATTATTATAATTTCCTTTCAGTAACTTTCAGCACCACTGTACTATACTATATACCATCCAAATGCATTTTAATAGTCACATAATATTTCACTCATTTATTATTTATATAGCATCATCAAGTATAGAATACTTAGAAAAAAATCTTAACAAAACAAATTTAAGACTTGTGCTAAGTCGTTTAAGTTGCCCTGGTTGTGCTCCAACTCATGATCCCCCTGCCTCAGCCTCCTCCTAGAATGCTACCAGAGAGCCTCCTGCCTCCTGCCACGGCTTGCCAGACTTATGCTATGCCTAGCCAATTTGTCCGTTTGTCACCTTCCCAAACCAGCCTTTGATCTGAGTTTATAAGATAGTCTGCTGAGATGGTGTTTCAGGGGAAATTCCCAGTGGGCTCACAGCTGGGGCTGGGGCAGTCAGAGCCCTTGGAGGAGTCTCCCGGCTGCATATCTTTAGGACTCACGTCCAGGGGCTGGGCTGGGGGACATGGGCAGAGCTGGAAGCGAATGTGAGTATCCCTTTTCTTCAGCAGCACCACTCCTTTGAGGACCTTGTTTACACATCCAGCTACGTGGGTGTTGAGGATCCCTGTCCTCTACACTGCACGCCCAGGCACTAGGCATTGATGCCTGGAGCCCTGAGGAGCTCAGGCTGCGGAGCGCTTTCTCATCTGGAGAAGTTCCTGGAAAAGTTGCTTCTACTAAGAAGCGAGAAAATCTAAGAGAAGGAAATCTAAGTGTTAAGGTTAAAACGCCTTCTTATCTGTATCACTGTCACAAGAAGATTAATATAAATTAAGGGAATATAGTATTAAGAATCTGAAAACAAACCCAAGGTTGTATTTTCTATTGATCTTTGGCGAGGCGCCAAGACACCTGAATGAGGGGGCGGAGCGGGAGACAACTCCTCAGTAAGAGACACTGAAGCAACTGGGTACCCATGTGTGAAGAATGACGTTGGCTCCATGCCTCACATTATATATATGAAAATTAACTCAAGGATGATCAAAGTCTAAGTGTGAAGATGAAAGGCTATAAAGTTCTTTAAAAATGATACAGTCATGAAACTTTGGGGATTAGTCAAGAGTTAGGTAGCAGCTTTATACATGGGACCCCAAAAGTATAAGCACGACAAGAAAAAACAGGCTTTTAGATTAAAAAATTTTTGGTATATAAAAGCAAGAAATGAAAAGACAACTCACAGAATGGGAAATAACAGTTTCAAATTAAGAGTCTAGTATCCAGAATATATAAGTCATCAAGAGAGATAAATAATCCTGCTAAAAACATCAACATGTTTAATAGACACTTATCAAAAGATTTTGAATGCTTAATGGAAAGGCACTCAGCATCATTAGTTTACAGGAAGATACGAGTTGAAAATACAATAAGGCTGAGGGTATAGCTCATCCATAGAGGATCTTCCAGCGTATGAAAAGCCCAAGATTTGGTTTCCAGTATTAAAAAACAAACAAAAGTTGCAATAGGTTTCACTTCACACTCGCTACAATGACTGTCATCCAACAAATGAAAAATAATGGCTCTTGGCAGGTGGAAAGTCAGCCACCTCATCGCTTCCTAAATTGAATGTGAAATGACATCACTGCCTTGGGAAACAATTTAGCAGTTCCTCAAAAAACCAAATATAACACACCTGTAATCCCAGCTACTCAGGAGGCTGAAGCAGGAATATCAAGTTTAAGGCCAAACCTAGCAGCACCCTGTGTTAAAATGAAAAACACTTTTGCCAATGCTGGCAATGTACTGCAGGATAAAGGCCTGGATTCCATTCCAGAATTGAAAAAAAAAAAAATGTTGTAACACAGGGTTTTGCTATATTGCTAGCTTACCCAGAGTGGGCTTGACCTTGTGAACTTCCTGCTTCAGCCTTCCAGAGTGCAATAATACAGGCCTGTGCCACCAGCCCACACCAAAATTTTAAAAATTTAAAATCCAGGGATGTACCTCAGTGATAGAGCACTTGCCTAGCGTGTGTGGACTCCTGGACTCTATTTTCAGTACCAAACAAAAGAAAAAAAAAAAAAAAAAAACCCTAAAAACTAAATATAGTAGAGTTGCTAGAATTTCTGGCCCAGAAATTTCATCCCTAGGTATAGGACCAAAAGAAACGAAAACATGCTTATACAAAAATGATTACCCAAATATTTATGACAGCATTATTTGTTATATGTTTTAGATATAACACTGAATGTCCATCAACTGAGCTAAGCAAATATGATACAGTCATACAATGGAATATTATCCAGCCATAAAGACAATACCAATCCTTTTGCATTATGCATGCATCTTGGAAACATCTCACTAGCAAAAGAAACCAGAAAGCCGTGTTCTTATGATCCCGTTGATACGGAATGTCTATGGTAAGCAAATCTGTGGAGACCTAAATGATTCATTTCCAGGAGCTGCAAGGTTCTGGAGAGGGGCACTGATCTGAGATAATAGGAATGGCTGCTCCAAACACGGGGTGAGCAGGTCGTGGAATTACATGGTAATGACGGTGGCACAGCCTTGGGAATACGTTGTGTATGGTGCATTGTATTTTAAAATGATTAACTGTACAGCATGTGAATTAGATTTAAGTAAAAATTATTGATCTCAAAACATTTTTGAATGGATGAGATGGTTCATTTTATGTACCAACTTGGGAAGGCCAGATGGTCACAGTACTCACATATTTGATCAAGCACCAGTCTAAATGTTACTATGAAGATATTTCTTAGATAAGATTAACATTTATATCCGTTGACTTTGAGTAAAGCTAATTAATCTTTGTAAGAATGGTGGGCCTCCTTCAATCAGCTGAAAGCCTTAAGAAAAAGACAGTGAGGTCCCCAAGGAAGAATTTGTGTCTGGAGTGCTTGTGGACGTGACCTGTACTATCAGTTCTTTCACAGATCTCCAGCCTGCCAACTTGCCCTGCAGAATTTAAATTTAATTGCTTCTATAATTTTATAAGCAAATTACTTAAAATAAATCTGTATAACTCACTCTCTTTAATCCAGCAATACCACTGCTAGTTGCGTACCTAAGAGTATTTTTAAAAGGCTTGATGCAAAACCTTGCACACAAATGTTAAGTAGAAGCACCACTCAAAATAGCCATGGAATGAATGCAATTCGATAAACAGATGAATAAAATGCAGCGTATCTTTTCAAGGCAATGTTATCCAGCAATAATGGGGCAGGAAGTACTGACCCATGCTCACAAAGCCAGAGACCCTGAGTTACAGAGGCCAGGTTGGTGATATTCCAGTGATATCTCGTGCCAGAAAGAGGCAACCCTATGGCAAGAAGGAGTAGACGCATGAAGGGCAGGAGCTCCGGAGGCGGGAGACGTGAAAATGACAGTGCGCAAGAAGTCTTTGGAGGTGTTGAAACGCTCTGGAATTAGGAGGTAGTAAAGTTTCCACAACTTTTAATTTACTAAAACACAAATGCATTTCACATTTTAAGAAGGTGCATTTTTCAGTAGATAAATTTCGTATCAGTAAAATTGCTTAAAAGCATCTGAGACCTTGTGAATAATCTCCTGATACATCATTTTGCTCCCAAAAGCCTTGCTCCAAAGGCATCACTTGCCAGCAGTGGATGACAATGGTTCATGACATTCTCTCCAAAAGGCAGTGTCATAGGAGCAAAAAGAAATTTGGTGGAATTCATGGAAGAAAAATGTTATCTTGTCCTATTTGTTACATTTGAGAATCATTTTTTAAATTGATAGTTGTTTCCATAGGAATGTCTGCAAGTTTTATTTTTTCCTGTGTGAATTTTTCATTTGTTTTCTTTTCTAATATGCTTATCAAATCTGAGATTTAGAGCTAGAGGAATGGCACAGTGGTTAGCAAGACTCTGAGTTCAATTCCCTAGCAACACATCAGCTGGGCTTGGTGGCACACAGGAGGATTGCCACGACCCCAAGGCTAGACTGGGCTCCATAATGAGTTCAGTACCAGCCTGGGCTACAATGCAAGACCCTTTCTCAAAAAAATGAGATTTATATAGTATTATATAAATACTTACTGTATTATTAGCACACAATTTTTCTACTTTATTTTTTTAATTCATTCTTAGCTATTTCTTCAAAAATAGGCTGAAATCCTGCAAACTTTATAAATGCTACTCCACCATTTTTTTTTTTTTTTTGGTTTAATTTGGTTGCGTTTTATTTGTTTTGGTTTTGAGATAGAATCTCACTCTGGAGTCCAGGCTACTTCTGAACTCACTATGGAGCCCAAGCTGACCTTGAACACATGGCAGTCCTCCTGCCTCAGCCTCATGACTGCTGAGATTATGGGTATGCACTGCCAGGCCTGGCTTATGTGTAGTTGGGGAATTGAACCCAGGGCTTTGCACGTGCTAGGCAAACACTTTAACCACTGACCTATACCCTGAGCCCAAATTTACCATTTATCCCACAATTTCTTTTAAACTTACACTGTCTTTCCCAACTATTAGCCTAGAAGTTTGATAAATGTTTACATCTATTTTCCCTAAGACATGTGCGTATGTATATGTATTTGTGTGATTTTAAAACCAATATTATTTTAGTGCATCTATAATTTATTTGGAGGGAATAATCTAAAGAAAAGATATATGTTCACATTTTTTCTTCAAATTAGCTAGCATTCTAATATTTTATCTAATATTAATTTTTATGTTTAAAATCTATTCCCCTCCTCCTTGTTACTAATAATATTCATTCAAGCTTTCATTAGAGTTTAGTTATATTAAGTTTATTCTTTAGCTCATGAATAAATTCTCATTTTAAAATAATTAACTGCATTGAAGCATATTATGCATCATTCAATCTGTCTTTTCGATTCGTCTCTGAATAATATCATATCTTTTTAAGACAAGTCATGTGGCTTCTGGTCTGAATTTACTAGACATTTTGTTGGTGCTGTGGATACTGTCTACACACTAGAATTACTGGACAGTTGCATCTGATTGTTTATTTTTGAAATTCTGGTATATCACATACTCACTGAGAGCATAGTTTGAATAAAGACCTGTAAGAGGTCAGAAAGACAAGCGCTGTCCTGCCAAAATTACTGTCACACGCAGTGGCTTCCAAATGCCCTCCCAGAGACAGTGCCTCTGAGGCCCTGAGCAGAGGGGCTCACAGGGATGCATGAAGTACTTAAATCATGTAGCTTATTAAGCCAATTCAAAATGCATAGTGAGACACAAGAGGAAGTAAAAACAATAGTTTAAAATGACATAAAGAACAAGCAGAGCGGAAGAACTACCCTTCCTGAGTCTTGGGCGACACAATGATTTTTCTCTGGTTCTCTGCCCCCCCACGCCAATCAGCCTTCCCACTAACGATGTAGTTATAGGGTCTGGAGTTGAGTATAAGTGGTCAACAGCGTACACTTTCTCCATTAGAGCCCGGTCGACGGCTCCTGGGCTGTAATATGGGCTGAATCTGTAATGTCCCCCAAAATCCTCATATATTTCGATGTCGGGGTTTGACCTGAAGGAACTGTGGCAATTTGTTGAGATTGGGGGCACCCAGGGCAACATTTCCGGGTGTGTGTTATTTACTTATGAGTGAGGATAAGAGGAAGGGGCACCCGCCCTGGCTGCGGGATGCCCAACTGGCAGCCTGAACTAAATAAAGGAAGAAAGAACAAAGGTTGTTACATCCTCTTCCTGGGAAAGGTCTGGCCTTCCTTTGTTTTCCATACTTTCACTTGCTCCTGTCTCACTTGGCTCTCTCTCTCTGCCACACCATGAAGAGATTTTCTCCAACTAAGCCACTGCTGGGTGGCACCTGCGAATGGACGAATGGACTGCTTGAGGTCTTCTGAAACTATGAGCTGAAATAAAGCTCTCCTCCCCTAAGCTGTGAGTGTTTGGATAATCAGTACCAGCAACAGTAGAGGAAGTAACTGCCCAGAAACTGCAACTGCTAAGTGGAGCTGCGACTGTGACTTTACCTGACAAGGTGGTTGGGAAACCTCTGGAACTGGTCTGCAGGAGGATTTGCAAAGGTTTGCCTGGAGTGTCAGAGGAGTCTTTGTACAATGAATTACGAAAAGAAGACAAATGTGTTCACCTGTTTTTGATTTACTCAGCACTCTGTGCTTTTATGAGTAGCATGAAGTTCACATGTCCCTTTTCGTTCTCGTTAGAGACTAAGTTCACACCATCATGCACCATGCCTATCATTCTTTTCATTAAAGTCCATATAGGTTCAAGGGCAAAAACAATTGACAGGGTGGAAAAGACAATGAAAATATCCTTGCGCCTGGTAACAATGTGTTTCCTTGACTTTAAGTTACCTAAGAGTAGAACTGAAGGCAATTTCTATACCTTCACCAAAGGAAACAAGGTTCTGTATGGGAAGTAAAGCCTGAGAAATAAGTTGATATAAAATAGATTAACTGGGGGAAAAGTTGCAAATTTACTTAATATAAGTGCAAATAACACCGAAGGCCTGCGAAGTAATGAAAAGATTCAAGGAAATAGGGTCAAACACTGAGTTGAGACAAAGAGTAACATTGTGGAAGTGTGAAAAGGGGAAGGTCCCAAGTGAAGTGGGTGGGGAAGAAGGTGGGGAACAATGTTTACCTCGCATCCTCAATAACAGGAACTTTATTCCTTCTGGTCTGGGGAGAGCATCTTCTGTCCAAGAGTTTTATCATCTGCTTCATGAAAAGGAGAAATCAGAGTGACACCCTGGCATCTTGGTTTTTTTTTTTTTTAAGTGCCTTTAACTCAAAATAATTTTTAAGATAAAGTGATATATTTTGTAGTATCATGTTCTGAACTCCTTTAGATCAATTCTACCTAAGGTGGTTGGTATAAAATTTATCTCAATAGTTTGCCTGGAAATTAGATTAAGGAAGAAATCTATGTATTC
The DNA here is from genome assembly GCA_004027205.1 of Ctenodactylus gundi. Lineage (NCBI taxonomy): Eukaryota > Metazoa > Chordata > Mammalia > Rodentia > Ctenodactylidae > Ctenodactylus > Ctenodactylus gundi. Next base: position 228,244 of record PVKB01001466.1, read on the forward strand.
ACTATTGCTACCTGTGTCATAGTACCTTCTGGTCAGAGGTACATCCACTTACTTGAAAAAGAAAAGAAACAGATTGTTGAAGCTTATTTTAGTTTCTTGTTCCTGGGACAGAATACCTGACATCCACATTTCAGGGAGAAAAGGTTTATTTCAACTTACAGTTTCAGAAGGTCACAGTCCACACATGGGTGGCTGGCAATGCTGGAAGCACACGGCAGAGACATAGCCAGAGGAGAGCTCTTCATGACAGACAGACAGGTCAGAAAGGTAGGGGCAGAGCTACCCACCCAAATCCTGTCCCAGTGATCCACCCCTCCTCCAGTGTTCTGCCGCCTCTGTCCAGGCCCCAATACCCCATAACGGGTTGGTATTTTATAACAGTCAAATGCCTTGAGGCTTTGGGGGAAGATTTCAGATTCAAACCAAAATATTCCAACCCTGATCCCAAAAAAACTCATGTTCACTTCCTTATGCAAAATGCTTGTAGCCTTTTTTTTAAGAGTTCCCAAAGTCTTAACAACAAGGCCCATGCACATCCTTGCTACCCATCTTTGGGTTGCACTCAGTTGCCAAGGAGATGATTTTTCCTTGGGCGTGGGTGAGGATGGATGTTGAACCTCGTTGTTTTGTTGGCTGGAGGCTGGTGGGGTGGCTGGTGATGCCGTACCAGCCAATGAGACAGAAGGCAGAATCCATGGGGCAGGAGGTGAGACTGAATGTATCCACTTAGCTTCTGGATATTTTTGTATGCGCACATGACGACTGAAGCGGCGGCAACCTTACTTGTGACCACAGGGGAACAGCAGGAGGGAGATCACATGCTCTGAGGAAAGGAGAGCACAGTGACGAAACACTTCCCTTCCCTTCGGTGATGTCCTGAGCCAAGAATGTGCCGAGTCAGGACTTCACTCAATGATCCACGGAGCCATTGTTACTGCAAACTCTTGTGCAGAATAATTTACCCATGCCTTTTGAGCGGGAGGTTCTGTTATTTTTCAAGCTAGGATCTCACAGCTGACACTTGATATAACCAACAACTATTTAGCTAATTGGTTGAGTTTTGGAGTTGACAACTAGAGTGGTCAGAGTTAAATTTAATGACAGAGCATCCCCCTAGATCTAGGAGAACACCAGCTAATGTGGTTTTTCAATGTGGTCTACACAGACATATCAATATTAAAAAGCCTTAATCATACAGGTAAATAGAATGTAGAAATAGGGTTTTGTTATTGTTGTTGGTCTCCAGCCAAACTGCCTCAGTTCTTCTAACAGGAAACTTGGGTGCCTGGAATGCTACCGAGGAGCACTCTCCTTCCAGAGAAGGGGCCTGTGTCAGCCCACAGAGGGAAGGCCTTCTACTGCTGAGTGCTGGCTTCCACTTCTTGCAGGGCCGCACCCCTATTTCTGGGTTCCTCTTTGCCCAGTTTCACAGAGAAACCTCAGGTGGCCGAGAATCTGGCTGACATGCTTAGCATTTGTAGTCTGTATAAACATCACAACTTGGGCTACTTTGTTTGGATTGGATTTCAGCCCTAACAGATACCTGGACTGACCGGATTGGAAAAAGAATTAGAATGTAATCCAAGCGTATAAGAGCCAGTAAGAGGTTTAAAACAGGAAACCTGACACAGAGAAGAAGCACTCACTTCCCAGGGTGCTGCATTTCCCCACCCAGGAGTCCCCCTCCTTTGGCTAACTGGTCTGCTAACCCTCAAAGTCTAGGATTCCTGGCAAAAGAAAAAGCAAGTTCACACTGAATGATTTCTCTGACTTGGAAAACCCAGAACACAGACATTCTTTGGAACCATATGAAGTGATAGCCGGACCCGGGGGAAGGGATAGGGAGGGAGTGGGAGGGCAGAAAACGGGAAGGGATTGTAAAGTCGATATGGTACATAGGTGTACGAAACACCCAAATTCATTGTAAATACTATGTATTACATTTGTATATTAATAAAAATAGTGGGGGAGGGGGAAGCAAGTTCAGTCAGTCCGACCCAGCCCTGAGACATCACCTTGACACGACCTGGACAACATCACTGCCTACCTGCATCGCAGGCCACAGTGAAGTTGACTGGGGGTCAAAGTACAAGCAGAGAAAGGAAAATAAACGTCAGAACCACCTGTTCCCGAGAAGTGAATGGAAACGTCAGTTAAAAGAAAAAGGCAAAAATGCACCAGTAATGATCAAAAGGAGGACAATCTCACGACAAGAACCTAGCAGTTCCCTAATAAGCAAATCCGGGGGGAAATCATGACCCGCAGTCATCCAGAGTCAGCAGAAGTTCATGAATATATGCCAAGTGCAGAGAACTTGACGCCACAGGGACAACAGCATCAACTTTCTGCAGCCAAATGTGAATGTACGAAGCTGTGGAGGGAACCAGGGGGACTGGACGTCTCGTGTGAGGCACCGTCCTCTGGGTTTGTCCTGGATGGGGGACTACCTGAATCTTGGGCCATCTCTGTATGGGCAGAACATGCAGACCAAGTGCCCTCCCCAATAAAGAAACCATCGTGTCCCACGTTCAACAACAACTGCAACAAGAAGGAATGGTAGAATTATGTAAGGTCAGTTTTCAACCATTCCATCTTAAATGACCCAACTTGTGAGCTCACAGGAAAGAAAGCTGAGTCTGAGATTAAAATAAATAAATAAATAAATAAAAAATCTCTTTGGAGCGCATGCTCAGTAAATGAATGAGTGTATTTTGGCAAAGCACAATTCCCTTTTGACTATTTATGACTGCTCCAGCCATCTTTCACAACTGCTCCTTCTTTAGAATAAGTCGGAAATCATTTGTAATAATTTTATTTAATCACTTAAAGGACAAATACAGTCTGACTCAATGGCAAGACTTTACAACGTGGGAAAAGTGACTGTTCCCTGCATACTTTTCAAAGGTGTGTCTTTGTCAGTGCAGACCGGGCAGGGTGTGGTGGAGCCACAGTGGCTTATCAGAACAAGAGGGGCAGAGGATTTCATTCCAGACAATAGGAAGTGGATTAAATTGGTGTGCAGCCTGTGTGGGATCAGATTGGGGCCAGAAACAAACAACAAAAACTAGTCTACTGAAATGTTTGAGGTAATTCTATTTTGTACAAAAGCAGTTCTTACCCAAGCCTAGGGTCTCAGGCCTGTTTATCCCTGCACTCGGGAGGCTGAGGGAGGAAGATTGCCAGTTTGAGCCTAGCCTTGGCTTCTAAGAAAGACCAAACAAACAAACAAACAAACAAAAACCTAGAGATACAGCTCAGTACAACAGCTCTTTGGGCTTGATTCCCAGTACCACAAAAAAGGCATTTCTTTCTTTTTAATAGTAATGTCTTACTTGGCAGAAATGCACAGGTAGCTACCATCCAGGAATTCCTAATAAACTGAGGGCTGAGATTTGCAGGAAGACTGGAAATTAATGGGAAGGGCAACTAGTGATACTATTTACTAATTTGGGTAAGCTGGAAAATTTAATGGAATCTGGCTCATTGTTGTAAGAGGAACTGCCGTGTTTACTTTTCCCACACCCAGAAACAAAAGATCCACACACGATTTAAAAACTGGTTACAAACAGAATGCGTGAAGCTTTCTTCTTTGCTGACTCTCAACTATACCTTTTCATAATTTAATTCAATATTGCAGAAAGCAAAGATCTGCAGCAAAACATTTCCTTCAAAGAATAGACTCCCTCCAGCCCCCTCCAAAAAAACTAACGCCGAGCTTCTGAAATGTTTTGGGGGGAGAAAAGTGACATTTTTTGAGTAGCAATGGAATGTTTTTTTAGTGGGTGGAAACAGTAATAGCAGGCACTGGGAAACATAATCCTTTTTTTATTTAATGGGGAAAATATTTTCAAACTTTGCGATTCATCTGTAGGAAAATCAGTGTACAGAAAAATGAAATATATTGCTAGTTTTCGGAGTCAAAAATCTAACAAAAATTTAAGAAACTTGGGCCGTAGGAATAAAGTATCTATTAAAGAAGCTAAAGTTAAAAAAAAAAACAGTTCAAAATTATTCTGTTCAGATGGTTAGTTAAGGTTTTCTATGTTTTACAAGCTTTCTTCAATTGCACCTGTGTATGGGTGTGGCTGGATGTGTGTGCATAAGAACTCATAGTTTTCTGTTAATATATTTTAAGTATAGGAATGCATTTAAGAAATATCATTTATATCCAGGCACGTTACTGGCCACTTCGGTCCATAAAATCAAATTTGTTTGCCTGCTGATTAGTCAAAGGAGGTCACTTAGCGTGGTAAGTGGAAACAGAATGATTTATTTCTCAAAGCTAGCGCCGAGGTCATAGAGGATGTTGCCACCTGAATCTCTAGCTTACCATGTGCCATGTATTAGCGTCTTTTATAGCACCGAACAGTGAGGGAAGGAATATGATCAGATAAGAAACATGTCCAGGCTTGTTTCGCCTCATCCTGAACCCCACCTTTTCCCTCCCTTGCCTAGAAATAAAAGTGGATTTTGACCTCCCTCTGGAGCCAGCGTTTGCCCTGGGCTGAGAGAGGTGTGGCCAGAGGTTTAGACTCCAGGCCTAAAGAAGTTTGGGGGGGCGGGGGGGAAGCCCACTTTTCTCTAAACTGAATCTTGCTGGTTACAAGATTAGTAGCATATTCCTGTAATCCCAGCACTCTGGAAGGCTGAGGTAGGGCTATCACAGTTTCAAGCTCAACATGGGCAACCCAGCAATTTAGTCAGATCCTGTCTCAAAAAATAAGAAAGGCTGAGCAAACAGATCAGGCGGAAAGCTCTGGGTTCAAGCTCAAAGACTTTGGGAAATAAAAAAGAAAAGCATCATTACATCATTTATTCACTTACAGCTTTATTTATTTATTTATTTATTTATTTATTGAGACAGGGTCTCGCTCTGTAGCCCACACTGGTCTGGAACTTACTATGGAGCCCAGGCTGGCACTGGACTCATGGCAATCCTCCTGCCTCAGTTTCCCAAGTGCTGGGATTACAGGCATTCGCCATCACGCCCACCTTATGTGGGGCTGGGGAATCAAACTCGGGTACTTAACACTTGAAATAGCACTGGCTAGGCAAGTGCTTTAACTGCTGAGCCATTCGTCCAGCCCCACGTAGAGCTTTATTGCAACACATGTAGTCTAGTTGTTAGGGGTCACAAGTAGATTACTGAAATAATTATCAACATCTCTTGAATGTCCACTGTACTCTGTAAAACAAGTACTTCCACTTTTTGATGCAAGGACACCACACTGACCTCTAAGAGAAAATGAGTTAGTTTATTCTAGAGCCAAATATGAGTGACCCTGACCTGGGGATCTAGATTCAGGTTACCCCAAATACCACATTCAAACAAGTCTGCAGTTACACACGGTATAATTATTAAACAGAAAAAAATAGAAATCAAAGCACTTTTCAAAAACTGGTGAAAGCTTCTTATAGGTCGGTTACCCTGCAGCAGAGAAATTTCTGCTGTGGGCTTCGGATGTGATCTGGTGACAGGCGTGGCTCTTGGGTTGGTGGAAGTGGGCGTCTCTTCATACATTTCAATAGGACTGCTTGTAATCACAGGACTGTTGTTGCATCAGGCACAGAGGGAGGTGATAATGTAGCTATAAGAGAGAGTTAATAGTTCCGAGTAATATGGCTCTGAAACATTCACTTCTGTCCACTAATCTATCAGTCAGCTCACCTCACGGGATGCTTGATACAGGGAATCTCCTTTCACAGCTTCCCGCCTTGGCCAAGCATCATATTTTGTGCATGAAAAGGAAAAAATACTATTTTATGTCCTTGTTGCTAGGAAGGCTTATCTCTAGATTCTTTTGAGGATGAGAGTAATTGATAAGCAGGAAGGAATTCTTCAAGAGAAAGGAATAGCTCGTCTTGTCTTTCAGGAATAAAATTCAGTTCATACCAAATCTATCAGCTGTTATGATCCTGATCTGAAATTATTGCCATCCTCTATATGGAACACAACATTCACATGTGATATGTAAATAACAGGACTATAGTTCCTAAAATTAAACTGAATGAAAAGTACCACTCATTTCAAAAGGGCTACTTAGTCCTCGCAAGACTTCTGCATCTGGCACAGAGGGGTGACAACACAGCCATGAACGGGAGTAATGGGCCCAAGATCATTTGGCGTGAAGTATCCATTCACTCCTTTAATTAATCAATCAATCCTCCTTGCAAAATTCTTGATGCAGATGTGGTGGCTTTCTCTGGGTGCTTCCTTTCACATACTTTTATGTCAAGTTGTATTAATTTAAAAAAACAAGTTTACCATTTTCTTCACACAATCGATATTCACCTTCCAACAATCTCATATTGAAGACCTCTGCAGAATTCTTTTTACTTAGCTATTTAACTTTTGCTAAATTTTTTTGAGATAAGGTCCTACTCTGTCATTCAGGCTGGTCTTGAACTCACTATGTAGCCCGAGGCTTGCCTTACACTCCTGGCAATACCTCTGCCTCAGCCTCCCGAGTACTGGGACTACAAGTATGCACTACCATGCCCAACTTATTTTTGCTATTATTTTAATTCCAATTTTTGATGAGGCAAACAGAGAATCAGTGGCCAGTGGTTCTAAACTTATCTCAGTAGCAGAATTAAATTAGAGCTTCCTTTGGAAATCAGTATGGTTATGTATGTTCCTGGAGGAGGGCAGGAAGAATAAACAGTTAAAAATTATGAACCCTTGATTCTTTATTTCTCCCCACAGGTCATTTCCTAGAAGTAATCCTTCTTAACATCCCACTGCATCTCGCCAAACACTGAATGCACCAATATGCACTATGTAATGTGATAAAAATATAATGAACATTGAAATCAAAAATTAATTACAATAAAAGACATATTGGAATTCTCCCCCTCAAAATACTTCCTTTTGTTTCAAACACTTATCCCACCATTTTGCCACTCTCTGAAGCAGTTTTGGAAGTCCTCCTGCATGAATATCGTTATGTATTGTGATAAAATACCATGAATACTGCTGCCTACTAACATCCAGAAGATTGCAGGCCTCAAAAACGTTGCTGTAGTAGATGGTGTATTAACGGTTAATACTGTGGATGGTAAAATAAATTATCAGTATTCAAGTCAAATATAACAAACAACAAGAGTTTGTTTGGAGAAGAGAACACTATCCAAAAAGTGAGCAGAAAATTCTAAGAGAGGAATCACACAGACAAGGTGAAGGACTGGAGTTTTTATAAGGGGTGAGATATGGGAAAAGGGCTTGAGCTGGCAAATTTATACAACCTTGAAGACAGGTTTGACATGTCTTGCTTCCTGTTCATGTTCTAGAATGTTGTGAACTCTTAAGGTTTCCTGCCTACAGAAGGTTCTTCTAGGCTTAGGTAAGGGGGCTGGTGTGACTTACCAGCTTGGGAAGAGTGAGGGGAAAGATAAGTCCTTTAGGAGACTTGAATGGCTGATGCCTTTACTTGTATCTCTAGTCATTTTAGTCACCTGAGAGAGGCATTTTTTGACTTCACCGTGTATATGGCCTGAGCAGAACATGGCTAGAGTGGGCTTCGTCTAAGAAAGGCGGATGCTGAGAAATTTTAGTTCTTGAATGACCACAATTATAGTGTGTCCCAATCCATTTTATTCACTGGATCTTGCCCCGTGTAATTTCCGGCTCTTCTCCAAGTTCAACTGACCATGAACAGTCAACGTCTCAATGGACTCAGGACGTTGAGATAGCCGTGACAGCACAACTAAAGACACCCGCAAAAGAGAACTGGTTCAGAAAGTGCCAAGAACAAAGGAGCAAGTGTATTCAAAGCAGGGAAGTATATTTGGAGTGTAGTTAGCTATAATGTGTCTTTTACTATAATAATTTTAAAAATTTAAATATTCACCACACTATTGGATCATACCTTGTATGATTGCCTTAAGTCTAATTTTTGTTGTGAAAACAGGATGAGATGTGGTTATTTATAGGGAAGAGGTGTTTATTTAGCTCACAGTTCTAGAGGCTGAAAGTTCATGGAGTTTAATATTTCGCAACAATATCGTCTTGACTTTTCATAAAGATGATGTGCTGTCCTAGGAATGCTGGGAAGGCCCAACGGCAAGTGGGTGCATGCGAAGATACAAAACACAAGGCGTGAACTTGCTTCCACAGTAACTGATCCAAGCCTGGGAGGAGGGCTCACTCTAGCGACTTAGGTCTAACATGTCTCTCACAGGCAAGCTGATTGGCTTGTGGAGGGTAACTGGATCACGATCTAACCTCATCAGGTGGATTAATCCACTGACAGTCCATAATTTGATGGCGTCACAAGCAAGTGGAGACAGGCTGAAGAAAGCAGGTTGTGATGATGTGATCTCGGGGCTCTATCTACTCCTTTGCCCCTTCCTCCCTTGCTGGCTCCTCCGCACACTCTCCCACTTGGCTTCCTGGCTGGCTGAGTTTTTCTCCACTGTACCCTTCTGTCATGATTATGCTAAGGACCCAGGTGCCTATGAACTGAAATCTCTGAAACCTTGAGACAAACCGTTGTTTTTCTCAGGCACTGGATTACAGCAACTAAAAGCTAACTAGTACATCCACTTGTAATGACTCCATCACTCATGACTCAAACCCTCCCAGGAAGCCCCACCTCCTAACACTGCCACGTGGAAGAATTAAGTCCCAGCAAGTTTTACTGGGGACAAAACCTGATCAAACTGCAGCAATGGTCTAACTGCCTTTTACTAGTGACTCATGAGTCCGGCAGCCCTCTCTCTGTGCAACCGAGGGCACGTCAATAGACTGAGCAGAGAAGTGGGGGACCATAGGGAGAAAGAGGCTAAAGGAAGTAGAAACAGGGACAAAACACAGACTGCTGTTTTACAGTTATCTTCCTTATAGGATTAAGGCAGAGAGGTCTTCCTTATCATGTCAGACGAGGTTGACTAGACCTCTTTATGAATCTTCTGGGCTTTTTGAAAACCGACTCCCTTCTCATTTCAAAGTTCAGTTCAATCTGTACACATAACATTAACATGCACGTGTGACTCCGTTTTAGCTTCGCCTGCCCACTTTCCCCTACATTAAAAAGTAGGGGATGACTGAAGTTCTTTATTATGTGTGTTCCCACACATCCCATCTGAGTGAATCCATGTGGTTTGGTCTTTGGTATTTGATTCTGGTGCAGAAGATCAGTCCCAAAACAATGCATCTTATAAACTTTATTTAACGAAGCACATAGAAGGTTCCTGAAGGTACCGAGTGTATATACTATTTGCGTTACTTGAGTCATTCTATGCATATTAATATTATGTAAGTTTAAAAACAACAATGATAATAAAAGTAATTGTTCTCCCTTGTAATCTGTGGAAAAGACGTCAAATAAACTGAACTAGAGAGGTGCTCGACTAGAGATTTCTGGCATAGCCCTAAGTCTTGGGCAGGATGTAGGCAGAAAACAGATAGTTACCTCCCTCCTACCCCTTACACTTAAATCAGGGGGTTACTAAAAGTCTTTGTTATAAACAGTGTGCCCCTACTTTAATTACTAAATACCTAGGCAACCACATACTTCTGTCTAAGGAAGTTCACCATTCAAAAAAGAGCAAACTTAAACCTAGACCATGTTGCAATATCCCTACATGACGCAAGACAAGAGCACTATCTAAACACAGAGCTTCCAAATTAGTCTTCCAGAGTCTCATTTAAAAATAGAAATAGCCCAAGAGGGATCACTGAACATTTGAAGAAACCCATATTTAAAAGAGCCAAGAAACAAAGAGACATAAGAAACTGTCAGAGATAGAAAGGCTTATGATGTAGGGGAGACCGATAGGGGTGTGCGTGTGTGCATGTGTGCATCCTGAAAGTTACAAGAGAATATATTTCCTCAGCGAGACAAGAACGGATCTTATTTTTTTTAAAGGGAGGGCATTCAGAAAGCAAAAACAGCTGTGGGAAATTAATGTTAAGGTAGCAGAAATAAAACATGCCTTGGACGGACTGACGGCAAAGGCTGGGAACAAGTTTCAGAATAAAATGAAAAGGCGAGAAACGAACTCTGAGGAAAGGGATTTAAAAATAAGAGCGGTGCAGAGACAAAAATGGAAAAATTCCAGACATCGGGGGCAGAAGTAGAGGAAGGCAAAACAGAAGATTCCCTCAAACTGAAAGCTGAGAATTTTCACAAGGAAAATTCTGTGCCCAAGCACAGCATAACAAGTGGGGAAAGTCCAGGGTTAAAGAACAAAAAATTTTGTGGAATTTCAGAAAAGCAGAGGTAAAAAAGACCACAAACATCCCTACAAAGAAAGACAAATACAATTAGGTCACATGTTTCTAGAAAGTGACTGAGTAACTTGAAAATACTAGGGTGAAGCCACCACACTTTTGAAGAAAAGAAACGATTCCCAACCTAGAAATGCAAACCCAGTCCACGATTAGTAACGAGTGGAAGCTGGGTCTAGGGTTCAGCCTCTCGCTGCAGCAGGTCCGGAACTGCGAGGACCTGCGGGGTTCAGGATTCATGGTGTGCAGGGCGCCGAGGGGAAGTCTGACTCAGAAGGCCTGGGGAGATAGCAACATATCAAACCGCGTTTGTGGGAGGCAGGTCTGAAGTTCATAGACTCTTCTTCTGTTTGGAAGTGACACTATTTCTACATCTCCGGCTTTCTACTTCTATTTTCTTCCTGATGACTCAATAGGATGTCAGCATGGCCATTTCATCTGTGAACTGTCTAACTGACACTAGACCATCCCTGAAGGTGCAGGGCGTAGGAGTCGGGTACAGAGAGAGGACTGCTGTTTCTTTTTGGAGTTCAGAACCGGGCCACATGCACGCACAAAAAATGCCCACTGCCTGGCTGAGTCAACGTACTCGAAAGATTTCAGCTCTTAGAACGGTGAAGTGAGCAAACGCTACATTCTCCCAATTTGTCCTAAAATTCTGACTTGCGTATATACATTGGTTCTCTCTTTTCTGGTCTGAGAATCATCCTAATTTTAAGGGATCTTTAAAGGAGGTTTCTGATATCGAGATCTCTTTTATTTAAAATTTTTGTTTATCTCTAAGATACGTTTTGGTCTTCAGATGTATCGCAATTTTAGCACAGTTCAACTACAAACCCTTCTCACAGTATTTGTAAAAGTCTAGGCTAACCTAAATCTATTTCTGATTCAATTTCTCTTCTCTTTCCTTTGCTTTATATTCAAAGTTTTAAAATGTGAGTGTGGCTAAGACTGGTGGTGCAGTCAGATAATCCCAGTGCTTTGAGAGGCTGAGGTAGGAGAATCTCAAATTCAAGCCCAGCCGAGGCAATTTAGCAACTTAGGGAGACCCTGTCTCGGGCAAACAATCAAAAGGGTTGGGGGTGCAGCTCAGGGTGATTCCCAGAGCCAAAAAACAAATGAACAAATAAATGTGTGCTCCTTCAAGTGCAGTGTGAACATCCACAGTGTGAAGGAATTCCCAGCCATCCGCTTATCAGAAATTAAGAAAGAATTCACTGATAATAACTTGGGCTTTCAAGAGATTCCCTTCCCTAGCCACCTGTCAGCCAATAAACAGTTAATAAACAGCCTTGGGTAGGCTGTCACCTGCTAATGCACAGTCTATAGAATGTAGCAAACCTGAGTGCCAGGGACAAAGGTACATAATTTACCTCCGGAGGAATATTACGATTTAAAAACTTTTCTTTGGACCACAGCCTGCTGCTTATCGGAAGGCAAAGTCTGGCAATCCCAGCTGCACGGCCCCTTGAGCCTACCAGTGCTTGACCCTCTCCTTGGTCTGAGTGCGGGGGCTGCACTGGAATACCGCAGACTGTAATTAAAGGAGCAGCCTCCCAGGGAAAGGGACTATTTGTTTTTACTTTAGTTCTGCTACATATTAACCCCGCAATCACAGACAAGTCTCTTACCCAATAAAGTCAAGTAACTTACACCAGAACCTCCAGAATCAGATCTGCCACTTGTAAGCTGCATGATCTTGGGCATACTACTTAATATCTTCTAAAATATGAGGATAATGACATTTTGCAACTTGTTAAAGTTTTGAAAGGATTAAATGCAATACTGGATAGAAACGTTTTGGGGCCTGTCGTAGTTACTTTTTCCTCACTGTTACTCAATACCCACACCAGGAAACTTAGGGAGGAAAGATTTATTGTAGGTTGCAGTTTCAGAAGGTCTCAGTCCATTCATGCATGGCAGCTGGAAAGTGGTGGGTCACATGGTGGGCCTGCAGCTAGAGCGGGAACCAGAGTTCCTGGGGCAGAGAACCTTAAAACATGGTGGTACAGAGAGAGACTGGGAGGAAGGGCAGAACCATCACACCACCTTCCAAGTCAAGCCCCAAACACCCAACCCCTTTCAGCCAGGCCCCACCTCCCAACCCCACAGTATCCATAGGAACATGAGGCTTTTGGGGGACACTCCAGATTTAAATCACGACAGGTCTCATCTGATTAAATACTAAAAGAATTAATGTTTTAATAATTGTTGTTGCTAATTTACTTCATGTCTCTAGCCTGCATTATTACCACCTGAAAGTGAGAAAAATAATAGAACTAATTCATAGAGTGGTTCTAAAAATTAAGGGAAATAAAATATTTCCAGTATTATTCCTAACCTACAATAAACAGGCATGGTAGAACAAAACCTGTCTATACCAAGACTCAAGGTAGATTATTTAAGTGAAGCACTACTTTTTAAAAAATATTAACACTACACAAATGTAAGGCATGCGTCCATCTTTATAATACAGATGTAGAAATGTACAACAACTTGGAATTTGCCAACCTTTTTCTGTGACAGTCTGAATAATGACCACTCGAGGCTTTTCATCCTTCCTGGGTGGTTCAGTGTCCACAGAGGTCATCGTAAGAGGCAGAGAGAAGGTTAGAAGGAGCAGAAGGCGTGAGGAGGGAGCAACATCCTGGCTGACAGGTAAGTGGGGCGGGGCCACGAGGGCCAGGGCTCCTACAAACTGAAGAAGGCAAAGTGGGCTCCCTCTCGGGAACTCCAGGAGGAGCCCATCAATTCTGCGGTCCCTTCACTTCAGACTTCTAACACCTAGCACTGTAAGATAATCGTGCATTGTTTTGAGCCACGACTTCGCAAAACTTGTCACACCAGCCACAGAAAGCTGACAGCATCTTTCATGAAGCCTGGGAAAATGAGTAATGAAGATGACGATGGCTTGCTGACTTGCTTGGGAGTACAGTGTACCAGTGATCATTATTACGGGAAATTAATTTGATTCTGCGGTAGGAACACAAATTAATTGAAAGAATAGAATAATGTTTGTTCTTCCGACAAAGGAGGGTGGTACAAATCTATGAAACAAGTATTCGTTCAAGATTCAGTTAATGCAAAATGTTGTGTAATGCTACCAGATAAAAATAAAATCAGATAAAGATATTACAGTTTTATTCAATGTAAAGATCAGAGGTGAAAATCAGTATCAGTTCCTTGTATCTACAGATACAGTTATTCATGATTTTATATATATAAGGCTACATACATATATTTGAGACAGGGTCTAGCTAGCTCTGTAGCCCAGGCTGGTCCTAAACTCACTGGTGTAGCTCAGGCTACTCAGGACAATCTACCCAAGTCAGCCTCCCAAGTGTTGGGATTACGGACACATACCACCACGCCCAGCTTTATGTAGTTCTGCATAATTGAACTCGGGGTGCCATTGCTACCAGCCTTGTATTTTATAAGTAAAGAAACTCAGCACGATAATTCTTAATAATTACCTTCAGAAGTACCAATAGTATTTAAAATAAGAACCTATGGTAATAAAGAAAGCCTTTATCAGTAGCAGGAATTGTGCAATTTGATTCTGTATGTATGCAGGGTTGCCAGATTTATTAAATAAAAATACAGAACCCATACTTAAATTTGAGTTGTAGAAAACAAATAATTTTGGATATGTGTATGTATATGGTACTTGGGACACATTTAAACTGAAGGAAAATAATTACTTATCTGAAATTCAAGTTTAATGGGGGCTGCCTAAAATTTAATCAGGCAATCCTAGTGTATGGATATTGATAATACCATTAACATATAAGCAACCACTACCTTATATTTAGTGCATCTGTGAACAGTCACATCAGAGGAGAGAACTGTAAAATAAAGACAATTTTAGTCTTACTAAATGTAAGCTTCTCCTTAATAAGAAATCATCATTTATATTATCAGATACTGTACATTTGTCAATTAAAATGCAAATTGGGGCTATTTCTTCTTGGCGACCATACTTCAGAGATATAGATAGAACTCATGAATAACCGATTAATGGTAAAAACCGATATGTGGGTTTTAATGACACTGTTAGATGAGTAAATCAGGGAAATTTGAAACAGGAAAAGGAACAAATGGCTGTATAATTATAAAATGCCCTATGGATGTTGCAACCGCCAGGGCATCTCCTTAGGGGGATGTGGCACACAGGGCTCTTTCTAGGAAGTACTGAGGCACACATAATCACATTATATGCTTCCTCCCCTTCCTAACCATCAATTTTGTCCACCTGAAATCTCGTTAAGCAAATTTGCAAGCTCCCTGGAGGAAAACAAAAGGTCACGAAGAGGCAGAGGGGGAAGAATTTCCTCTCTTGCTTTAGAAATTTGAACAGCGAGGATAGAGTAAAAAGGTTTATAAATCACATTGTTATTTTCTTCCTCACTTCACCAACAATGGCCCTTTAGAGGCAAATAACTGATGATATTTATGGTTCGAGGATGTTCACACATGGAACCGAACAACCACAAAGTATGTGCAGCTGTAATTTATAACTGAAATGTCAGAGCCCCAAAAGTTACAGATTTTAGGTGGCAAGAGATAAGTCTTTGGCACTTGAAAAATGGGTATAGCTTAACTAATAATAATAATAATACTCAAAAGAATCACCTTCACGATGTTTTTGTTCATCAGTTCATGATACGCACTCCTTCCCGTGGCTTACTGATGGGGCCTCTTCATCTCCTCCTTTTCACTGCAACGTGCTGGTCTGAGCCTCCAGGCGCAGCCCTTCATCTGAACCGTGCCTTGTTAAACCCAGCCATGCTTCCCCATCCTTCCCATTCACCACCAACAGTATTGTATTAAGCATGACGTCTTGGTCCTCACTCCCAATTTTTTCATAATCTTTCTCAATAAAAACATTAATTTTGCTCTTATCTATAGTTCTGTGAAACAGATATTAAGTGCATTTCATCAGAGGTTTGGGTTTTAGTTTTGCTTTGCAGTAGTGGAGATGGAACCAAGAGGCTCATGCACTGTAGTTTGCCAGTAAGCTACACCCTCAGTCCCTTGAATTTAAATTTTTAGACGGGATCTTACTATTTGGCTAGGCTGGCCTTCGACTTGCAATCTTCCTACCTTAGCTTCCCAAGTAGCTGAGATTAACAGTGTGCACCACCAAGCCCAGTGAAAGTTACGTTCTTGGCAAATATACTGGAATGGAAAAAACTGTCTTATAATTTTAATACATGGGTCACTGATTTGCAAGTTTGAGAGGTAATCTTATATTTAAATAGTTCACAGTTTAAGAAAGTCACAGTCCAATTATGGGTGGTCGGCAATGGTGGAAACACAGAGCGCAAGCGCACCTGTTCACAGCATGGTGGACACAAAGCCAGGTCACCTCACAGAGGCTGCGCAGAGCTACCCTTCCAGGTCCCACCCCAGTGATTGGCCCCCTCTGAGCCGGACCCACCTCTTAACAGCACACAGGTATTTCACAGCATCCAAACACATGAAGCTTTTGGGGGACACTCCAGATCCAAACATAGGAGTAACGCTGGATTATTACCCAAGAGAGTACCAGCAGTCAGACAGACTTCCAGATTTTTTCTCTTGGAACTAATGTTTTATATAAACATATTCATACATTGTACTTATTTTACTTTAAAAATATTCAAAAGTATTTGCTTATTTTGTCATATCTGTGCTGTAGTTTTTCAGAACTTTATGTCTTTTTTGTTTTCATAGGTTGAACATACATAAATCATTTCTTTCCTTCACTGTCTTCTAATACCATTTTGGGAAACCCATTATTTAATGAAGGCACACTGGTTTTATTTATTTTTTTTTTCTGTTTTCCTCTTTTTTTTTTTTTAAGCTAGGCACTTTATTTATTTATTGAGACAGAGTCTCACTGTGTATGTAGTCCATGCTGGTCCAGATCTCACTGTGTAGTCCCACTGGCTTGGAACTCACAGTAATCCTCCTGCCTCAGCTTTCCAAGTGCTGGGATTACAGGTGTATGCCACCATTCCCAGTTTATGTGGTTCTGGGGAATTGAACTCAGGGTCATGTGCTTGCTGGGCAAGTGCTCTAACTATAGTGCTACCCCTCCAGCCCAATACCAAGCACTTTCATATCAACTTGACAGTCATTAGTTTATTTTTACAGAAAGGATATTTATACATATGTATTTAAACATATATAAATTGCTACGTGCATACACACAAACATGAACATATGTAAATGTGTTTGTACATATTAATATTTATGTAAATATAATTTAAGGTGTATACATAAGATATCAAATATGTTTGGATAAGTAGTTGACACCAAAATTTAATCTGAAAATATTGTTATTAGTAATATCCCATTTCTAACCTTCTCATTCACTTTTTCATGTTTTTAATCAGGTTTTTCAATTATTTGTTGCTAAACTTTTAATATGTAAATTTGAAAGAATTGTATGATGAGCATGCACACTTCACTTCAATTTTGCTATGTCTCTGCTAAAAGGGAATATTCTCCTATACAATCGTGATAACATTTTCATACCTAAAAATATAATTTGCTACAATCACCTAACCATCAATCTATTTTTAAATTTCCCCAATTTTTGGAAAATTTTTTTTGTAATTGACATTTCGTTTTTGTTCTTACGTTAAATGTAATATTGGATCTGGAGAAATAGTCCAGGAGTTAGAGTACCTGCCTAGCAAGACGTAAGGCCCTGAATTTGATTCTCCACCACATAAGCCAGGCGTGGTGGCACATGACTGAGCTCACAGCACTCACACTACAGTTTGGATCTGCAGTTTCTCCCTGAGGCCTCATGAATTTGGGTATAATGGACAACCTGTGGGATGGTGCTATTTGGAGGAGAGGCCTGGCTGGAAGGCGTGGATGCTTACGGCTTCACCTGGAGGTGAACTTGTGTTATTTGTTGAGATGGGGGGTGGGGGGGGAGCAGGGGCAGAGCATTCAGGTGTGTGTTACTGACTTATGGGCCAGGAAGTGAGGTAGGGGCACCCACCCAGGGTGTAGGGTCCTGGCTAGCAGCTAGAACTAAGTAAAGGAAGAAAAAGAAACATCGTTACAGCTTCTTCCCCAGAAAGCTCCAGCCTTGCCTTAGTCTGCATACAATGACTTGCCCACACGTCACCTGACTTTCTGTCTGCAACGTGGGAGCAGCTCTCCAGCCTCTGCCATGTGCTTCCCTCACCTATTCCGGTGGCGCATTCACGGGCTGTGTGAGGCCTTCTGAAAATATGAGCTAAAATAAATCTTCCCTTTCCTCTCTTAAGTTGTGGATGTTGGGTATTTCATCCCAGCAACAAGAAAATAACTAAGATGCTCGGAAGGCCAAAGCAGTTGGACTACTGTGAGTTTGAGGTCACCCTGGATTACAAAGTGAAATCAGGACCAGCCTGGGCTGCAGAGTGAGATCTTGTCTCAAAAAGAAAAGAAAATTAATAAATGTAATATTTGTGCTAATTAAAAAGTTTGTGCCAAACTTGTATGTGCACAAATGCACCCACATACACATAACATGTATGTTTAATTTTGCTTAGATTCTTTGACAATTTTCCGGTCATTTTACAGGTTATGTGTGTATTCATATTTTATCTATGAAGAGATATGTAATGTTGGATTACTGGGGATCAGTTCATATCAGGCAGAGTCAGCAAGATCACTCTACTGTGAGTACTTTCACCCTTTGTGACAAGCATGGGTAGTGAGTCCACTCAACTTCACAGGTGTAGGACTAACAATTCACCAAGTATGTAAAATTAAAAAATAAAAACCATAGCATTTATGGGGAAAAACACAACCAGAGGTATAACACTCAAAAATTCATTAATTATACATTTTTTAAATGTAGAATCCCAATTAAATTATGGCACAGTTTTACACATTTGAAATGGTGAAGAAATACATAAACGCTATGCAAATAGCACACTTACCCTTGAATGGACGTGGAGCTTGTAGGTGGAAGTAGATGCCTGAACAATGATTCCTGTTGATTAAATCACACACAAACACACACAAAAACAAGTATAAAATTTGCATTATGGTCAGGGTCTTTCCTAATATATTAATTGTATTTTAACTAAATATGGTTTCAGAAGAAAACTATGGAAGAACATACTTTGTGGGTTAATGCTTTGCCAACTCGTAAATATCCTGTTCTTACATGAATATCCTACTTCCTACCAATTCTTATTGCTTTCGGGTCCATTGGTTGTTCTTGCCTGAGTCAATTATTTGAAATTGTTTTGCAAAATGAAGACTTCCTAACTCCACCAACCCTTCTAAATTTATGAAGGAACTTTCATCTGCATAGAAAGCGTGTCCTTCTCTGTACAGAGAATTTTCTCATCATTATCCTTTGGACTATATGCAAATATACTCCTTCTTTTTGTGGCTGTCCTTCAGATATTTTAAAGCCCTGATTTTTGGATTCCCTCTGTCTTCTTTTCTCCCAGTGCCTTTAAGTGTTTCTTGCATCACATGCTTATCACATGCTTTGGAATTCTTTCCTAAGTCCAGTCTTTTTTTTTTCCCTCAGTAAGTTCAAAAATAACCTTTTCAGTGAGTCTGATGAAGCAGAATGAGACAATGGCTTTCCTCACTTTGGACGTTGTAGTCCTAGGAACGTCACTTAAGGGCGGCATAACTTGGCTATGAGTCACATTTTACTGTTGACTCAGTCTGCTAAAATTGCTGAGCTAAATTTCTTCCAGCTACACTTGTTAAGTTTTTAAAAGTATCAAGAATCTACCATGTTAAAGTCTGTGTTAGCAAATGCAAATTGATTATCCACATCTTCCTGTTTCTCCAGTTTTCTTTTTTGTATGTTAGCTGTAAATCCAAAAGGTTTCACATCTTCATCTAGGTCATGAGTTAATTTGGTCAGTCCAGGGCCAAGAACAGAGATGGCCCTTGATTACGATGATTTTGACGTCTCTTGATTCTTATCATTCATCCAAAGCTCAACCTTACCAACAGTCCTTTGCTCCTAGCTAACATTTTTCCACGTCATCCTTGAAGATATCATAAGAGAGACTTGTCAAAAGTTTTGCTAAAGACCAAATATCCTGAGCCCACAATCTGCTTCTGAATTTGCCCCTTTAGTCACACTGTTGAAACAAGAAATAAGGTTTGTGCAACATCACATGCTTTTGGTTGAAACCATGCAATAGCCTTGTGATTTTTGGCTTCTCTTCCCAGGAAGTCACAGACTACTGAATATTAAGCAACCCATTCATCTATGTAGCCAAACAGCTATTTGAAATAGTGAAAACAGAATACGTTTAGGGAGAATTAGTTTTTAAAAAAGAGACAAAATATTGAATTGCAGCACTTGCTTATTTTAAATTTTTCTAAATTGCTACTCTGATTTGATCATGGAGAGATTTTATAAAAGCATGAAAATATAATGGTAGTAAGTAGGT
The DNA here is from genome assembly GCA_004027205.1 of Ctenodactylus gundi. Taxonomy (NCBI): domain Eukaryota; kingdom Metazoa; phylum Chordata; class Mammalia; order Rodentia; family Ctenodactylidae; genus Ctenodactylus; species Ctenodactylus gundi. The sequence continues at coordinate 247,897 of PVKB01001466.1, forward strand.
TTGATCTCAAAGGAAAACACTTTATGTTTTTGATGCATTGCACTGCTTAATTTTTACATATTAAACAGAGTCACCTTATTTATAGTTTGTAATTTCTAAAAATGATAAAATATTCAAGTCAGCCCTATTCTCCAAACTTGCTTTTAAAATGTTAACACTACTTTATAACATGGACTGTAGAACCTTATTAAATAGTATTTTGACATTGTTAGCTTTATGTGATGTTTGATAGATCTATAAATCTATTTCAACCGAGAAAAGAAGAGGAATTACTTAACAGGAACCAACAAAAGGGATCAATCAGCAATTTTGTGGCAGACACTGAACTGTGTTCCAACTGTAACACGGCAGCACAGCCTAGTTCAGAGTAAACCTTATTGAGTAGGTTTCACATAACATGACTTCACAACATCGAGTGAGAAAAAACCAGATGACTGACTTTGCATCAACTCAGAACACCGAAGAAGTGTTTCTGGCAGGACATTTTCACAGACTTAAAACAGTACTATCTTTGTCTTTGAATTCATGTGGGAAAAATCAATCTGTAGGACAGTTTCCAGAATTGCTTCTGTGAGTTAGAGCTGTTGAAAACCACCAGAGTGAGACATGCAGCTGAAACCCTAGAAACATACATATGCGCACCCGAATCTATTTAAATGTTTGTTCTGCTTCTTTCAAGATTTTAAAAACAGCTAAGAGCTAGCTTCCATGATTAAGGCTATCAGAATGTGAAAGTGACATGTAGGTAATATGTGTTAGGTGTTCAATCAAAGAAAAGTAACATGTTTAATGTTATTACACTATATGGAAGAGTAAATTCAATGTTTCCAAATAGAAAATATTGACGTCAATCTACACCAATTAAAAAACTAATTGTATCAGTTGTATTTAAAAGAGAATAATTTAAGTACCATATTTTCTTGGAGAAGACATAAGCATTTCACATTTGATTTACTTCACAGAATTCCACTAGGAATTCTGAATCTAATTTATGAATTAGTTAATTTTTATCTTCAGTTGAAATGTCAATCCTTTATTCTAAAACATACAATAATCATTTCATAAAGCAAGGAATAAGTTTATGCTCTGTGGCCCAGGCTGGTCCTGAAGATATAAATTTTTAAGGCAAAATTTATTTCCCTATCTTCACAATGCAAAAATATTATTCTCTACCTTTTTTTTTTAAAAGAAAGCCTAGATAATTACTCTGTTGCTTTGAAAACATTTAAGTAGTATTATACTGTCACTGTTTAACATGTTACGCCATATTTTAGGGAATCATGGAAAATACATGTGTAAGTGAAATTAATGTATTAATAGTAAAGTACACAAACTGAATTTCACTATAGAAAATTTAATGGTAGCTTCAGATGAATGTTTCTCCCCTTGCCTCCACCCCATCCAAGCAAATACTGTTAATTACAAAGTCAGCTGTGGTTTGTGAGCTTTGCATCTACTTTCGGTGAACTGCTGAGGACAATAAAATTAGTGGAACAGAACACTGTCCAGGTTCCATGCCAATTACTTATAAAGTAAACATCTTCTCACGAAAAGAACACTCTGCCAATATGTGTTTTTGATCTAGAAAATAAAATCTGAAATTAGAAGAAAGTCTTGACTTCACTTCTATAATGGTCCAAACAATGCAAGTCCAGGTGCCCCTTTCAGATCGATGAGTTCCACTGCCAATATTATTTAATTAAATAAGCTAAGATATGCTATTATTAATTTCAGCGCTCTTATTTTTTCTCTTCTAAGGGAATTCACATAGCAAAGAAAATCAAATTTGGATATTTCCCTTTCATTAAATATTTTTTCAGGTTGGTGAATATAAGATGAAGTACAATTGTTTATTGTTTCATTCAGTTAACTTCATAACCTGACAAATTTAAGATTCTAAGGTTTTTCTTTTCTTTTTGAAAAAATAGACAAACATGTAAAAATTTTTTTCTTTTTCTCTTTGTGGTACTGGGGATTAAGCCAGTAGTCTTCACACTGAGCTACATCCTCATTTCCATTTTTTATTCTTTATTTTGAGGTGGTGTCTCACTAAGTCATCAAGTTGTGCTGGCCGAGATTGAATTCAAGATCCTTCTGCCTCAGCCTCTCAGAGTGCTAGAATTACAGGTGTATGCCCCTGGGCCTGTTTATGTTTAGTTGACTATCTTTATGAAAGTAATCTTTTTCTTTTTTAACATGAAATATTTGGGTACAAGTCACGATAACACACAATCAATAAAAGCAGACATTCATTAAAAAAGAAAGTCCAGTCATAATTTTATCTAAATGTTACCCAGTACTATGTCACATTTCTTTCAGATATGGCTGTCATATAACGAGTACACTCTTAAGGTAGAGCCTTAACTTTCAACAATAAATTTCAATATAAGGAAGAAAATTAGAATGTAGTCACCTCTAGAATATAAAAAAATTAGCTTAATACTCTTATATATTCATATATGGTATGGATGATAGGAAAAATGAGAAAATATGTGTTTTTTTCTGGTTCTACAACAAATATCACAATCAGAAATGGGATCCAGGGGAGACTTTTATTGATCCAATATAAGTAGGTTTTTGCATTCTACTTATAAAACATTGCAATGCAAGGAGGCTTCTTAGTAGGACTAGTGGGGGTTTTCTGTATGTTTTATTTTGTTTTTACAAACAATGGATAACACACATTTTCTGACCAGTACAAACATCTACATAAATAAAAAGAACAAAGAAGGCAAAGGAAAAGAATGGCTTAATATGGATAAACAAAGTAAGTAGGTTATTTAAAAATGTCAAATTTAATAATTTGAAAACTTCTTTCCAAAAATCGAGGAACTTGCACAAAACAGTTTGAGAAATAACAAAAATATCTAATTTGAAATGAATTTCCAAATCTCAGCCTCTGTGGGGAGGCTAATAGCTTCAAAGCAGTTAATTATGTGCTCCCAAAGAATCCAATCTCAGTTTTTATAAGTTATTTTAGAAGGTAGCAAGGCTTTGAAATTATAGCTGAAATGACATTCAAAAGGAAGAAAGATAAATAGCAAGAAACACTTGAGATACATACATTATATGCATATGAAAGGCGGTATGAATATGTTGGAGATCAATGATGGAGACACGAAGCCACTCTACATATTTTTTTATGTTAAAAACATTAATACATTATGAGGATTTACCTCACACAATCATGGAAATCGGTCTCCATAAGCCTGTAGTGCTTCTGCCTGCTGTTTGACCTTCAGCGTGCACTGCCATAGGCGGAGAGGCAGACAGGCAGAACCGTGGAGGAAGGAACCAGAAGCTGGCACCTGCCTGCAGGGGGAGGAGCCCACATGGGCAGAGTGAAGCCTGCTGGTTCTAATGACGATGACGCAGGCGTCATGCAGGGGACACTGGCACTTTTTGGCTGACCCAGGAGTCAGAGAAACTAAAGGAGGACCCGACGGCGGTGGAACGCTTGCAGGTTCAGATGCTCTCCACACCAGTGAGAAAAGCCAACGGGTGACAAGAGCACGCGTGGTTTTCTAAGCCTGCGTTATTCTGCTTTTTCTTCTGGATGTCTTTGTGGTCGGCTCTAACTAGAAATATGAAGGGAAGAAAATTCTGGAAAATGTTTTCCGGCCTGTCCAAGTTAGCGTACTGCCAGCGCATCCGTGTATGACTTAAGGAACAAAATGACAGCATGGCTGCTAACTGTACTCTTATAAAAATCTTTGAGTTGCCAACTTGAACTGCACCCACTTTACGGCTGTATAAAGAAAATGTGTAGGGGTTAGAAGTGTAGCTCAGTGAGGGACTGCTTACCTAGTGTGCAGGAAGCCTGGGTTCCCTTCCTAGCAAGTCCCCCCTCTCCACCTGAAAGCGCTGCATTGACCAGAATGCTAACAGAAATAAAAGGTGCAGTCCTCGATTTGACCAAAGAAAGCTTAAGAAAAGCCCACACAGAGAATGCAGAACTAAAAAGACCATGAATCACCCAGGAACCGCGACAAGCCATCACCACTGCTCCAGGGAGCCAGACAGGATGGCAGAGGTGGGTCTCACCCGCAGAGTCAAGGAAGGCAGCCTTTCTTCAAGTTGTATGCGGCCAGATGGGAGGAAAGGGAATCGAGCGCCCTGAGCTCCGAGTGCTCCACATCTCCATCACCAGCGTCCACTCATATTGCTGAACTCAGCTGCAAGCTACAAGGAAGCCCAGGCTGCGCGGGCTGGCGGAGCATGGATTGGGCATGTCCAACCTCTGCTGTTTTTTTTTTTTTCTTTAATTAAAACAAAAAGTTACAGTAAAACTTTTAAAGGTAGTGTTAGTACTTACATGTGCATATTAATTACATTATATATTTTATATGAGGCCTAAGACAGTTTCTCTTCACTCAGAAAAACAAGGGCAAAAACAAACACGCAAACAGGTCATAGGCTGGACACACCTGGCATGGCGGTGCAGGAGGTTTTAACACTACACTGACCAGTCTAAACTAAGATGCCCTCTTCCATAAGCACCCTCCTCTGCACACAATCACACACACACACACACACACACACACACACACACACACACACACACACACACGCACACAGTTTTAATGCCATTTTCTGACACTATTGAAAACACATCACTTCACAGAATTGGATAGGTACTTTCAAGAATGAGAATTTTCTGGGAAACACTAGATTACTCAAAGGTAGTTGTCCCTATAGGAAGTGCTTCTGTAGCCCTCACAGAGCCTTTACTTTGCTACTCCCTTGGTCATCAGGATGTCTGTGATCTCACACAGGCCCTCTGGAGTTCCCAGCTCCCACCACTTGGTGGGCTTACAGCTGGCCAGCTGTGGGCCCTTAGCCCTTCTTCCCTTTCCCAGCTTCTGGCCATCAACCTGCCCTCGCTGGAAACTGGAAAGTAGAGGTGGCATTTCCCCGCCCACTGGGCTTCCAACCTTGGCCACAGGAGACCAGCAGGCCTCGAGGGTTTGGCGACTTCTGTTTGTGGACAAACAAGGTACCTCAATCAAAGTGCCCAGAACTCATCCTTTCCTATCACCCCGAATGGTCCACGGTGCCAGCAGCACCAGGTAAGGTTGCCCCTGCTATGCCCCGACAGGATAGCCTACGTGGCAAAGGTGACTTACACCCTCTCTAGGAAGGCTGGAGTAAGAAGCCCCAGAATGTGTGCCATTCTCCCATTTGACTTCACTTACAAAACTCCAATTCAACAGAAATTGATTAAGCATTCCAAGACAGAGCAGGAGCCCACACTGCAGTATCCTTCTGACTGTCAGAGTCAGTGTACCTCCACCCGTTGCAGCCCATGAGGCAGCTTAGGAAAGGCCTTTAGAGGGGTTCCCCCCCCCCCCAGAAATCCTTTCAAGGATTTTAATCATAGCTACAATGAAATCAGTTTCCTGAAAGAATGATATTCTTATGCCTGGAACACATTGCAAAAAAACTCATGAAATGTGGCATAGTTACTGAGTATTATTAGGCTATAAGAAGATTTTGTTTCTATGTTCCCTAATAGAGGGTTTTCTGTTTATTAATTACACATTAGCTGATTTTTTTATATCATGGGCATATTTCCAATGACAAAAAAATTTTAATGCTGCCAGAAGATGAAGAGTGTTCTGATGAATTCAGCGTGGCCTTGATAATCAATCGGAAGATACTATATAAAGCTACACTTTTAATTCCCAGACTCTATAAACACACAATGTCACTTCTTTCTAGAATTTAATACTTTGAATTTTATTTTGATAATAATAAAGTGAATTACGCTTGCAGAAATACTAATCTCTTTTAAAAAATATGAACATCTTCATTGCAAATAGAAGAACCGTGTAATAGCATTCTGGGAGGCTCAGGCAAGAGGATCACAAGTTCAAACCTTGTCTGGGCAATTTAGTGACTCTGTGAGACCCTTGTTTATTAAACTAATAAGCAAATAAATAAGGAATGGGGATGTAGTTTAGTATTATGGTTTGGATCTGGAATGTCTCCCAAAAGCCGTATGTAGTGGAAAGTGATTGGATTTTGGAAGTTAGTTGGAAGTTGTGGATAAATTTATGCATTTCACATGTCATTAGGAGATGTGGGCTGGATGGGAAGGAGGGTTCACTAAGGGCGGGGCCTGCAAGGATTTTTAAATCTTTTTTTGAGATAAGGTCTTACTCTGTGGTCCAGTCTGGTCGTGAACTTCACTAAGAAGCTCAGTCTGGCCTTGAACTCATGGCAATCCTCATGCCTCTTGCCTCATGATTTAAGGTATGTGCCACCACCCTAGGTGTTTTTATATTATTTGATGCCGAAAAATTGAATCCAAGGCCTTGTGCTTGCTTGCTTGCTAGGCAAGCATGTCAACTACTGAATTTTGATGCTGTGAGCAGTTGTTTACTGTTAGACCTACCCACCATGCTGCCACGCCCAGCCAAGTGTGGACAGACGGAGACCTCTGGAAAGCGAACTAGAATCTTCCTGTCCTCCCTCAAGTTATGTGTCGAGAACTGTGTCTCAGCAGTGAGAAAGGGACTGAACCACTCAGTGTGAAGGCCCTAGTTTTAATCCCCCTTACCACAGGAGGAAGAAAGAAAGGAAGAAAGGAAGGAAGGAAGGAAGGAAGGAGGAAAGAGAAAATAAAAAGGAAAGAAGAACCCATGTAATCATTTCTTAACCTACCTGGGGTTCTCACAGCTCAGCTATAGGTATCATAAATGTATTAAAAATACCAATTTTAATAGGCTTCTATTCACCAACGTAATAAAGTAAACTGTCAAAACATTACCTACCTCTGTGTTTTAGGTAACTTAAAAAATGAGCACAAAAACTCAAGTTATAATTATTAACTAACAAAATAATTTGAAATTTTCATTTTTCTCTTGTAATAATTGTTTAAGTATTTCAAATTAATCATCTAACATTTTGATTTACCTGAGAGATTTTAGTATCAGACAATTCAAAAGCATTTGATGTAATAAATTGAAAAGCATAAATAAGATTAGCAAAGGTAATGCATTTTTTTTCTACTTCTTGACTTAAAAAAAAAATACAAATTTAACCAAACTCTTTTGGCATGATGGGTCATTCTAAATGAGAAACATTTTCATTAAGTTATTTAAGCATAGTATTTCTGAAAATTAGTTGTAATTTAAACTTGCACTTCTACTCATTAATTTTTATTTTATTAATTTTATAAGATCCTCTCCTCTTTCAATATTACATTGTATTATAGTGCATAGTAACCAAAAAGCAGTAATTACTTTTTTGAAAATGTGATGGGGGTTTAATTCCTTTTATGGAAAATGTCTTGTGTTCTGGGTGTTCTCATATGAGATTTCCATTTTTTAGGTTACCCTTTGTGCTCATTCCTGCATGACTTTGGAAACTGAGACTTCTGTTCTTTGTGCTTGAGAGAGACCATGAGTAGAGTCCCTTGGTCCCTTGAGGGACTTGTTGAGGGTCCCTTGGTCTTACTGTCTGGAATGTCCTGGCATAACCTAGTGGCTAAGGTGATCATCGGTGTAGATCTGTGATTCCTCAATGTCTATGCATGGTGTGATCTTTATCTACCAAAAAACTATATCTATTGCTCTATACCAACCATCAATAAAAACTAACTATATTCTGGACATTTGTCAGGAACAAAATATGTATCTGGCACCCAGTCAATGCTTAATCAGCAACTCAGGTGGGAGGTATTATATTTTCAATGGTGACTAGTCAGGAAAAATTGTCCTCTGAAAAGGAGTCCTCTGCAATTGATTGCAATCGTTTGCTCCATAAACCCCTGTAGAACAGTTTTAGGTGAGACTGAACCTGAAAATAATCAATGACAAAAAGTCTAAATCACACTGATGTTTTCCTAGTACCCCCCTAAGTCAAGTCGCTTTGTTCCTTTATCTCTGCAAGCTAAATTCTGGCGTTGCCAGATTTTTCCTGAGTTTATGCAGATGCAGAACTATATTTAAGTAGGAACAGGAAATTATTTCAGAAGCTCTTGGCCAAAATTGTTCATTGATCACTTTCAGCAAATGTTATTTTGCTATGACAATAAAATACAAACTCCATGCCAATGAAAATGTTATATGCAATAGATATGAATTAATAGAAATTTATATATTTCCTTAAAAAATGAAGAATTGCCTTTTGCCAGGTGCTTTTCTAAGATGATGCACAGCACATTCTGAGTCCCACTTGAACACACTTTCCCATAGTGACAACGGAGACAATGAAGGAGAGGGAAGAGGTGCATAGGCTGCTAATGCAGTGTTTATGAGTCACGATAAAGCTGTAAGGTAGGTAACCCTACAGTCATTCCCGGCATCTCTTCATCATAAATGTTAGGGGTAAGCCAGGATTAAAAAGTAATTTTGATCCCTTCCTCATGTAAAGTACAGATCATTTTTTTTCTGTACAAAATCTGGCTACAGCCATAGAAGGTGATTATCCTGATGTCAACAGTAAAGAGAAAGCAGGGAGGAAAAACAGGGTATGACGGCGTTAAGGTAAGGAGGTTCTTTCTACGAGTACAGGTGCTAAGAACTTAACCAACTTGTATATTTTGAACTCACAAGAGAATGTTGAATATTTCCCTAAAATTTTAATACTTCTGGGGTAGGAGAATTGCCATGTGTTCAAGGTCAGCCTGGACTATGTAGTAAGTTCAAGACCAGCCTCGACTCTCAAAGTTAAACCCTATCTCAGAAAACAAAAGAAGTTTATACTTCATTTAAATTAAACCTCTAATTTATTACAAGTGAAGGTTTAATAATCCAAGTTGATATTACTGGAGAAGGAAGGTAAATCTGATAAAAGATATATCTATCCTCCTCCCAGGAAACTAATAAAGAGAACACAAAAGAATATTTCTGATGGAATTCAATGATCAGTTTTTGAATAAGATCAAATACATAAAATAGTGTTAAGATTTGGATCTGGAATGTCCTCCAAAGGCTTCATGTTTGCATGGTGATACAATCCTGGGGTTAATCAACTGATTCCTGTGCCATTAAGGGGGAGGGCCTTGTCAGAAGGGGCAGATCCCTGGATGTCCTGGGCTTACTGACCCAGAAGGTGTCCCTCTGCCTCCCCTCTCCTGTCTGCCATTGGATGAACAGCTTTTCTCCATCTAGGACATATACTTCTACCGTTATCAGTGGCCCATGAATGGGTTGAGATCTTCTAAAACTCCAAGCTAAACTATGCCTTTCCTCCCTTAAGTTGTAAATGTTGGATACTGTGTCCCAGCAACAAAAAAGTAACAAAGACAAAAGGTTTCATGGTAACATTCAGTAATTAATTCTGCTCATTTTTTTTTTTTCTGTGAACTTAAAACTGTTTAGTGTGGTTTAGATATGACTTGAGTGTGTCCTCTGACAGTTCATCTGCTGAAAGCTTGGTCCCCACTGCGGTGGTCACACTTTGACAGGGCCTAAAAGGTAGTTAGGTCACTGGGGGCACCAATCTCAGAAGGGATTAATGTAGTCTGGTTAGTTTCCATAACAGTAACTCTGGCCCCTAATCCCACTGGGTTCTGCCTCATCATGCAATCTCTCCCACATGTGCTCCTGTCATTGTAATACAATCTGCCGTGGACCTCACCAGAAGTTGAACTGATCTTAGACTTTCAGCTTCCAAAATCGTGAACCAAGAAAACATTTTTTGTCTCTGAAGTATCTAGCTTAAAACATTTTGTTATAATAATAAATAACAGACTAAAATGTTACTCTTTAGAATAAACTATTTAGAATTCTGAAAAAACACTGATAAAATATTACAAATGAGCAAACTCATGTACCTATGTGTCACGTAGAAATTCTGTTTGTTCTTAATGCTAAACATTAATTTTCACCCCTCTAAGTGACAGGGGTACAGTGTATAGTGATTAAAGAGGGGCACTGACATCCTGGCTTTACCACTTTTAGCTGCAAGATACTGAGTAAGTTACTTAACTTTTCTCTCTCTGACTTATTTTCTTTGTAAAATGAGATGTATTAGTTATCTATTATTGAAGGATACATCATTCCTTATACGTAGTAGTTTAAAACAGTAAGCACTGTTTCCTTGAGTCATAAATTCAAAAACAATTTAGCTAAGTCTTTATGGTTTGATGTTTATTGTAGGTAACTGTCTCATGCAGTTACGAAGATCGCGAAGTCTCAAGTTGTAAGTAAGTTGGAGACCCAGGAAAGTGATGATATCATTCCAGTCCAAACCTAAATACCTGAGACTCAGGAAAGCTGGTAGCATACATTCCAGTTCCACGTGATCAAGCCCTTTTAGAACCAGTGTTACATTTAGAGCCAGTGTTACAATTTGCTCCTAAATTTGAAGGTAGGATAAAACCCTAATGTCATAGTTTTAGGAATCAGACATCCATAGCTCCTTCTTACCCCAGCTATTTGTTCTTCAGTTGATGAAATGACACCTTTATTAGTTAGCTTTTCCATCTTCTTCTATGCTGGGACTAAGTACCTGATGTCTGTAACTCAAGAGAGCTGAGGTTTAGTTTTGACTTCTGTCTCCAACATAAAAGTATCATGGCAAGAGGGCATTGAGAAGCACAGCTGCTCATTTCATGATAGCTGGGAAGCATAGCGCAATGGGAGGGCACCAACGAGAGACATTCCCTCCAAAGGTGCTGCCTCTGTGACCTATTTGTTTAACCCGGTCCTAAGTCCTAACAGCACGTTCAGCGATGAACTTCAGTGGATCAGTTCCTTGATGAAGATAGCACCTCCACAATCCATTCGTGTCTCTGGGAGTATTAATCTGGTCAACAATTACGAATAAGTGGCACAGCACCCATCTACATTAGGGAGATCAACTGCTTTACTCATTCTGCCAACTCAAATGTCCATCTCATGCAGACTCCTTCGTAGATGCACCTAGAATAATATTTGCACCTCCAGCCCAGTCACACTGACACATATAATTAGTCATCAAAAATCATTTCCCATGATGACCAGGGAAACGTGACTTTACCCCTAATATAAAGCAGATATTTAATATATGTTCTATGCACAACAGCAAAAGCTTAATTTTCATAATTGTGATTGATACACTCACTTTACTTTTCCCTCATTTTCCTCAGAAATAAAATATTTGACAATGTGCTACTAGGGAATTCCCATATGTGAACTCAGGCATTTGTTGAGAAAGAAACAACTTCCCTTTCTAACACTGTTCTGTGGAGTAAGAGCTCTCACTCCTGAAAGAGTTTTCTAATGAGATCTATACATTTGCAAACATTATCAGGTAATGAAAGAATTGTCTCGTTACTTTTAGAATTTAAAAAGTCCAGTCCTTTGTAGAATGTTTCTCTTCTTTATTATGAAGGACTTCAGGTTGAGAGGACACCATTGTGGTTGGCTTCTGGGCAATTTTTTTCTTCCACCTTATTCCACATTTTTAGTTACTGTTTTGAGGCATATCAGCAACAGAGACAAATGATAGTAGGCTGAAACATCTTGCTAGAAGTCACGGTTGTCTTCTGACATTAGTGAGCAAATTCTCAGGGACGGTTTTTCCTTTCTCATAGGGTGCCTTTGTGATTCTGTCAGCAGGCAGGACCCAGGTGGTCCCCAAAGTGGACAATGGGAACCCTAAACATAATCTGCCTTTAAAATAGGTTTGCTGAACTCTCCTAAAAAATAACTTTTTAAATTTTCCCCATTTTTATTAATAGGTACATGTGATATATAATGTTTACAATAAACTTGAGAATTTTGTGCACATATATATCACATCAACATTACAATTCCTTTTCCTCCCCACTTTTGGCCCTCCCACACCTTCCCCATCTCTACTGATTCCCACTGTCACACCCATTTGGTTCTATAGAATGCCTGTGGGTTTCCCAAATCAGAGAAACCATGAGATATTTAACATATTTAATCTTCTGCATTTGACTCACTTCACTCAAATCACCACTCTTCAGTTCAGTGGCTAAATGCTTACCTAGCAAGCTCAAGGCCCTGCGTTCATTTCCCCAGCACCACATAAGCCTGGCACGATGGTGCACGCCTGTAATCCCAGCACTCTGGAGTCTGAGGCAAGAGGACTGCCTGAGTTGGAGGCCAGCCTTGGCTACATAGTGAATTCAGAACCAGGCTGGACTAGAGAGAGAGACCCTGTCTCAAAAAAAAAAAAAAAAAAAAAAAAAAAAAAAAAAAAAAAAAAAAAAAAGGCAAAACAAATTTTTTTTTTTTTTTAATTTAGGACTAGTCACTAACAGGCTCAGGAGTGATTTGTTATGCAAAAATTAAAAAATACACACTCAGAGAATGGGCACTCAAGAGGTGGACAGGCCCAAGAATCACACACACACACTCAAAGAAATAGCATGTAGGCCCCCTAAAAGGAGAGTTACCTTCTGTCGCCAGAGCTGAACTTATTTAAAGGGCTTGGGGGTGGAATTGAGAGACTTGTGTATTCATAAAAAGGGGGATTCAATTTTTAGATGAAACCCATATCCCCTTTCTGGGAAGGATGACAGCTCATTCACAAGTGTTAGCGACCAAAGGAGTTCCACCAATAATAAGAACATAAAGAGACGGTGGTGTTCCTACCATGGGTTACCTAGGCAAGTAGAGTCGCCCATTTAGTGGGCAGTGCGGGCACACCACTTGCCCGTGTTTGAAGCTGAAACACAATCTCCTCTTCTTGAGGATGGGGAGTGGGAGAAAGTGCAAAGCAGAGGTGGAAGGCGCAGTCCCAGAGCCCAGCGGAGGCTGTTGTCTCCGTGGCCCTTTGGGATATACTTTCTCCTCTTTTTCAGCTGGGCCTGTGTACTGAACCTTGGCCTTTATCAAAAGCACAATTTTTAAAATCACGATTTCCTTGTCTCCCTTTTACCTCCCTGTGTCTCTTCCTGTCCTACCTCAGCTCCTTAGAGGCATCCCCCAACCCCAATGATGCTGGGTTCTCCCAGCTACAGCTCTCATCCCAGTTTCCTGCCACCTGACCCACAGATGTGCCCAGGTTTGCACGGATTCCCTCTTATCTGGGCCTGGGAGCAGATAAAAAAACGTGTTCAGTCTCAGTAAAGGGAAATTTTATTTCAAGGAATTATTGCCAATATGGGAGGAAGAACCTGGAATGTAAGAAAGGCACATATGGCAGAAAGACAACCTGACACCAGGCCTCACACCACTCTGAGTCCAACAGTGTGGGACAAGCTCGCTATTTGGTTCTCTCGAAACTTCTTGTCGCTTGCCTTAAAATCCTTAAAATGGAAAGGAAACAACTCTGCGTCATCCCCCACTGGGGGAACCACGGGGGACCAGACATACAGCTTCTTCTCATCCTGTGCCTTGAAATTAGATGGGAAAGGTACGGGAAGCAAACCAGGTTTTAGAGCAAGCCTTTTGCAAGCCTGCCATGAACACTCTACCATTTAATCCAGGGGGACTTTACATCTATTGTTCTGGGATTTAGCCAAAACTCTGGGCCCAGGGGGCATCACAGTGAGTCCTGGCAGGAAGTTACTCATTGGAAACACTTCTGTAGCGCCTCTTTCAGTGAGTATCTTTGGATCTCAAGTTATTTTGGCCAGCCGCTACAAAGGTGTGACTAGGGACAGGAAACTTATGCATATCACTTCAAAGCAGGTTTATTGCGGTCTGCCAATGACACTCAAATGACCAATACTTTCCTTCAAATAAATCTCATACTTCTCAAAAACGCATGGGTCAACAGAAGAGAGTGACATTAGCTTTGTATAAGTTAACAGTGCTGTCATAGTGGCTGGTGGGTGGCCCTACACATCACTGTTCGCACTGTATGTAAATAGTGCACACTCAGTGACATGATACGGCATCTTTCCAACTTCAGTGTCTCCCTCTTAATAGTGGTTTTTCTTTAATGAGATCGATCTGGCTTTCATCAGGTTTAAGGTAGTTTATGATCTGTGACGAGCTTCACTGATCAATGTATGTGAATGGTAAATTGTAAGACACCTGCGCCCCTCAGGCAATCTAACGCATGTCAAGATAGAAGCTCAGAATATGCCACCCTTAAATAGATCTTTTGCAGGCAATCGGGAAGAACCAGATGCAGGAGAACTCTCTGCTTTCCTTATATGTCCCTAAAAGAAGGATGTAGATTTACAAAGGAAAAAAATCCTGGGATGCCTTCTAGCCAGGAGAGCACGCCCAAGGGCCAGGAGAGACCCGCACTGCCAAGCTGGACTGATCAGGCTCCCTGGGCCCATCCTCTCCCCTCGTGGCTTCCTTTGTTTTCCTTCTCCCATTTGCCATCTATAAAAACTCAAAGCACTTTTCCTCTGTCCTTTCTCTGACAGATTACGTTTCCTTTTGAAGGTGTTGTATTAGCTGGAATTCACAGCCACCAGTCATTGAACCAGGTCCCAGGAGGTCCTCCAAAGCAGAGGTGAGAAAACTTGACCCCCCCCCCCACCCAATCTACTGACCTCTTGGGCAAGTTGGAGGTTTGCTGATCTCTGTCACTAAAAAGCAATTTTTAGGCTGCACCAGAAAGAGGTGCAGAGGGGATTATTAGGCAGAATTTACCAAGTATAGGCTCACAGGAATAGAATACATCCCTTTGGAAGGGAGAGACAAGATTACCACCATCCTGAGCTATGTGCGTTTACGGGGACTTGAGGATAGAAATCTATGGAATTTATAGACTCTGTATGGAAAGATGGAGTTCGGTTTACAGGTGAGAGGTGATGGCCCTCTCTATACGGCCATGCATAGCCTATCAGTAAGGGATAGTCCAAGTTTATAGTGGAGAAGGGGCAGACTAGTCTCAGCTGAAAAGACTAATTTAAGGTTAAAAAAAGGACAAAAGCATGAGCTGAAGGTTACTGTGTCTGTAAGAACCTAGAGAAGATTTGTGTCCTGAAGCTGCAGGTTTTCTAAAAAGTCCTAATTTAAAATTATGATTTTAGGTTGGTCTGATGGGAGTGGGATATCAGAAATTATTAGTGTCAACCAAATTATGGTTTTCCTTGTCTTCTTTCTGCCAATCTTTATTTCTCCCGTCCTACCTCAACCTCATTTCTTGATTATCTCCCATCTATACTTACACGTTAACAAGTTTCTTGTTTCTCTCGTTAATGTCTTGTTTCGGGGGCTAACATTCTAACTTGCAACTTGTGAGGCCTAAAGAGAAGTTATGTTTCTTTCTTTATTCCATTCTAGTAATTTGTAACTTTTGGTTAATATCTTCCTAGAAATGATAATGAAAATATGAAAGATTTAGTAAGAAACAAAATTTCTCTCCTTATCCAAACTTTATTCTAGCTCTCTAAATCCTTTCTTCAATTTGGTGTCTTTTTTACCAGATTAACATAGCCCTGTTCCTTGAGAATATCATTAAGCCTGTCTGCAGAGAAACGCTGCTCCTTATATGTAATCTCCCTGATACGATCAAGTTCCTAGCCACCATAGTGCCCTCCGTAGTGTCTGGTCACCCTGGCTTGTCTCCAGCAAGGATTCCCAGTATCCTGCTGTCTCTCCGTTGTTACTTTCCATTTACTGATGCCGTCCTGGTCAATGGCTATAAGCTCCAGTGACCTGTGATGTACTTGGAATTGAGACTAATTCTATTGTGAGGTCTCTTCCCCTCATCAGAATAGTTCCTGAATAAAAGAATTTTCAATGTTTGCTGGGACCCGAATGTTTATGCTCCTCCCAATTTTATATGTTGAAATATTAATTGTCAATGTGATTGGGTTAGGCAATCCTGCCTTTGGAAGATGATAGGTTGTAAAGGAGCTCTTCTAAGTGCTAAGGGCCCTGGATGCTCCCTCATTCCTGCAATGCACCTGCTCTCTAGAGAAAGATGTTTTTTAACAGGATTCCTTCTTTCTTAATACTTTTCCACAATACTTTGATGGCCCATTCCTTTGACAGGATAGTCTAATTTCTAATTACATGGGATTCTAATTTCTAAATGAGGACCTCAATACCCCCTCCTTTCTTCAAGTTATTATGAATTGATTTACAGAAACATAAAAGAAAATACAGATACTGACTCTCATAGGTCAAGATCCAGTTCTGATAAGATGAGGAATTAAAAATGGCCCACCAGACAAAAAGTGCACAGCCTGAAGAAGACCCCTGCCCACTGGGAGAGTTCCCCAGCAATTGTCTCAACGGGACTCCTTTTTCTTCCATAAAAGCCCTCACATCCTTTGCCACTTATGATAGAGATCTGAGGTGACTTTATCTTCTTCAGGGTTGGCTTTGAATAAGCCTATTTCCTTTCTCTAATTTTTGTCTCTTGAATGTTTTGATTGAATGCTAAGTAATATGGACCTTAAAGTCTAATAACCCACCATAGAAGAAAACAGCAGAAATACAGTTCTCCACCAACTAGGCAGCAGGCCCTCACCAGACACTGACTTTACTGGCAACTTAATCTTGGACTTCTAGACTCCAGAACTGTAAAAAATAAATTTATGTTGTTTATAAGTCACTTAGTCTTTGGTGTTTTGTTATAACTATCCTGCTTGTATTGACTAAGGCACAACTTGAACCACTGTCAGTTTTCACTTTTCTCTAACACAAGGAATAAGCTTTCTTAAAAGTCATTAACCTTGAGCATATGTTCTGTTTCTAATCTCATATCTTACTTCCATGCCAGAAATTAGTGTCTTTCTATGTGAGACTTTAAACATGGCTTGAGATAAATAAAGAAAAGATTTTTTTTAAAGAAAAGAGATATTATTTGCAAACATGTGTTGTAAGTTTGTTAAAGAGTGACTAAATTACAAGCCACTCAAAACTATGGCAAACTCGGTGACTGCTATCTAATTAATTCCATGTATATTCAAATAAATCTCTCAGGCAGAGCTTCATCCTCAAACTGACAATAACTTTTCTAAGCACATCTGGGAATTTTGTGAATAGAATAATAAAAACATTATATAACAAATTTATAGTCAGTCTTTTTTTAACCATCATTTGGTTCCATGAAAAATTAGTATGCTGACATATTCTTCTTTTAAAAATGTGATTTCATCATTAAATAATTTATTGACCAATTTGTTGAATAAATGGGTACTATCCTAATACCACCACCACCAGAAGCCTGCATCCAGCACTATGTGGTGACAAAGGTGCAGTGATGAAGGGAAAGACTTCTGTCTTCTTGAATTTTAAGTACTTATGAAAGAAAGATGTGTAAAAAATAATCATATGAATAATTACATGACTACAACTACAATGAGGTTGACGAAAGAGAAACAATAGTTGCCATTTATTAAAAATTTCCAGTAAGTCCACCTTGGGGCAAATACGTTATTTAACCACTTACTGCTCTCAGCAATCCTAAGAGATAAGACCTGTTGTAACCACTGACGAAACACCCCTTAGCCTAACTCTAGTTAAGAGTTCTTCAAACCCTGTGGGCCTTAGTGTATGTCCTTGATTCTTGTCAACATGTATTACCTAATTTTTAGCAAGAATCCTGTTGAGTCAGTTTAGAAAGAACTCTCACCTTCAATCTGATCAAATGCTATATTAACCCCTGTCATCTTTCAGGTGAGTCTGATCACTGTGGCCTGCCTTCAGTAAGCATCCTGTTGCTGGGGCTCAGAGCACAATCCTCCCTAGTGTGATACCTTGACCTTCTGAGTACTTCGAACAATGTCTCTCCTGTCCTGCCTCCCACTTCGTTTTCTTCTCCAAAGCGATGTATAGGAACCAGATTCCTCTTCCCCAAAGTGTGTTCTCTAGGAACCACTTGCATGTGAAAAACACAATGTCAAGGGGAAACAGGACGAGAGAAAGATGAGAGGACATTTGGTTTTCAACAACTGCTTGTCCAAATGTTTTGTCTTTTACATTGGTATGTATATTTGTTCTCATATATAATTTGAGATTCCTTACAACATGGCATCCTGAGGCCATTTGGATTGCTCGTGTGTAGGTAGATTCAGAGTTCCAGAAAGTGTTCAAGCAAATAGAGTAGAAATTATAGCTCTTTTATGGCCTTGCTTTAGAAGTCATAGAGTTTTACTCCCCAAATTCTGTTAAAAGTGAGTCACAATAATCATTCTAGATTCAAGAAAAGAGGTTTCAGAAAACTTTTATGTTTGTTTTATAATCAGCAAATGCCTTTGCTCTGCCCCTAACTTGGTTGTAATCATCTGTTAAACTTTTAACTACAACCAAATCCATTCCCTTTGCTTCTTTTACCACTACCTTGATCTGCACCACCATTATCTCCTATCAGGGCTCCTAGCTCTTCTCCTTACTTCCGATCCTGTTCTGCTAAAATCTTTTTCTATTTAGGAATAAGGAATGCTTTGAAAATACACACTACTTTACATAATCTCTTGTCAAAGTGCTTGTTTCCACAAACTGAGTAGTTCAGCACAACAGAAATCATTCTCTCATAGTTCCTGAGGTCGGAAGTCTGAAAAGATGATGATGACCGGGCCAGATGACCTCTGAACCCTCAAGAGAAAACCGTTTCCTTGCCTCTTTTGCTTCTGGTGATTGCCCACGCTTCTTGGCAATCAACTTGTAGCTCTGTCCCTGCAACCTCTGTTGTCACCATTTTCCTTTTCTTTCTTTCCTTTTTTTTTTTTTTTTTTTGGTCCAAATTGTCTTCTTATAATGAAGCACTCAATGGTTTAGGCTCCCACTTAATCTATTATGACCTCATTATCCCTTTATTGCAGCTATAAAGACCCTATTTCCAAATAAGATCACATGCACAAGAATGGGGGTCAGATACCAACATATACCCCTAGAGAAGAGTTCTAATACACTGTTGAATTATGGGGGGATCCTAGAAAATGTTATTTTCTATGTATCAGATATACCGACCAAATTTCCAGAAGTGGCAAGGACATGCCATCAACACCTCACACTGCTGGTTATTTTTTAGATCTCTGTACTAAATTAGTAGTTACCTTGCACCGACTGCCTAAGCTGTCAGAAGGGTCGTTAAATTCTGCAACTGGAAAGAGCACGCAAGAGTAAAGTGTTTCATTTAACTATCTAGACTTTAGAATCTTTCAAGAATAATGTTAAGCTGAGCCAGATGTATCAAGGACTCTTACATAAAAACAGTGTTTTTCTGAGTTGTTCCTTCAGTTACACATACTTTGTCAGATCTTAAAAATTCCATGTTCATTGCTCTGAAAGGTAGGAATCAATTCTTTTGACTCATTACATGTCCATCTTGCAGAATCTAGCTGCTTAACGCAAATGGCTCCGTAATTCAGCTTTGGAAAAATTGGTATTTATCATTTCCCAAATTTGAAACCAGCCACTCCCATACTCCAAGTAGATCTACAAAGGGACTTGAAAATTCATTTTCCACAGGGATACTTTCAAGTAGATGAAGAGAGAGGAATAGAATATCAGTATTTATTCATAAACATTTTTTGAGTACATATTGGATGAAAAAGAATCAAGGCACTTATCCATGATATAAAAATAAATAAAAGATCTGCATTCAAAACACAGGTTAAAAAAATACCGCAATTCAGGGCAGAGTGTGAAGTGTAGAGTTCGGCCCAAGGTGAGATTCCTAAACAGAATTATATCATGTCCATTGGGGTGAATCTGAAACTTGAATGGTGACAGGTAAGATTTGCAACATAAAGATCAAAGGTGAGGTGGGAGGCAGGGAAATTCTAAGTAGGGAGAGACAAGCAAGAGTGAAGGCGCATGGCTGGGGCTGTTGGGAAATGGGGCTGGTCTGGAGAAGTGTGACACAACAAAGTGTGAGCTAGGAGGCTGGAGAAAGAGGGCACCACTGATGGCATGCTTAGATGCCAGGGCAGTGAGTTGCTATTTGCTGCTTTATGGGGGAGACAGGGTGAACACAGAATTTATTATCTAAACTGGGACAGTTTTGAGATGAAAGGTGGCACTTTCAACAACTGTGTCAGGACAACATTGATCTCCTCACACTGTTCTGACTAACCTGCAACATATGTCCATTAATTGCAAAACTCTTCAAAGGAAGGTTTCAATTGGGAAGAGACTGCAGAGAGTAGTGAGAACATGTGGGCAGGCTTAGAAGCTCTGTGCTGGTGTCCTAGATCTGCCACACAAAGCACCACAGGCTGGGTGGCTTAAGACAAAAGAAATGGATTATTTCAAGGTTTTGGATACAGAAAGTACAAAATCAAGGGTCAACAAAGCCATGCTGTCACTCAGGGCCCTACGGAAGACCCTTTCTTTCCTGGTAACTTCTGAGGTGGACTGGAATCCTTGGTTCCTGGGCTTGGAGCTCTATGCTCCGCCCACACTGCCTTGAGGGCTCTCTTGGAGTCTTTATGTGATCACCTCTTCCGTCTATCTATACTTGCGTCTCTTCTCCTCTTACAAAACACCAGTCTTGCTGGGTGAGGCCATATTAAAGAATCTCAACAAAGATACAGTAAGATACAGAAAAAAAGAACTTTTGGCAAATTATCCCAATAAAGAGCTCTGCTGGACCCAGAGGAGAGGCATTAAGATATGGCCACTGCAGCCCATTCTAGGGGTGGAAAGCTGAGCTAAAGAGTGGTGATTTGAGTGGGGAAATGAGCCAGACACAGAAGATTAAATATGTTAAATATTGCATGGTTTCTCTGATTTGGGAAACCAGAATATAGGCATGCTATAGAACCAAATGGGTGTGATAGTGGTAATTATGGAGGGGGGGTGGGAGGGAAGGGGGTGTGGGAGCAAAAATGGGGAAGAGATTGTAATGTTCATGTTATATATATGTGCACAAAATACTCAAGTTCATGGTAAATATTATGTATCACACACAGACACACAGGCACAGGCACGCACATACTAATGAAAACGGTGGGGGAAAAAACCACTGGTCCTATTGGGTTAAGGATGCACTCCACTCCAGTGGAGTTCTTCTTAACTATTGATAACTACATCTGGGAGGCCCCATGAGCCACAAATTCACAATCTGAGATTATGGGAAGAACCCGAGTCTTTAATGTACACTACTTGACATATTGTAAGGGAATTTTGAATGGGAGTAGACAGCATCTGAACCAAAAAGACAACACAAGAGTAAAGGGAACAGGTGTCAGTACAGAGGGTATTGGTTTCTGCTTACTTTACAGCTATCCCAAGGGACCCAAGGCTGCTTTTAGTACTTGGAATGCTGGAAGTAGGTTAGAAGGCTCTGCACTAGCTCCTACCTGTCTTCTATCCAATTTTCCAATTTTCTCAAGTCTAGACTTTTCTATTATCACCTTTTGCAAGGAAGAAAGAAGTCTCATATTATAAAACTTTATTATAAATTGAGAGACATCAATTCCAAATCATGACTCAACTTTTAACTTTATCACTTTGGGCAAATCCTTTGAAATTTCAGCCTGTTTCCTCCTCTGAAAATGAGGATGGTGATTTATTGTGTCTGTGAAAAGAGGGCACTGGGGCTGATCAGTAAGAGTCCTACTGCCCTTGTAAGCTGTCTGTGGTGGTTTGGATCTGGAGTGTCCCCCAAAAGCCTCATGTTCCTATGGATACTGTGTAGGGTTTGGAGGTGGCGCCTGGCTGGAAAGGGGCAGTCCTTGGGGCTTGACCTAGAGGTACGTGTGCTGGTTCTGCCCTTCCCCTAGTCTCTCTCTTCTACCATGCTGTAAAGATCTCTGTCCCAGGAACTCCGATTCCAGCTCCAGCTGCAGCCCCACCGTGTGATTCCACTATTTTCCAGCCACCCACCCAAGAACAGACTGAGACCTTTTGAAACTGTAAGCTGCAAAAAATCTTTCCTCCCTGTGTGTGGATGTTGGGTATTGAGTCAGAGCTACGAGGAAGTAATTAAGACACTGTCCTATCAGGGAGCCACAGAACTAGGGTCCCTTGCCCTTGTTAGGAGTAGATGTTCAATGTGACTCTTGGCCATCACCATTTTCCAGCAAGTGTATCTATCAGACAGTGCCTGTGGTTGCAAGCAACAAAAATTGACTCTCTTGAGCAAAACAGGGTTTTATTAGGAGGGTACATGGGGCTAGCAATAGGAATAGTTTGGTAGGTACCAAATTGGAGTGGATCTGAATCCCTTTCTATCTTACGCCTGATGGGAAATATGCTTGATGCCCGTGAGTGAAAGCCTTGAGCAAGAGTATAATTAGGAAGAGTCAGAAGTATATGCCTCAGCTGTACTGATGGTACAAAAATTCCCTCCAAAAGTAACACCAAGTTATGAGCAGAAGGAAGGTTTGGATGGTGGACAGCTGAAAAGGAGACATGTGTAAGGTTGTGGCTGTATTATTATAATTACTTTAGTTCAGTGCTTAAGAGTTCATATCTGGAATTATAGAGACTTGAGCCTGGATTCTAATATTGTACTTATACAAGGGACGTAACTTTGAGAAAGTGATTTATGACTTATACTTGAAGGCTTCATTTCTTCACCTATCATGTGACAACATATGGGCCTGACAGAACTATATAACTCAAGAACATAATACACACAAAAGGGCTTAATGTAATACCTGGCTTATAACAGTCATCACCTAGTAGTAAAAATCACTGTGGACCAGGCCCTACATGGTTTTGTGTATTTTGCAATTGCCATAAGTACTTGATACAGTAATCAAACCTACCCACTCCTCTTTCACAAAAGTGGGAAGTGAGGTTATAACTGAGAAACTTGTTTAAGGTCACGCAATAACAGAAACTGCCAAAACTGTGAAGTGGTCTCAGCTCTGCGAGACTAAGAGCCCAGGTCTCAGGCCAGAGCAAAGCACTGAGACCGCTGGCCTGGCATGTACCAGGCACTGGGTTCTAGCCACAGGATGAAAAAAAGCAAACCAAACCACAGGGTCTTGACTGTGCATGACAACCCACTGCTGCGGAGGGGGTCCATGGTCTTGCTTATTGTCTTCCTTTAGATCAAGTAAGGAGATCCCAGCATGACCAGCTGTTGGATTGAAAAATGGGCTTCTTTTCCAATTACAATTATTCTAATTATCACAACTCTGTTTCACTCTATATTTTTCTGTTCACTGTAAGCAGACACTAGAGAGTTGAGCTGCATTTAACTTTGGGCACCAATGATGGTGTGTTTTATTATAAATTCCAGTGAGCCCTGAAGACCATAGCAGTCCATCTGTGTAATAATGTACAATAATTAACATCATATACTACTTAGTTATAAAAATGTACAGACCATCTAAAGATGCAATTTTTCTATTAATTCAGATTTTGTTAAAATAAACACAGTACACCTATAGAAGCTAAGATAAAGTACCGGAACTTTTTTTTTTTTTAACTAACAGCTTTTCTGACATGATTTAGGTAGAAACTCACACTCAAGCAATTTTTAAGACTTTTCTTGGCCTTATTCTTTGTATTTTGTTTACTTATATATAAAGTCCATAATAATAAAGAAACACCATTTTTAAGGTCCATGATAATTCTTAAATTTGAGTTTAGTAATACTTATCTAACCTTAGCTTTATTGAGGTATTAATACTTATCTTTAATTGTTCAGCATCAAAACATAATTTGTTCCCCTCTGTGGATTCTTAACAACTGCCAAATTTTCTGGGATTGCTGAAATTAGGTGTTCAGCCGGTCAGTTTCTAAAGGCACGCACCAACGCGCAACTTTACACCACAATGCCTTGGAATTTAGCGGCACTCACCGGGAGCGAGGACCTGCAGAAATCCCCAGTAAGAGAGTGGACAAAAAGCAGGCAGCTTGAAACCGTCAGTAAGTTGGGGTTTCCTAAAGCGAGTGCAGGACACAGGCGGTCCCACTTGTGGCTCGGCCTGCACCGGGCAACACGGTCCGCCGGTCCCCGGGGACGAGGCCAGCGCCCCCGAGCGGAGCGCAGGGCGGCCGTCCGGTGCCCCGCCGCCTACAGAGGGGCGGGCCGCGGGCGCAGCGCGAGCCTCCGGGCGCGCGGGGACGGCGGGACGCGCGCCAAACGCCGCAGCCTGCGTCGCCGCGGAGGGCCGGGGGCGGGGACGCGCGCCGACCCCGCCCACGGCCCGGCCAAGGCCCCGCCCAGCGCGCGACCCCGGCGGTCCCGCTCCCCGGCCCGGACACCGCCCTCCCGGCCCCGCCCCCGGCCCGCCCGGGCCCCGCCTCCGTCCCGCCCGGGCCCCGCCCCCACCCCCGGCCCCGCCCCCCAGCCGAGGGCCCGAGCCGAGGGCCCGAGCCGTGGGCGCGGGGCGGCCGCGCGGCGCGCAGCTACGCTCCAGCCAGGCCGAGGCGCCGGCGCGCGCCCTCCGGGAGGAGGAGGAAGCGGGCGCGGGAGGAGGAGGCGCCGCGGAGGAGGTACCGCTCTGGGCGAGGAAGCGGAGCCGGCCGCCGCCGGTGAGCGCGCGCGGAGCCGGGGAGGCCGGTCGTGCCCCGGCGCGGGCCGCGGGGGACGGGGCGCGGGGCCGCGGCCGGGCCGGGCGCGCGGGAGGGCCGCGCCTGCTGTGGCGCCGCGCCGCGCCGGGCCGGGCCCGCTCGGCCTCCGCCTTTGTTGCCGCGGCCGCCGGGAGGCCGCGCGCGGCGAGGCCTGGGCGGCGGCGGGGCCTGCGCTCCTCGCCCCGCCGCGTCCCGCCGCCCGTCCCGGTCCCGCCGCGGCGAGGCCCGCGCCCCGCGGGGAGCTCGGTGGCCGCGTGCCTCCCGGGCCTGCGAGTCCCGCGCGGGAAGGGCGCCCGGAAGGCGGGCGCCGAGGGGGCCGTGGAGCGGCAGCGGGTGCGGGAATTCGCGCGGCCCGGGGCCGGGCAGGCCTGCGCTCGCAGTTCCCTGCCGGAGTTGGCAACTTCGGGTGCACCATTGTGGCCCGCTGTGCGGCGGAACTGGCGAGGGTTCTCGCGGGCACAAAGCTTGCAAGGTGTGCGTGTGCGCCGCTGTGCGTGTCAGCCCGGCCGCGCGAGGCGGAAATGTAGGGTCCCGGTCCCCGCTCTTGTAATTGGGGCCGGTGGGAGGGCGTCGTGGGACCCAGGCTTCTGGTAGTGACATCTATCGCTGCGAATTCGGGTCAGCAGATGCTTCTTGGAGGCTCAGGCACTCTGCCTCAGTTCTGAACACATACTGATTACAGGAATGACGTGAATTAAAACATGAAACGCTCCCTAAATAAGTTTTTAATTTAGCGGGTTCCTTGGAATAAAGGTACCTTTGCAATCAGAAGTAAACTTCCGTCTACCTGAAGATGAAACGTCTCGTGCATTCTCCACCATAGAAGCCAGCAGTTATCTTGACGTTGTTTTGACCCACCGAAACTCACAGTGTGAAATGCACTCAGCTTACCGGAATGAATGAATTTTAAATAGAAGGGTTAGTGCTGTGGAGAGTCAGTGTTACTTTAAAACATGAATAGCATTGTTTGACAGGTTTCGCAGATGAAACACGTTTCTTCATTCTTTATAATTTCTCCTAAGTGCCTGCGTGCCACGGATGTGGAAAGGTTCAGGATCCACCCGAGCTCCAAGCGAAGTAGGCGCCTTAAACTTGGCTCCATCCACTCATCTTAAATCTTTCTCATTGTTTTTGGAGGGTGCTGACTTCTGGACCATGGACTTGATGGGATTCTTAGCAGAATTTATCACCTGGAGTTGGCAAGAGCTTTCCCTTGTGGGGCCTGGATAAGATTAGTCACCTGATCCTTTACCTTTTCTTGAGGATTGTATTCACCTTCTCTTGGGAATGTTTGTTTATTTTGTTTGTGCTTCTGAATTGGTAGCAAGAACCTGCCTTGTCCTTTTCTTTCTCACAGTGGAAAAGGTAGTCCTTAAAGACTGCCTCCCATCGAAGGGCACACCCCAAGGGGTCACCTGACTGTCCTCCTTTTGTAGGCCACCTGCAGGGAGTGGCAAGGATGAGATTTGGGTGCCTACCTCAACCTTGGATGTTGTGTGGAAAAGTTCTTTTGTACTAACTGGATTGCTAGTGTTTGGCTTTCCCTTCTTTTTTTTCAGTCTTGCTGTAGAATTGAAAAGCCATTCTTTTTAAAGGCTCTTTTTAGAGACTAGAAATCCCTCTTTTTAAGACTCCTGTGTGACTTTACTCTTGAGAGAAAATCGTGTTAATTTTCTTCAGTATGGTGAGTTCTCAGGAAATACTGCTGTGGTACTGATAGTGCTTTTTATTTCGCTTGTAGAGGAAACTGTACAGTCTTATTTAAAAGTGATGATGTACTCTGAAAAAGGGGAAATATTACATCCATCCGAATTTATTGTGGTTACTGTATATGTAATCCTGAGATATAGATGATGCATACACGTGCATACCTGTATTGGAAGCATGAGGCCAAATACCTCATGTTATTTATGATCTTTTGTAGCTGATAGATATATATGCATCCTGTTTTAATGCTTAGTAAGGGTAGCTAAGTAGAAGACCTATCCTAGAGATAAGGTGACCTTTTTCTTCTTGTTTCATCTGTTATAGAAAAGGAAGATTGTCACTTTCAGTTCCTTATCCTCTTCCCTGGTCTCTTCTGATTGTGGAAAAATGGCATTTACATCTGTGGTGCCTGGGTATTTTTATAAAATAACACCTTTTACAAGGAAGAAGTTTCGAATACCAGTATATGAAGTAAAAAGAATTAGCTATTTTCTATGACTAGATTGATTGAAATAATTGTCCAGGTATTACAGGAGAAACAGCAGTGGGATTTTTTTATATTATATTGAGAATAGAATTGCGTTGATGTTTTCATGGGTAATTTGGGATTTTGGTGATTTAGTTATTTCATGGTGAAGGCTTTTGGACTCAGGGTAGAGATACATAAACTGACATCAGAGTCTTCATTGATATTTCACACAAACATCAGATTTTTTCTTGCTTAGGACAGCTGTTTTTAGGTGACTTGTTCTTGTGGATGTTTAGGTAGTCATTTAAGGTGTCGATTCCCACATTGTACACACAGGACTTTTGGGAAATGTTAGAGGATCCATTTACTAGCTGAGTGGCTTTGAATAAGTTTTAGATCCCCACTGAGTGTTACTCATCTAGCGCTAAAGAGGAGACAGTATTTCATCTTGCAGAGTTCTAGTAAATATGTGTTTTATTTAAAGTAAAACCGCAACTCTTTTCTAGACTACAAGGTGTATGCCTAGTTTAGGACCTGTCTTCAATAACTCCTGCTGCCTTGTCACAGTTACGCTGTATCTTTTCTGCCCCTTGACATTATGGCCGCCCCCCAAGCTTTGACATGGTTGTTTCCTTTGCCTCCACTTTCCTTTACTCACTCCTTGTGTGATTGGGTCGTTCTCCAGTCTCACTGTCAGCATCACCACCTTAGGGAAGCCTTCCCTAACTACTCCATGCAGCCTTCAGTTAGTTCTAAGTAATCAACTTGTGTGTTTGCTTTGTAACACTTAGTACTGTCTATAATTCTGTTTAATTTTATCTGTCCTGTTCTCTTACAAATTCTTGGGGACAGGATACCTGCTGTAGTCTGACTTTGAGATCGTAACACATAGCAGGGGCATTGGCACTGAGTGGGGGACCTTGTGTACAAAAAGTTATATAATTTTGAATACATTTAAAGTCAAAGATATGCTATGTGTTTCTTAGAAAGCTGTTGATGTTTATCCCTATCTAAGCAGATTTGCTCAGCTGAGTAAATTATAGCACTAGTAAGACCTAAGTTCTTGTGACTACCACGAGCCTAAGAGTCCTACACTGTGAAAACTGTTTCTCCACCAGGTGGAATAATAATGTGTACCTGAGTTGACTCATGGACTTATGCTGTATATGCACAGATCTTTGCCACATCTCGAAGAGTAGTGTTATTTATACTGGTGAAAAGTAACTATTCCAAAGCATCATTTATTTGGTATTAGCCTATGTCATTTAGTTAAGGTAAAAAACCTTAGTTATCTGGAACCTCCTGTTGTTCATGGTTTTCTAGCAGAGGAATCAAACAAGAAGGAAAAACTGATTGTATTTTAGTGATCAGAGAGCTGGAAAACTTACTGCAACAGATTAAATGGAGATACAGATCTATATTTAATAATAGTTTGATTTTGTAGGGTAAGTTTTTAGAAAAAGATTTCATAAAGATAATAGTATCTCAGTGTTGGTGTGAAAAATTAAGTTGGATATTGCATGTAAATTCAGTGCATGGAAGATAACAAGTGCTAATACTACTAATTGGCTTAAAACGTATGGTGTGTGGTCAAAAGGAATACTCTGATGAATCAGCAACATCTTGGGTTTTCTCGTTACGGCATCCCAGTGTTGAAAAAGAATGTGAGACCAAAGGGGTGGGAAAAATAGAAATACCAGAAGACAGCAGATGGACATCTGCAGAGGCCTCCGTGGAGGGGCAGGCTGCTAGGATGGGAACCTGCACGGCCGGAGGGTGGATGCAGTGAGTTGGTACAAAAACTCGATGGCCTTGTCTTTTTTTGCGGAACCGACTGCTTAGGTGATGGTTGACCTGATACTGCTTTGTTGTTCTCCAGAGTTGTCACACTAAAACATGTTCTTGTGGGGACTGTCATGAAGTAATGATACTTCCTTTTTCTAGCAGCGGACTTTTGAGTAGCAGAGAAGAAAGAAAGATAGGTGTATGTGAAGGCTGAGAGGCAGACAGTGTTCTGAATATTGGTTAACCCTAATGGTGTCTCTGTGCCATCTGGAAATTTTCTATCTGATAAGCTTGGTCATCTGGAGAGACATCGTCTGGATGCAGCAGTGTGTGACAGGATGAGATGATACTTAATATATACACTTGTACTTAAAATTCCTCTTTGAAGGAGAAGGGAACATGAGGTGTGATTGAGAGATACGATGTGTTTAAGTTAAAAAAGAATTATCATGGCAGAGACAACTTGCCATTAATCTCTTTCAGAATATTACCTCTTACTTTGAATACTGTCTTCCTATGGGTTTTGCCACTTTCTGAAGCAGTTCCAGAAAGTCAAGTGTTTCATGGTTGCCTCAATGCCCGAATCCAAAAGGTTTCCCTTTTATGGTCATTTCGATTTGGGGCCAAAGCCAGAGTCCATGGTGCCAGGTCTGGTGAATAAGGTGGATGAGAACACAGCTATGTTTTTATAAATGTGGGTAGAGGGAGTAGCACAGCAGTTGAAGTACTTGTCTAGAAAGGACAAGGCCCATGGGTTCGATTCCCCAGCACCACGTAAAGCTGGGTGTGGTGGCGTGTGCCTGTAATCCCAGCACTTGGGAGCCTGAGGGAGGGGGATTACCATGAGCCCAAGGCCAGCCTGGGTTCCACTGTGAGTTCAGGACCATTCTGGGCTGCAGAGCAAGACCCTGTCTCAAAAAAAACAAAAACAAAAACAAAAAACAGAACAAAACAAAACAAAACTAGAAACAAGTCTGCCTTTCTCTGTGATGATACTCAGCAGTTAGATTTATCATATTTTTTATCATACTTGTAAAGACATAAAAGAATGCTGTCAGTATTGCTTCAGAAAGTGGCAGAACAGTGTGATGTGATTGAGAGGGGAGTTTGAAAGTGATTGATGGCAGTATGTCTTTTATTGAAATAAATTTAATGGTTTCCTATTCACCATATTTTTTGATCACTTTCATGTGACTCCTATTAGATAAGAATGTTTAATAGTTTGGTGTTACCCTTTAGAAACATCTAGACAAGCTATATTCACTAAGTGCTACAGAGAGTAAATTATTTGGTACTGCTTGGAGTAGGAGTGATTTTTCTGGTAGACTTTGATCATATTGCTAACATGCTGATGGTTGAAGCAGCAGGGTTTACCTATTTAAAGTAAGGTGAATTCTTGTTGCTGTTTTATGTGTATGTTAATTTTCTTGTATAAATTTTGTTTAGATGTTTTTAATAATGAAAGTATTTGCTGTTAAAGCTTTGTTTAGTGTTTAATTGAAATATTAACTCCTGACACTAAATAACACAGATTGGTAGTATATGCAAACAAGTATCAACGCCTAGAATTGTGTTAAGATTTCACTGGTTTTATACATTTGCAGAACCACTGCAGTAAATCAAGCAAGCTAAAAAGACTCTTACTGAGTATAGCCCATCTTTATCCTTATGAAGATGATGAAGAAACTGAACTAGAATGATTATATAATCTGCGCAAGGTCAGAAATCACTAGATTTCAGAATGAAATCTGATATGTGAAGCCCTTCTCGCTGTTGATGTCAGATGTTTTAATTTAATCCTGGGAGATGGGCATTTGGATTCTATCTTTATGGATGATGCTACAATGGACCTGCCTCTGCTTGATTAGCGAGAGAGATACAGAAGGGCCAGTGTCTAATACAACAGAAGAAATCTGTACTTTCAACATGGCAGTGGCTTATTCTTCGTGTGTTCTGAGGGGGGCTTACTTGTTTTCTGGGATTTTTGTTTGTTTGTTTTGTTTTGTTTTATATGCAGGATCTCACTCTGTGGTCCAGGGTGATCCTGAATTCACTATGTGGTCCAGGTTGGCCTCTCTTCACAGCAACCCTTCCTTCTATCTCAGCCTCCAGAGTGCTGGGATTACAGGCATGCACCGCCACGCCTGGCCTATGTAGTGATGGGGAATCAAATTTAGGGCCTTGCACTTGCTAGGCAACTGTTTTAACCCCTGGACTGTGCTCCCAGTTCCTCTTGGTTTATATTCTTGATTGAATGAGCTCATCTTAGTAACTTCCTGGGAAAGATGGTGGGGTAGGTATATTTCTTTTTCTTGAGACCTTGTGTGTCAGAAAATGTCTTGCTCTAAGTATTTGATTTATACTCTGGCTGTGTCTAGAATATTGTTGATATTTTAGTTAGGATTATAGGGCAGTGACAGATTTACCTTGAAACATCAATGTGCAAATAAAGGTTTATTTCTTGCTTTCACAAAGTTCCAGTTGTTTGGACTCTTGGGGCCTCTACCTTTAAATAGGTCTACTTTCACTTGCTGTTTTCCGTGCTGTTGCCTTGGGGCAGATCCAAGTCCTTTGCCTGGGGCTAGTCCTCAGGCCATGCAGGGATGCCAGGAAGTGTAGAGGTCACAAGGAGAATCACTGAACTATAACTGGCTGTCACAGTTGAAGATACATTTTATCTTGGAATTTTGAAGGTGTTGCTCCATGTTTAGCTTTCAGTGTACTACTGAGCCAGATGTCCCCTGCTTCCAATTTATATCTTTTAAAGTCTTTCTAGAAGATCTTTTGGGAACTTTTGTATTGTCTCCTAAATACTAAAATTTCAACATAATGTACCTAATGTTCTTTTCTTCAGATGTTCTAAGCATTCGGCCAATCCTTTCAATCTGTAAAGTTTTTTTTTTTCCTTAGATCTAGGAATTTTTAAAGAATTTTCTTTTTATAATTTCTTCTCCTTTATTTTCTTCCTTTTTTCTATGTGAATCACCTCTTCATTGGCTATAGGAACTCTTGGGCTGATTAATTAATTTTCTTTTCTTATTTAAGCTTCTGTTGGAGGATTTTTGTCAGTCTTTTTTTGCGGGGAAATTTCTTCAACTTTACTGAATTTTTAATTCTGTAGTGGAAGAGTATTTTCTTATTCTTTTCTCCATTTCCTCTCTGCCCCTTTTTTGGAAGTGGCATCTGAGGCCTTTCAGAATTCTGACACCTTTTTTCAGGCCCACTTTTGTTGTTTTTCAGCAGGCCTCTCTTCTTTTTCTGTTGATCTAACTCTCCACCTGATGCATGATAGGCAGATGTTCTGGCCCTGAGCTATACCCTCAGTCCAAGTTTGGAGTTTAGTTATCTCCAGTTTGGCTAAGCTAGTTAACACTGTTATCACTAGTTACAGTTTGCCTTCCAATTAATTAAAAGATGTTAGCCACCTTTTGTTGCCATGCAGATATTCTCTATTGCTTTTTTTCTGTTCAGTGCTGAGGGTTGAACCAGATCTTTAGCGCTTCCCTTAAGTTTGCCCAGAGTGGGCTTAAACCTGCCATCCTTCTGCTTCAGTCTCCTGAAGTACTGGGGTTACGGGCATGCGCCACCATGTCCGCCCCCATATTGCTTTTTAAAATAGTTCCTTGTCTGAAGAGCTACAGGCTCTGATTGAAGTCAAAGTGATTTTATTATGTTTATTATGCTTCAGTTATTTGTATATACTTGTCAAGAACTGTGAAGTGTCTGATATTTTAGTCTATGCACAAGCAAGCAAGTTAGCCTGCTGTGGTTTCATGGTGTTGGCAGAAGACATGAAGTTCCAAAATCAGAGATGAAGGGCTTTATTAGCTGGGCAGCAGCCTCTGTTCCAGTACTCTGTACGTAAATGCTGTTTGGTCAGAAGACTACAGAGCTAAGGAGAAATGTTTTTGCTGTGTTCCTTCACTTAATAAATGAACAATATAAACTTTTTCTCCATGCTGTTTATAATGGCTTAAATACTAATTTTAATACTTCCCTAAAATTTAGCCAGTTGGTTATTCTGTTTCACATACAGATCAATAGAAAATTAATCAAGGACTTAAAATGTAAAGAGCAAAACATAGAAGAAAATGTATACTGTGTGAGAGATTTTTATGTTGAAAGGAGCAAGTAATAAAGACATAAATTTGGTGAAAGTAAAATTTGTTGAAAGTAAAGTTAGAAACTTCAATTTCTCAGGTACCACAAAAAAAAAACCCAAAACGTCAAGACATAAGTACTATGAAACTATAAGAATAAAAAGAAGAAAGGAGGAGAAAAAAATAATAGCTATATGACCTGATGTGAGTGATTAGGGGGGCTGAAATGTACCGTGTCTGTCATAGCTTCTCTTTCTTCTATATTTAGCTATCCATTTTAGCCACAACTTTCCCACAATAGGGGAAAAAATTAATAGTGTAAGGTAAGGATCTAAATTATTGTTTGGTTAGCAATCCAATTGCCCGAGCACTGTTTGTTGAGAAGATTATCCTTTCCTCATTAATTTGTCTTTTGACACTTTACCTGAAAATCAGTTGAAGGGCTGTGGAGAAATATCACAGTGGTTAGAATGCTTGCCTATGAAGTGCAAGGCCCTGAGTTCTGTTTCCCCAGCACCACGTAAACTGGCCATGGTGGTGCACTGTTGTAATCCCAGCAGTAGGGAGGCTGAGCTAGGAGGATTGCCACGAGATTGAGGCCGGGCTGGGCTACATAGCGAGTTCAGGACTAGCCTGGACTGCGGACTCAGACCCTGTCTCAAGCCAACAAAGAAAATCAAATGACATTGGATATAAAGGTTTATTTCTTGATCCCTTTTTTTTCCTGTCCCACTGATACATATGCCTATCGCTATGTCAGTAGCATCCTGTCTTGGTGTATTATAATTCTATGGTCACTTTTGAAATTGAATAGTGTAATCTTGTTCTTTTTCAAAATTGCATTTCCTTAATAATTTTAGGAATGACATAGATTTATACTGAAGACACTACAGGCTTTTGATAGAGATTTCTTGACTATATAGATCAATTTGGGGGAAATTGTTGTGTTACTAATATTTAGTTTTCCAGTTCATGAAGAGGGAGTATGTAATTATTTAACATCTTTACTCAGCAGTAGTTTAGTTTTGATAGCAACCTTTTACTTTTTTCTGTTAAATTTCTTTCTGGATATTTTTATTTTTGTTGTGAATGGAATTATTATCTTAATTCATTTTTTTGCTGGCAGATTTTAAGATTACTCCAAGTTTTATAGGATTGCAGTTTGTGTGTGTGTGTGTGTGTGTGTGTGTGTGTGTGTGTGTGTGTGTGTTTGAGAGAGAGAGAGAGAGAGAGAGAGAGAGAGAGAGAGAGAGAGTCAGAAGAGAAATAGAGATTTTCTAAGATTTTCTACTTGCAAGATGTGTCAGCTGTGGATGAATGTTTTAGTTTTTTTCCTTCTAACTGGGATACATTTTGTATTGTTCTGCTAGCTTTCTTTACTATAATGTAGACTAGAGACTATCATGTAGAATAGAGACCTAAGTGGTGAGAACTGACTTCTTGTCTTAGTCTCAATCTTACAGGCAGAGCATTTAGTTATCACTGCTAAGTGTATTGTTAGCTGTTAATTTTTCATAGTTACTCTTAGTCAGTTTGAGGAAGTCCCTTTCTGTTCTTAGTTTGTTGAGAGTTTTTATCATGAGTAATCAGTGTTGTCTTTTGTCTAATACTTTTCTACAACTATTAAGAAAACCATGTGTATCCTCCTTTATTAGTATGTTGTAGTGTTTTAATTGGTTATTGATGGCAGACCAACCTAAGATAAATTCCTTTACTTTTTAAATGTTGCTTAATTTGGTTTACTGATACTTTATTAAGACTTTTTGGATCAGTATTTATGAAGAATATTGATTGTTAGTTTTCTTGTGAGGTGTTTGTAACATGATTAGGATCTGGAATGTTCCCCCAGAAGCCTCAAGTATTTGGATGGTGTGGAATGCTTTTGGAAACATGTACTGTTAAGAGG
Organism: Ctenodactylus gundi; assembly: GCA_004027205.1. NCBI lineage: Eukaryota > Metazoa > Chordata > Mammalia > Rodentia > Ctenodactylidae > Ctenodactylus > Ctenodactylus gundi. The sequence continues at coordinate 282,166 of PVKB01001466.1, forward strand.
TGGAGCCAGGGCAGAAGGGGGGTCAGTGGGGCTTGACCTGGGCAGAATCAAAAACTGGGACAGGACCTGGAGGAGGATGTATACTAGATCTGCTCTTCCTCTGTCATTTGGCTTCCTGTCTGCCATGAGAGCTTTCATCTGGCGAGGCCCCTACTATGTTCTTTCACCATTGCCTGCTACCCATGAATGGACCTTCCAAAATAGGGCTCAAATACATCTTTCCTCCCCTCAGTTGTAGATGTTGGGTATTGAATCACAGCAACAAAGAATTAAGACAGAAATTGGTGCCTGAGAAGTGAGGTTGTTGCTGTGACTTTACCTGACCATGTGATTTGGAAGCCATTAGAACTGATTTGTAGGAAGAGTTCAGAAAGATGTGGAGAGGGCAACTAGCGAAGCCTTAGAATGTCTTGAGCCGAGCTTGATGAGAAGTTCTGTTCCCAGCCCTGTAGACCAGACTGCTGAGAGAACTGTAGACTGGAAAGGATGGCTTCAAGAAGTATCACACAGGAAAGTGGAATTTATTGGCAGTTGGTCTAGAAACCATGTGTAGTACGCTTTGGCAAAAAGCAAGTCAGCATTTTGCCCCTTTCCTAAGACTGCCAGAAACTGAGATTAAGGGTGGTGGAATCCTTAATCTGGTAGGAGTTTCAGGGCAGCCTGTTGTTCAGGCTGTCACGTAGGTTCTGCTTGGGATTTCCAGCCAGCTCTATGGCAAGAAGCAGGAGAAAACAACAGAGAAAAAAGAGGTAAAATGTTCACAGGTTTGCTAGACTTAAATGAGCCACAAAATAGGGACAGAAGAGCACATGGCTTTTAAGGAGATCAACATAAAAAGGAAGTCAAGTACTTGGAATCAAGACTATTAAAAAATGCCTTGAGCATATCTCAGAAATCAGCAAGATATCCCGCTCTTTACTCATTAAAGGGTGGAAAGACGAAAGAATGTGCTCTGAGAAGAGTACCCAAGACAGGCGGTAAGGCCAAAGAGAAGTATCTGTCAGAGTTCACCACCTGGAGTTCAGCCATCCAGGCCCGTGGGAGGCTGCTAGAGTCGTAGGCCAGGAAGGCCAGATGCTGCCTCGTCAGGGGCAGACCTTGTTATCGTCCACATGGTGCTGGTTTCGCAGGCGCACAGAGTGCAAGGATTGTGGAGTCATAGAGGCTTCCACCCAGATTTCAGAAGAAGGGCTTGGAGGCCCGGCGGTGTACTCCTAAGAGGGCAGTGCATGAAGTTGTAAAGAAGGTGACTTCAGAAATTTGGGGATGCCAAAATTGTGGATCATCTGCTGTAGAAGGATACAGGCTTTGAGGAGAGCTAGTGCAGAAAGAAGCCTTAGAGGTTAGAGCTGGAGGCAGTGTAGTAGGGGTGGGACCACCCAAGCTATTCAGAGCTTACGTCTGGCTACAGTTTACTCTGAGTGCAGAACTAGAGGATTTAACGTTGCTGTCAGATTTAACCTTTATATTGAACTTGTTCTAGTCTGGTTGCTTTCACTCCTCTTCTTCCCTTTTGGAATGGGAATGTTTATCCTGTGCCATTGTATGCTGGAAGGATTTAACTTTTCTTTGATTTTCACAGGGGCTGTCAGATAAGAGTTAGCCTTGAGTCTCACTGGAGATATTGGACTTGGACTTTTTAGCAGTACTGGGACTGTTAACTCTTACAGAAGAAATAAATGCATTTTGCATAAAAAGATGGACATGAGTCTATTGGAGCCGGGGTAGAATGTTATGGTTTGGATCTGGAGTGTCCCTCCAAAGCTTCAATCATTTGTATGTTGTAGAGTACCTAGGGAATTATGTGCTGTTAAGAGGCAGCGCCTGGTTGGAAGGGGCAGATCACTGGGATTTAACCTGAAAGGGGCAATACACTGGCACAGGAGTCAGGAGGGTGTGTGCTACCTCCAGCCTACCCCTTTCACTTGGCTTTCTGTCTACTTCTGTGCGGTGACAGCTTTCCTCTGGCTAGACCTCTGTCATGTGCTTTCACCACTGCTGGCCACCTGCACATAGACTGAGACCTTCTGAAACAGTGAGCCAAAACAAATCTTTCCTAATCTACGTTTTGGGTTTTGGGTATTCTGACCCAGCATCAAAAAAGTAACTATGACAGTTTGGCTTTGGTATCAGAATTATAATAGTGTCATAGAATAATTTGCAAAGTATTAACTGATAGAATTTGAAGGGTATTGCTTTCTGTTTTACTTCTCTACTCTAATACTATTTTTTTCTAACTTTCTTGTTGCTCTTTTTAAATTTTTTTTTCTTTTGTTTGAAAGCTTACATGATGGGAAACCTCTGATAACACGTATTTAAACATCATGCATTTTCTTCTGTGTACTACTTTAGCTTCATCCCATAAATTTGTGTATATTTCATTCTGTTCAAGATACTTTTTAACTTCACTTATTTTAGTCTTTAACCCATGAATTGTTGAAGTGTTTAACTTACAAATATTTGACATTTTTCTAGATTTATTCTGTTGTAGATAATTCTATTATGGTCAGAGAACATACTTTGTATAGTGTCAGTTTTTTTAACTTATGAAAGCTTATGTTTAAGTTCTTTCTGAAGAAGATTTGAAAAAAAATTAGTTGATAGTGCTCAGTTCAAGTTTTATGTGTCTTGCTGTTTTTCTCTGCATTTGTCTGTCAGTTGTGTATATTTTATCCAAAATGCTTGGGACCAGAAGCATATCTGATTTAGGATTTCTTTTAGTTTGGGAGTATTTGTAAGGAGCTGTCTTCAAGAGGGACTGAGACTAAACATAAGATTTCATTTCTGTTTAATGTTTACTTTATACATATAACGTGAAGGTAATTTCATACATTTTTGATGTGCCTGCGTTTTTACTATGGCCCATTACATAATGTCAGCTATGGAATTGTCCACCTGTGGCATCATGTTACTAGTCAAAACATGTTGTATTTTGGAGCCTTACAGGTTTTAAATTTTTGGTTGATGAGTCTCCATCGTTATTGAAATCTTTATTATTCAATTGTATGATTTTCTTTTCTGTTGTCATGTTTAGCTTTTTTGTGTTTGGGGATTTTCGTGGTACGTGTGTAGGCATTAATATTAGTGTTTCTGTACCGTGTGTGGGCCTTCTTTTTGCCTCTAGAAATCTTGTCTTAAAATCTGTTTTGTCTGGTATTAGTATAACTATTTCAGCTCTCGTGCTTACTATTTTTATGATTCATTCTTTTCTGTCCTTCCCAAGTGATAGGCATTTTTCCATATTTGGGGAATCCAATAGCCACCACATTTGAAAAATTCAGTCAGATGATCTGTACTTTTTGATGAGGCAAGCATAACAGCTTTTTCTATGAAAGATCAAATAGGAACTGTGGCTTTTCAGACTTTAGAGTCTCTTACTCAGTAATGTACCTTAGCTGTTCAGCAAGAAAATAGCCTTAGACAATATGTGGTAAATATGGCTTTGTTCCAATAAACTTTTACTTATGGAACCTTTGAATTTCATGTTATTTTAATGTATCACAAAATCTTATTCTTTCATAGCCATTAATGTCAAGACCATTTTTTTAGCTCATGTACTACAGGTGGCTGACACACAAAAATGCATTCCTTTACTTAGACTATCTTCTTTTGTAGGTGTGAGATATGGAGCTGCATGATTTTTCTTTTAAAGTAATGTTAAACTTAGTGTTCACAGAAAGGTATGCTATGAGAAGAAAAGCCAGTTGGGCTTCCTGATTATTTTTCATGATCTTTATTAGAATATGTAGTAGTGATGATTGTTTATATATTCAAGGCATTTAATGTGCATATTTAGGCACAGAAATATGTATACAAATAGATCATCTTTATGTTTGTTTCATATCTTGCTTTTTTCAACAATTAATGAGAAATATTTATATACATATAATACTCCATTATATTGATTGTGATTTAAACTAGTCCATGATTTTTGATGTATTGTATTACTATGTCCTGAAATTTAGATTAATTCTAAATTCTATGTTTTTTTCAATTGCCTAATGAATTTTTAAAAATGCGTAAAGTGATTGAGTTCTAGAATCAGTTGATCAGTGGTGTGAGTTTAGGAAAGTAGCTTAATATGCTTGTACCCATTTAAACTTAGGGCTAATAATAGTTACTGCTATTACTACGTATAAGCATCTGTGTAGTCTAATCTGTGCAAGGCATTGTTGTAAGGGCATTACATATATAACAACATGTTAAATTCCATGACTAACCTGTGTGACAGGTACTTTTACTTTTAAGAGCGAACAAAACTACTTAATGGATCTGGGATATACATGAATTCTGTTCACAGTATCTTGTTGGTTTGTGCATGGTACCAAGCTTACAAGGTTGTGAGCCTTAATGAGACACAATATATTAATCATTATATATTAATTGATTTGCTTATATTTATATCATGTCCATCTATTCCTGTGTCAGAGAATGTTTATAAAAGAAGGCCAGGTTTGATGTTAATTTTTTAAAGATCATTTTCCCTGATTTTAAGCTATAACCATAGGATTTTATTCATTTGATGTATGGCTGATTATATTTATAACATAAATTTTATTTATAATAAATTTAGTATTTGATATTGCTTATTAATGATAAATATGTATTATTTTATAATGTAATACACTTATTTATAGTAAATGTAAACACTATGTATTGCAGTTTCTGCTTGTTTGAATTTTCTTAACTAGCTATGTTATTCATGAAACACAACTTTTACTTAAAAGGATACATGATCAAAATAAACCTATGATTTCCATGAACAAAACAGACAGTATTGTTGGTAATGATACATTTTAAACCTGTGAACAAAAGTCACAATTGTGGAAATCTCTTATCTCCCACTGTTACTGCTTGTTCATACTTAAGAACTTTCTAATGAGGTCAGTGGTGATACCCACAAATATGATTGCTTTAAGTGTTATATGATGTAATATCTTAATGCAAGATGTTCCAAAATCATGCATGTATAAAAATGATTCAAAAGCCATGCTAGAATAATGGATATGAATGTGACAGAGTTTTAAAAAATCTTGCCTTGGTTTAGGATTTTGCGCCACAGTGTAACTTAAGAAATGAACTCATTGAGTTTTGGTGTAGCATCAAAGAAAAATACCCACATTTAACATGAAAATGTTATTAAATGAAATGTAATCTTACTTTTTCCAGCTGTATCTTTATAGCAGGCTGGATTTCTTTTTTATACTTTAAAACAATTTGTGAGAGATTTAATGCAGAATCAGATGTGAATCCTAATATCTTCTCTGAAACAAAAAAATTTTCAAAATGGAAAATGGTGTCTCTGTTACTATTTCTAGTTGGGAAATGCATAGGTGATTTTCATGAAAATGCTGTTAATGTTAGCATATAATGAGCATATTGTTGGAAAATGAATTAGTGAAATATTTTAAATGTCTTAATTTCTAGCAAGATAAACTTCAGTACCTCCAATCCATAAAACAAGGCTTGTTGTGGTCTTTAAACAAAAAATGTTGTAGTTTTCAGTAGAATTTAAGAGATTAAGGAGATTCAGAGGCCAGAACGTCTGAGAACTACTCATTAAAGTAGCAGGCCCGTGGGTAGGTGGTTGGCATAGGGAAAAATTGTGAGCTTGCAGTTAGCATCCATGTTCAAATTATGTACCCATCATTTCTTAGTAACAAATTTTAAACTTTATTTTTGTTGGGCAAATATTAATCCCACTGAAATCCAGGTTCCTCATTTAATTAAGTTACTTTGTTTAATGAAGCTAAGTAATTGTTTGGGCTTTTTAATTTTGAATTAGGTGCTATAATTGATAGACATGATTACTAGATATTCTTCCATTTTATTTTATTTTATTTTATTTTTTGAGACAAGGTCTTACTGTGTAGCCCAATCTGGTCCTGAACTCACTATGTAGCCAAATCTAGCCTTGTATTCACAGCAATCCTCCAGCCTCAGCCTCTTAATGCTGGATTATAGGTATGAGCCACCACACACAGCTTTATGTGGTACTGGGGAATTGATCTCAGGGCCTTGTACTTGCAAGGCACTTTAACTGCTGTGTCATTCCTGCAATCCCTGAGTATTATTCCTTCAAAAAGATATTTTGAAATTATTTGTGGGTGTTCTATTACTTTAAATGCCTAAAACCTTTTTTATTTGAACTATTATATACATTTTCAAGTGTATGTGAAACTTAAAAGTTTTGCAATTAGAAAAGCATTAATTCATAACATTTACTTACGGTTAAGACAGATGGTAATTCCATAACAAGATAGCATATATTTTTGGAAGTGCAAACAGAAAAACATATACTCTTAAATTCCAGAGTGATCTTTGCCTCAAAACGTAGGAAAGAGATAAAGGCCTATATGGCCTAATAGAACTTTTAGTGGTTTCTATTGTCTATAATATTGAATTTTGTTTCTTTAATATTAATATTGAGTTATACAAATTGATGATTGAAAAATGAATACATTTCATGTGGATAACTGCCAAATACTTTTCCTGTGGTTTTCACTCTGATTTTCTGTGATATGGATATGATAGTGGAAGTAGAACTATTTGCACCCACTTCAGTAGGGTTAGTTTAAACATGATTTTTTAATGCCTCAGGATCGGCTATTGATGCTACTGTCAGGGCAGTTACACACGTCTTTCTGCTTGAGCAGGAGATGGGGTAGTTTGGGAACACCCTTCATAAACAGCTGAGCTTTAAAAAGTCACCAGTGCTCCACATACATTTTTTTATAGCGGTTCAAAAACATAACGCATGACAATAAGGCTGTGTCTTAGTTACTTTCTCATTGCTGTTACAACACATCCCACATCCACAGCTTAAGGGAGGAAAGATTTCTTTAGCTCACAGTCTCAGAAGGCCCATCACACACACAGCCCTTCATGGGCCACTTGGCGAAGGCACATGGCAGAGGCTGGAGAGCAGTTCGCCGTTTTTCAGATGGAAGCCAAGTCAAGCAGGAGCCAAGCTGATGTTTGGAGACTGGCAAGCCGAGAGCTTTGCCAGGACAATACAGTAACACTGGTTCTTCTTCCTTCCCTTAATTGCTTCAATTTGCCAGTAGGGCCTCCCCCTCCTTATGTGAATGCCTCTTCTTCACTTCCTGGCCCCCAAGTCAATAATCTACACCTGAAAACTGGCCTGGCCAGCTTTCAGTCTCAACAGCGTGACACAGGCTTTCCATGACAAACCTCAAGCATCGGACACTTCTATTTCTCAGTAGCACACAGTTCCAAATACAGGAGGCTTTTGGGGGATGCTCAAGATTCAAACCACAACAGGCTGTTTTAAAGTTACTTCTTTTCATGGAGGTGTTATAGCTGATCCCTTGATAAGTTGGGTAATTGGAGTAGTTTTTAGTACAGATTCTCTCTCTCCACCAAGCAAATGTTCTCTCTAGTGAAAAGTGAAAATTTGTCAGATTTCTTTTCCCTAAAACATTGCCACTATGTTTCTAATAGTTATTTTGTAATTTATCCATTCATATGTCTGTCTCTGCTACTGAATTAGGAGATCATAAATAATTTATTAGTTTACACTATTACTACATAGCACTGCACATGTAGTAGGGCCATAGTAAGTGCAAATGAATAAATGAGTATGATTAAAGTTAAGCTAGTCCTCTGCCAAGAAGCTGAGTGGTGATAAGCTACTAGGTGAACAGGTTCAGCCTTCAAGCTTTCTTTCCCTCTTACGCAATTTGTGAATGACAGTGAATGAACCCTTTCCTCAAAAAAAAAAAGAGTATATAGAGATATTTCTACATAAGTTAGTAAGACTATAGAATTTTTTTCATTCTTAAAGATATTTAAATGCTTAAAATATGTATAAATAGTTGAAGAATGGCCTTGGCTTGTTATTCTGTTCTATGTGTTGTTTTTATTGAATCTCTTGCTAGCACATAGATTAGTAAATGGGAAGAGGACTGTGAGTAGTCAGGATTAGTGCCAAAGATAAGCACGGGTCTTTGTAGAGTTAGAAAAGATATGGACCCTTGCCCATACAGTAAGAGTAAGGGGGAAAAGAGCTCAAAAAGAAAAGAAGATAGATGAAGACTTTACATGGCATCAGATATTTGCTAAATACCTCTTGTGGAATAGGTAGTTATTTTCTGCAGGAAATCAAAAAAAAAAAAAAAAAATCTCTGGCCTGACAGAGCTGACGTTGTTAAGAAAAGGCTGGGGCATTTTTGTTTAGAAGCTCAAGGATTAACCTGAGTTGGGGGGCAGGGGGGGGACCTCTTTGGGAAAGTCGGTTTTAATTATTTATTTTTTGAGTAACAGGTCTTTATTTAAAAACGAAGGATAGAGAAATAAAAGCTTCCACTATCTGGCTATCTGGCTGGCAGTCCTAGGTGGGTTATCCCCAGGGGGAAAAGTTTTATTTGAAAAATAAAATCACTTTTATGGATTTTTTTAATACGTGTTTTTTTTTTATTTTTAGAAAATGGCTCCAAAGGTTAAATGAAGCTGGAAAAAATACATAGATGCAGCATTTCAGCCTCTACAGATGTTTGGGGATAATATTTCAGAGAGAAATTGATCCCCTTGGATTAGACAACTAGTCATAATGAAGAAAATTAGTCTTAAAACCTTTCGGAAATCTTTTAATTTGAATAAAAGTAAAGAAGAAACTGATTTTATGGTAGTACAACCACCATCACTAACCAGTGACTTTGGAAAAGATGATTCTTTATTTGGTAGCTGCTATGGGAAGGATATGGCCAGCTGTGATATCAACAGTGAAGATGAAAAAGGTGGAAAGAACAGATCAAAAAGTGAGAGCCTCATGGGCACCTTAAAAAGGCGGCTTTCAGCCAAGCAGAAGCCGAAGGGCAAGGGCAGCGCACCCTCCGGAAGCTCTGCAGACGAGGACACGTTCTCCTCTTCCTCGGCCCCCGTTGTATTCAAAGACGTCAGAGCCCAGAGGCCCATCAGGTCCACTTCCCTCCGCAGTCATCACTACAGCCCCACACCCTGGCCTCTGCGGCCTACAAACTCTGAGGAGACATGCATCAAAATGGAGGTGAGAGTCAAAGCTTTGGTTCACTCTTCAAGTCCAAGTCCTGCACTGAATGGTGTTCGAAAGGATTTTCATGAGCTTCAGTCGGAAACTGTGTGCCAAGAGCAAAATAATTCTATCAAGAGTTCCGACTCTCCCAGTGGAGACTTGCATCTCCACCTGGATGAACATGTGCCTGTAGTTATTGGACTTATGCCTCAGGACTACATTCAGTATACCGTGCCTTTAGACGAGGGGATGTATCCTTTGGAAGGATCACGCAGCTATTGCCTGGACAGTTCTTCACCCATGGAGGTCTCTGCAGTTCCTTCTCAAATGGGAGGGAGCTCTTTTGCTGAAGACGAGAATCAGGTGGACCAGGACCTTGTGGTTGCTCCTGAGATCTTTGTGGATCAGTCTGTGAATGGCTTGTTGATTGGCACCACAGGGGTCATGTTGCAGAGCCCTAGAGCTAGTCATGATGAAGTCCCTCCACTTTCACCATTGCTACCTCCAATGCAGAATAATCAAATCCAAAGGAACTTCAGTGGACTCAGTGGCACAGATGCCCACGTGGCTGAAAGTATGCGGTGTCATTTGAATTTTGATCCTAACTCTGCTCCTGGAGTTGCAAGAGTTTATGACTCTGTGCAGAGCAGTGGTCCTATGGTTGTGACAAGCCTTACGGAGGAGCTGAAGAAGCTTGCAAAGCAAGGATGGTACTGGGGACCAATCACACGCTGGGAAGCAGAAGGGAAGCTAGCCAATGTGCCAGATGGCTCTTTCCTTGTACGGGATAGTTCTGATGATCGTTACCTTTTAAGCTTGAGCTTTCGCTCCCATGGTAAAACACTTCACACTAGAATTGAGCATTCCAATGGTAGGTTTAGCTTTTATGAACAACCAGATGTGGAAGGACATACGTCTATAGTTGATCTAATAGAGCATTCAATCAGGGACTCTGAAAATGGAGCTTTTTGTTATTCAAGGTCTCGGTTGCCTGGATCTGCAACTTACCCTGTCAGATTGACCAATCCAGTGTCACGGTTCATGCAGGTGCGTTCTTTGCAGTACCTGTGTCGTTTTGTTATACGTCAGTATACCAGAATAGACTTAATTCAGAAACTGCCTTTGCCAAACAAAATGAAGGATTATTTACAAGAGAAGCACTACTGAAAGATTGAAACCCTGCATCTTGCACTTTGGGAATAAGAAAAAGAGATTGAAATACAGTTTACAAACTTTCATTGCCATGGAAATCCTTTTGCTGCCATACTATTTTAGTTTTGTGTGTAAAAGAGTCATCAGTTTGTTGAGGGGTGGGGAAGTGTCTGCAAGGTGTCTTGGGTTTATTTCGGTTCTTTAAAAAGGGATGTCTTGAAGTGTGAATTAGTTTTCATTGATGTGCAGAATAATCACAATGTGAATTATCAGATTCTTCTTAATGCCCACCCCATCCTTTGCTGCTATCCACTGTGATTTTTATGCATTAAAAGCACATTTCATGTGTATTCAACCTAAGTAGAGTTGAATGAAATGTATAGAATGGAAATTGGTATGTCTTTTTAAATGACCCATTTTCAAAAGATAGTGTTGAATGAACGTGTGATAAAACACAGAATTTACATATTTACTGATTGATTTTAAAATCTCATACTATAAAATGATTTATTTAGATTTAAGAATTGACATAATTTTGGTTGATGGAATGCAAATCTGCAACATATCTTACAAAACTTTTCTAAATTATTTTTAAAGTTGTGTTAATTTTTTTGGTTGTGAAAAGTTAAAAATTTCTGTTGCCTTCATTTCACTGTGTGGTTTGTCTTTTAATAAATGGCCTTACATTAAAAAATTGTAGAGAAATGCATATATACCACTAACTTAGAAATTGTTGCCTTTTCTATTATTAAACTCGGGTACAAATTGGCATAATACAAATACCTATGGAACAAAACTATTATTACAGAAACAAGTGGTCATAGTTTCCTGTGATAAGGATTTTTTTTTTGTTGTTGTTGTTTGTTTTATGTACTTTTCTTGGGTTAAATGTCTTATCTGTGATTTCTTTAGTCAACATTTTTTTGGGATGATTGTACAATCAGTTTTCATAAGTGAACTGAATTCTCTTCCAACAGTAAAGTTTTACAAAATTTTAAATTACTTTGAGTAGAAAGGAAAGATTGTTCTATAAAGTTAGATTTATATTGTTGGTTTATGTTAAAATGTGCTAGATTTGATCACTTTTTTAATAAAAATAACCCTTAATGGCTTTTTAGTTGAAAAATTTATCAAACATCATGTCAAAAGTACTAAGCCCATATCAAGCCCACATCAGATATATAGAAATTCCATTTCCAGCCATACATATTGCTGTTTAAGAATAGGGTTTTTAAAATATTTTTAAGTCTTAGTTATTTTGGTGTATCTGTAGTTTTTTATCTCCTTACTTGTGTTATTGAGGTAAGGGATATCATGCCTAATAAATTTTAGTTATTTTTGAATGCAGAGCATTTATTTATTTCATGATTCTACCATATGGCTCTTTAGGATTGCCCCATTCAGAAAATATTTCCAGCTTCACAAACTGTAAAAAAAAAAATCTTTCCATCTTAGGTGAACATATTATTTGAGATGTTACCTCCTTTTTCATTTAAAGTTTTCCCATCTCCCCCGTTTTTAAACACAAGGATAAAGGTTTTAAGTCAAACTGGCTTCCAGAATGTGGAAGATTAGCTTCATTCAAATATATATGTATTCTTAGTTTTTCTGTATTTTCTAGATTTTAGGGTCAGACTGAGATATTTATCAAGAAATGGCACAGTGCCACTGTATTACGGTATTATGGTATTTTGACTTACGAGGGAAAGGTACTTAATTTTGGTGGGACATTGACTGTACCTTGTTAAAAAGTCTTCTCTTTGATTTTCTCATGTTTTCACCTAATGAGATGGCGTGTGGAATATACTGTAATAATATAATTTAAGTGTTCACTATAAGCTACTTGGAGTAAGAACCATTGAAGAGTTGTAAGCTTGTTAGCCAATTAATGCAAGACATTTACCTTTTTTTTTCAAAACTATTTATTTTTAAACAGAATATTATCTAGGGTGAGTTGAAAGTCTTTGTGCATCCATGTTATATGGTTGGTGTTGTCACAGAGTTGCTGTGTATTCATGCTAAATGTTAAGATGGCTCCTCTGTGTTTCTATGAGCATTTGCGTGGCCTTCTGCGTGCTTGTGGTGCACAAAGTCTCTGGACTGCCCCCAACCCGTTTCACATGGATGTAGCCTGTTCCCTGTACTTGTCTCATGATGCCATATGTTCACGATCAGTCCTTTTAGGTTCGAGATCATTTTGGTTTTCATTTAAGTGTTTTTTTAAAATTGTATTTTGTGTTTTTTTGGAGGGCAAGTCTTGATACTCTTAATTCACAAAGCCAGTTTTTGACATGCTTTTCTGCATTCTTAATAAAAAAAAATATGACCTGTTGTAATCCAGTTTGTAACTGTTAGCTCTGATGATTTATTAATAAAAGTCAGAATATTTGATAAGAATTTGAATTTACAAACAGAAAGGTATGTTGCAAAATCTCTGGGGTTTTTTGGTTGGTTGGTTGGGTTGAGAGGAACCCATTTGGCATAGGTAGCATGACGTAGAATAGGTTGGCTTTATGTGATTCTCCAGCAATCTGGTGAAAGGGGGAAAGAGAGAAAGAGATCTTTATCCTGTAGCTTGATCTGGATGCAGTTGGTTTAAATTTTTGAATTCTTTTGAAAAGTAACTTATATGGATAAAACCTGTAAGCGGTTCTTAAATGTGTACTTTTAAAAACATGAGCCCAAGGCAAGAAAAAAGAAAATAAGAAAGCCATTTGCAGCCATAAGATAATCTGAGGTTTTCCCTTTTTGTTTAGATATTTCATCACAAAACATGATGGGGGCTGGAAACCTTTGAGGTTAGCTAGGACTTATAATACATTTTATAAATCATAAGAAAACTGTAGAAAATACTTGAAAAATATCTCACTCTTTCTACTTGGTGCAATAATTTGAAAATTTGGAAAGATGTATCACAGGAAGTGACCATAGAACTAAAAATAATTTTAAGGAAACCAACCACACAGGGCAACCCCCTTGCCATTAAAGAAAATCACGTGCCAACAGTCTAAGTCATTATAGGAAATAAAACACAAAGCATGTATTATAATTTCTGAGCCAGTATTATTAAAACAGGATGAAAGTTACTAAAATCTTCAATAAATTTATGCAGTGTCTCTCCTAGTGCTACAACTTTCTAACTGTGCTTTCAGGAGTGCCAATTTTAATGACTGTACATTTCATATTGTATATGAGAGAGATTGTTTTATGAATGATTCAAAATAATATATTTTGATTTAAATTTTAGTTTTTATTGAGTGCAAAGTATTAATTTGAAAATGAAGTCACACTGCCAACAATAGACAGTTTCGTTGAATACTTTCACAAGGAACAATAGCCAGTTCCATACGTAACTTTAAAATTCTAAAGGTACTGGTATGCTAGCGATCACAAATTTGGTTTATTTTAATACTTTTTTAATTCTGTAAAGGTTTTTTATAAACATCCTTTTTATTGATCATCATAACATGGCAAAATACATAGTTACTGTTTCTGAAAACTGATCCAAACTCTACATCCAGAGGTGTTGAGAAATTCTTACAAAATTTTGTAACAGCATACATGTTAAGGTTAAATATCTTAGTGAAATTAATACTTGCAGTCCAGATCGCTGTAGTTTACACTCTCTGTGTTTCAAATCAGGTGTGTACCATTTTTACTGAGAACACCACAGAACTATCCAAAGTCCATTAATTTTAATACGTGTTTTGGTTTGTAAACAAATTATAGTAATTTCTTGCACATTTTTGGAAGTTACATAAGAATTTATGTATCTGGTTCTAGATACAGTTGTAAATAAAAATTTTGCTCACAAGATCGGCCTTGTAGTCTATTCAATATCCCCCTGCCGTATCTGATTTTATTAGTATCGGGTTAGCCAGATAGTTTCTGTATGTCCCTATGAACTGGGCAGAAACTGGAGAGTGAGAACCAGGATGCTTTAGTAAAAAGAGAAAACTAAAATCATTTTCCTAATGAAAGAGGTCTAAAAAATTAGGCATCAGCCCTGGTGGTAATATACCAAAGCATTCAACATAAAGGCTGGAATGAAGTAGAGGAACATTTTTCTGAACAAAAAGACTAAGATAAAGTAATGCAACCTTAATGAAAGGTAGACGGAGCGATAAGTGTTTGGATTCTAAACATTTTAAACTTGTCACATATTACCTAGTAGTGTTTTAATGGGAATAGAACCAGTCATTGAAGTGCATTTTGTGGAGGTCCCTTAGAGATCCTGGATCACACACCCAGTAACCAGGCAGTTCCTCTTAACAGCTGTCCTATTGTTAGTGCTTTAGCTTGTAAGTATGTACATGTTAAAGTGAAATGGCAGGTTCTTAGCATGTTTTATTATGAGCTATGAATCACTTAGGAAAGTCCTTAAAAGCATTCATCTGTAGTAGTGTATATGAAGAGACTTTTCTGATTTTTCTCTTGGTTCCATAGATAGGAGGTGCCATTTAAGGAGAGCAGTACTTGATTAGAAGTTGAATATATATCTATATTCTCCTGTATCTACTGAATTCTATCCTGGAGTCTTAGAAACCTCTCTCTTTGTGGAACTGCTTTCTTATTAAGAAACACCTGCCTCTGGCCATTCTCCATCCCTGACGGCTTCTGAATCTGACATGTCTTAACTACCATTGGGAAATTTCTTTTTCAAGGCCACCTGTTTACTTAATGGCCTAGATGCTCCCTTTCTCTCCCTACTGCCGTACTTAACAATCTTGTTTTCTTGTGGCATTATTTGGCCAAGAGAGTCATCAGACAAATACTGTCTGTGCAGGGTGACAAAGTTCCTAGGAAGCCAGTAGGTGATACATGTTTTCAACCAGAAGAATCTGTTGCTTTGCAGTAAACTGAAGTTCTGGAATGTAATTAGTGGGATCAGCGAGAGAAACGAGGAAGTCGGATTTTACATCATCTCTTAATAGTATGTATGATTGTGTTTGGTACACGTGCTGATCCCTGATGTATAACTCATATCAATACCTATGTAAAACCAGCACCCTCACTGTATAGGTAAGGAAGCTGGCGATGAGGTTCCTCACGGTCACAAAGGAAAGTGATAGACCCAGGTCACAAAGTCGGGCTGGTCCCACCATCTGTGTTCTTATTCAGTGTGACTCTTCCTCTACTTGCATAAAGCATTTGTTTCTGATTGTTAGGGAAAAGTACTTTTAACGTAAGGCGGTGAGCACCTATTAATTTTCTCCAGGGAATTATTGTATTCTGTAACTCAAAAAATTACATAAAGAATGACAGAGGTGACCATTTATAGAGTCTCAACTGATAGCAAGGCTCGTGTGATTCACATTTTATAGATGAAGAAAGGAAACACTACTTTCCCCTAATGGCTGCGTATTTCTTTTTTTTCCCCACCTAAAAACGAAGCTGCCTAATACAATAAGGTGTAAGATTTGTTTGTTCAATTGTAACTAGTCAGAGAACTTCCCCATGTAATTGGTATATAATAGAAAGTGCTAATTCTGCCTTTTTGCTAGTGTTTTGGTTAGTTGCTGGCCACATCTGTTGTGCCCTCTTTTCCTAGGAGCCAAGGTTTTGTGATTTACACCAGAAGAAACATTTCACGCTCTCTTTGACCTTCCTGTATTCTGCTCAGTGAATTCTCCCTGACATTTTGTGGTTAGCCCATCTTGAGCAAGAACTTGCTTACTTCTCCACTCAGTGTCCTGGCTTCTTTGCCGTCACTTAAATTTTTCAGAGAGCTTTTGACTTTAATTGTTAAGATAAAGCTATGGAAAAATTCCCCTCCCAATTTTTGTACTGGCAAGTAGCAGTTAATATTATGCCTAGCTCAACATCATTAAAAAATACACCCCCCACCCCCTTTTAATAAGTCTTGGACTAGATGTGTCAAACCCAGTTAGCATTTGGGATTAACTTGGACTATTGGGATTAACACAATGGAACAAAAGAAAAGATAGCTGATGGCTAAAATACATTTTAATATGTCTCAGTAAGTCTAATGGCAAATTCTCCTACTTGTAACAAATATGTTGTTGATTGTAAGTTGACTTCTTTTCTCTTTAAGCATTTTATAGACATCCCAGTGTCTTCGTGGATCTCACTGTTTCTGATGACAATCAGCTGCCGTTTATATTCTCTGCAAGTTATATGTGACCCTTGACCCCATAAAATTTCTAGGTTTTTCTTTTTATTTTCAGTGTCTGATTGTAGCGTGCCATTTACCCTACTTTAGTTATAACAATATTGCATTACGAGTGATTCTATAATAGATATTTTGATAACCCTCCATAACCAACAGGACTTCTCTTTTTTTCTCATTATTTGGGAGGGTGGATCTGAAATATGAATCATTTCTGCAAGTAATTACTTTTACTCTCCTGTCACCCCGAAATCCTGGAGTCTTCTGGCGGAAATCTAGCTTTTTATCTCTGCAAATGGCATTTTTACTAACTTTATGTATGTCACACTTGTACATGTCTCTGTACCTAAAGACATTCACACTTTAAAAAGAAGATTTTTATAAAAATGAAAGATTCGTTTCCAAAATGGCTTCCAAAGCCAGGAGTGATGGAGCACACCAGTAAGCACAGGGCTGGGCTACATGGTAAGTTCCGGACCCGCCTGAACTACAAAGCAAGATGCTGTCTCAAAAAAAAAAAAAAGTTGCTGAAACTATTCCATCCATGTTTACAATGTACAGCCTTTTTTTTTTCTTTCCTCTGATAAAGCAGTGATTTTTGTTCTGATTTCCAAAGGAAGCCATTTTAATGGAAAAAAATATGGCACGAGAGGAAGCGAGAACATCCAGCAATCCGTTACTCTGTTGGGACCTGGGGCTCTCAGGAAATGTGCTTGCATGAGCTGAAATAATTTACAAAATGATTTTTTTCATGGCTTTGATCACTTTCTTAGCTGGCTTGTTGATTGACCCAGGTAAGGGGCCCTTTCTCACCTGGGAATATCTCTTTAGAAAGCAGCAAAGTTTGAAACCAGACTTTGCTCTGTATTCTTTGATTATAGGAGAAATCCAAACATCATTTACTTATTAGAAACTATGCAATTTTTAATCCTTTCAGTTGACAAACACGGCTAATGTGTGGTATGTAGAAGTTTATATTTATGCCTTTTGGTCCTATTGAGAATTTTATTCTAAATACATTGTTGCCTGGTAATGATGGTTGATGGTTGATTTTATTGATTGTCTTAAAATGTGGCTTAGTTTTCTTTGTGTTTATTTTCCAACTACTTCTAAGGAAGTAGTTTTTCCATGTTTAGAATTTAAAGACAATTGGTGGAATCCAGAATTTAGCAAATGCCAACTAGTAAGGGAAATGTGAACTTGAGTTCTTAGAACAGTTTAAACAATATATTGATTTTTTTTTCTCTTTCTGCCTTACAGACTGAAATACCGACACATTTATACCATGTCTAGTCATTAGGGATTTTTGAGGCTACCAACATTTGCCTTGTCATGGGAAAATTAAATGTCACTTTTGCATTTAATTAAATGAATGATTTAATTAATGAGTTAATAACTCCAGGGCATGACAGAATTTATCTAAGAACATCAAGTGTGCAACATCAACTATTAAATTGTTATTCTTCATCATTTAATGACATGACCTTGGAAACTGTTTTAGTTGAAATAGTTTCCCTGTCTATAAGAAACAGGTTTAAAGGCCACAGCAGGGTTGGAATGTATTTCCATTGTTCTCTGAGAAAGTTAAAATGCAAATTCATAATGTTCAAATAACTAAAAATGCCTAGAAAACTCTGGTTAAAAGAAATAAATGTGGTGCTGGAGGAATGGCACAGAGGTTAAAGCACTTGCTTTGCAAGTGCAAGGCCCTGAGTTTGATTCCTCAGCACCACATGAAGCTGGGAGTGGTGGCTTATGCCTGTAATCCCAGCAGTCAGGAAGCTGAGGCAGGCAATTGTCCTGAGTTTAAGGCCAGCTTGGGCTACATCAGTAAGTTTAGGACCAGCCTGGGCTACTGAGTGAGACACTATCTCAAAAAACAGGTTTTTTTTTTGGGGGGGTTTTCATTTTCATATTAGCTTTAGGATTAAAATTAACTGCTTATTTCTATTGCAAACTTTTGGTAGAAATGAATATGTTTGGATTTTGAAGTTAAATACATATGAAGGCAATCTACTTAAATTTTAGTATGAATTTCTAAATTATATAAATCAGTGACTTACAGTTTAGGTTTTGTTTTATATTTCCATCCATATGATTAGATTACAGGATAAAGCTCTGGAGCAAATTCCATAGTTCTTCTGTGATTCTGGATCAGAAGCTGTACCCTTACAACTTTAATTCTAACAATCATAGATCACAAATACTGTTCGTTGTGTGACTGTTGTGGCTGTACAAAGATGTAAAACCCTAGAAACCTAGGAACTGGGTATTTTCATGCTACCCAATAATCTTTGCAGCTTACTATGTCCTTTAAAAATTGCTAAAATTAGCAGTAATGTTTCGCATTTTATTGGCAGGCCCATGTGCTAAAACTGCTCCTAATAAAAAAGATGGTGAGAGAACTCTTCTTTTCCTTATACTGAACCCTTAAAACTCATGAGTTTTTTTTAAATCTAAAATACATATGTGTTTTAAATTCTTCATAGCCAGCAAAAGGGATCTATGAAAATTGGTAATGTAATTTTTATAAGGAAGACTAAGATGGGAAAATTGTCGTCACAACTGGCCATATTTGAGAATTCTAGATTTCAGAATCTGGAGAAATGTTATGTGTGGAAGATCAATATCGCACGGAAGCCTCTGCATCCCTGTTAGTGCCGTCTGTAGAGTGTAGGGAAGAGAAGCCTAAAGCTCTTTGTTGCTGGTCCTGCACCATAAAGAGGCCCGTGTGGGCGCTTGCTCTTGGTTGCCACGCTCCCAGAAGGAGTTGTGCTTTAGAACAGCGTTCCTCACACTAGGCTGAGTCAGTCAAAGTTTGGATTTCAAGAAACATGGAGATATTTCTGAAGGACCCTGGCACTTGTAGTTTAAGGAAATTATTTCTCAGATCCTGAAAGCGCTGTATTTACTCTTTTGTAAAAAGGGTCTGAGAACATGTTGGATGGAGATGCGGTTCTGGTCGAGTCCTCTGTGTACTCCCTGGGGCTGTGATCTTCTGTGTAGGCCAACTTTCCACACTCAAATCTCTACTTCAGTCTGAGAGAAGGGAAGATTTTTGAGCTAGAGTATGTACAGAGCCTACGCATTAAGCAAATGTGATAGCGGCATAGAAACACCTTTTGTTTTTGTTTTTTGTTTTTTTTTTTAGACCAAGCTGGCCTCAAATTCAAAAGCAATCTTCTGCCTCAGCCTCGTGTATGCTGGGATTATAGGCATGTGCCACTGTGCCTAGCTTATGTGGTGCTGGGAAGTTGAACTCAGGGCCTTGCTCTTACTGGACAAGCGCTCTAACTGCTGTGCTATTCCTCCAGCCCCAGTGACATAGAAACATTTTAAGACACTCAAGCTAAAACATGCATTTTTTCTCAAATTATTGAGGATGTCCTCTAACAAAAAGCGTAATCCAAGGGAAGGATTGTTCCCACACAGGGGAGATGTAAAGGGGTCCGGGGATGTTGAGTGGTCATTTCCGGGTTTTTGCAGACATAGCAGAACAATCAGTTCAAGCTCAAAAGAAAGAGCAGAGCGTAAAGTCAAGCAGGAATGTTTTGACGAAAAGAAAAAAGTCAGAGAGATGGGAAATCTGCAAGGGGCCTAATCTGCCATTACTAACTTTGGATATAGAGAGGAGAAAGCTGTGGGGCCTGAGGAATGGCACAGTGGTTTAGGTGCTTGCTTTGGGACTACAAGGCCCTGAGTTCAGTTCCCCAGCACCACATAAAGCCGGCCTTGGTGGCACATGCCTGTAATCTTGGCACTTAAGAGGCGGAGGCAGGAGGATTGCTGTGAGTCCAAGGCCAGCCTAGGCTACATAGTTCAGGACCAGCCTGGGTTACAGAGGAAGACCCTGTATCAAATAAAATAAAATAAAATAAAATAAAATAAAATAAAATAAAATAAAATAAAATAAAATAAGGAGCTATGAGGGAAGTAGTGTGGTGGCCTCTCAAAGTTAGGAATGATCTTCATCAAGGAATTGGGGCCTTCACACAACTTCAAGGATCTTGTCAACAACCTGATGACCAACGTTACGGATTCGCCCCTAGAGCCTGTTGTAAGGTGCACTGCCCTTCAGTGAAGTAGGTTTTAGCTCTACAAAGTTTGTGCTAGACTTACCATTTATGAAATAATAAGTTTGTATTGTAGGAAGCCACTAAGAATGTAGCATTTGTTTCAGGAAGCAAGGTAAAAACTAACACAGTGAGGAAGGGATATTTTATTTAAGACTTGTGAAGCCATCTTTCTACATGCACGAAATTGTCTTAACTGTATGAGAAACTTCAGTGTGATAAGAATTCATAGATGCTTTCTTGATGTGATATATATATATATCCATCCCTCACCAACAGTCTCTGTGGTTCCCTTCCTGTTAGGCATTTATTACATGAATTCTGTTGGCTTATGCAGTGCGTGAAGCTAGGAAAGGACCCCTGATTTTCGGGGGTTTTGGTTGCTTCCAGTGTCTAAATCTCTGCCTACATAATTTTAGTGGTTTAAAATTATGGCTGCAGAGTGTTCAGTATTCCCACTGTGAGAGGTAGGGTTAAGTAATCTTTACTGTCATCTGGAATGTTTTATTTGACTGCTTCAACCAGTAAACAGAAGTAACAGTAGGTGACTTTGGGTACTAAATTATAAAAGTCCAAGCTACTTGAGTCATGAATGTGAGTCACTGAGTACGGTGTTGGCCGCTGTAAGGGCACCACATCGGAGATGCCATTCTCACCAGTTGTTCAGTCAGCTTTGCCCAGGCATGTGTGCGCGAAGGCCCTGTTGTGTCTTTGTGATGGTGTCTTCCCTGTTGTGTCTCTGTGATGGTGACTTGGGTTACTTCAGGGCAGCCTGTCTGCCCCCTGACAGCCGCTGACTGATCCTTGCCAACACTGAATAGAACAGCAGAGCAACCTAGCTGATCCCTACTCAACTTCTTGATCTAAAAATATCATGAGGTTTAAGTAAATGTTTTTGCATTGTGTCAAAAATTTCATGCCTTGGGAGTAGTGTGATAAATGAACCCAACAATATTTTCATTAGAAGGCAGCTTCTGCAGCATCCTTATTGTCAAATTTGGCCGTGGGGATAAGGCCTGGGGCCCAGGGGCCACCCTTCAGTGAAGGTCCAGTACTAGCAGATCCTCCACAGCTGGGGTTATGTGGAATTGAGAACCCATCCTTTAGTGTTCGCAGGTTGAAGCTCTTTCCTCTAATGTGTTTCATAGAACAGTTTGCTTTTCTCTAGAGCAAAATTTAGAACTCAAGGTCTTAGAACTCAGCTTTAAAAGGAGAAAAAATCCCACACATATCTATGGCAGGAAATATATTAACACCAGTAGTCAACCAGCATTTCACTTTCATAGAACAATAATAATAATAAAAAACTCTTATACAGTGGTGGAGGGTGGAGGTGGGAAGAAGCTGTTAATTTTCACCATTTAAAAAATTAAGAGTTGCTTATTGTACTTTATCCAGTGAATGTGGCCTTTATGCCTTGCAATTTTACACCTTTTGAGATATTCTCAATGTTCTATGATATACATATATGTTTTTAAAAAGCTGTTATTTGTATGTTTCAATTTTTTTAATAATAAAAATATCAGGTGGAATTTAGTCTGGGCTAGGCTGTATTCCAGAAACCACAGATAAATTAACTCTGAAATGAGATGTGAGCTTCCCGGGGCCTGCGTTCTTACCCCTCCTGCGTGAACCTGAGTGCCGTTCATGGGGCAGCGAGAGGCGGATCACACAGCCGCAGCACAGTGGGGTCGGGGTGCGACTAAAGGCCATCATGTGTGTTATGAAGGCCGTATGGTTCACATAGCCCCGATTTCATGCCACCTCGTGAGATTTTTAATGAGATGCAAACACACCTTATGTTATTAAATTAAAGTACTTCAGTTAACTCTCAAACAACACTTAATGTGTTTTTATTACTTGTCTTCTACTTTTAGTTGTTCCATTTTGCCTTGCCTTGTCAATATTGCTTTAAAATGCTGCTGACTTTGAAGCATTTTTATGTATTCCTTTATCTTGGTGTTTTCTTTATAATATTTTCTTCTTTTCTTTTTATTCTCAATGTTTAGTATCAGAAAATAGCTGGACCAGGTGGCGCAGGCCTGTAATTCCAACACTCTAGGAGGCTAAGGCAGGAGGGTGGCAAGTTTTAGGCTAGCCTGGGCAACTTAGGAATTTAGCCAAGACCCTTTGTCAAAATCAAAAGCACAAACGGGCTGGAGATGAAGGGTGGAGTGAAGGTTGTTGGGCTCAAGTTTCAGTACCCCAAAATTAAAGAAAGAAAAAAAAGAAAAAAGAATGAGGTTGCCCTAATTACAATGATTAGAACAAGCCAGTTTGATAGCTTTACTTACCTTTGTAATCTGTCCTCCTTTTGTGCGTCAGCCAAGTTTCTGGGAGGTAACGAGCTCTGACTCAGTGGATGTGCTGAGTCATCCGCTGAGAGCGCCCAAGGAGGGATCAGGGCTAGCTGGACCTCAGGGACCTGCGGTCTCTCCTTCCCTGGTTTATGGTTGTTTGTGAGTCTGGTTTTTGACAGTAGTTTATAGGTAATTGTTTAACTTTATATTGTTTATTTTTTCCCTTAAGAAATGTCAGTAATAACCAGGATACTGTATATATCCGTTATTAAAAACGAAATAATATTGTCTATCTCTCCAGAGGCAGGTTTTTAAAGTAAATATGGGAAGCTCTTCCTGTGGTTTCCTTGTTCTTTGTAAGTATAGCCTTAGGATGAGGAAGCACGTTCTTCCTGAAGGAGAAATCCTGGAATTCCTTCCAAAGTAGTCTTGCACTTATTTAAAACCTACCTAAAGGCTAAGAAGCTCTAGAATTGTTCCAGCTGGTTCTTAAACTGTCAGATAAATATTTCCAAGTATGTAAATGTTAAATTTTAGTCTGGTTGTTTGTCAGTTTGACTGTTCTGGTTGCCTTGTTCCTGACCTTTCTCTGTTATAATTGTAGAACTCAATGATCTTTGTAGGTCTCACACCTCATTTGCAATACTGTATTTTTTTTTTTAGAGTGCTGATACCAGAGATGGTAGAGTAACTGACTCATTAATGCATATTTATTGAATACTTAATAAGATGTTAAATTTGTGGCAGGTATTTCCAGATTGGTTGATGGTTCAAGGTCGTGAATATGCTCTACTTTTTCTTTCCTTCCACTCCAGCATCTTTTCTGTACTTACTTTTTGTCTATAAGTACGATGCTTCAAGGTTGCTGTACTTCTGTGCAGTAAGTCTTTACATGAATCTGTCAAGTGCAGGTAAGGCTTTGCCAGGATAGCAAAAGAAAACTCTTCTTATGTGCCTATCTCTTTTACCCAGGACTCAAAGCCTTTCCCAGAAGCCCTTTGACCTTACATTTATTTAGGCAGAGCTGAGTCGTGTGACCCCTCTGGGTTGCAAGAATGGCTGGGACCATGTTAGGCTTGTAAGACTTCTACGATGAGTCATGGTCAAGACTAGAGAAAAGGGGCCTTTGTTTATCACAACTAACACATATTCCTGTTCTTTTTTTCCTTTCCACTCCATTCACAGAAAGAGTTGCCTGCCAGCGGCCTGCACACTCTGGGGAATATAGTGGACATACTCCTTGTCACTGAAATAGATGCTCTCATTTGTGATGAAAGGAGAGGGCTGTGAGCATTGTCACACTGTTTTTGAAAGGTTGCAAAAACAGAGTGACGTGCTTGAGTAGATTAGACAGGTCTATTGAAATTATTTTGAAGTTCACCCAGGAAGGTAGCATAAAGCTGTGCAAGCTGAGTGCCTGAGATAGGAACCTTGCACTGCTGTCAGCTGACTTTTGACAATGGCCTCTAGAAATAGGCAGCCACTAATAGTGCTGACTTTGTATGCGCTGTGTGAAATTAATGAGAAAACTGTTCCAATTTCCAGACCTGGATAGGCACAGTTCTTTCTCTAGATCCTGAATGATCAAAGATAAGTTTTCTGTCTAACATACCATTGCTCTAGGTTCACTGGGAACTGAAATTCATCTCAAATACTTGGGTTCCCCCTCCTAAGTCACTGGTTCCCTGATTTCTTTGGTTTTTTCTTTGAAATGTATATATATATATATATATATATATATATATATATATATATA
Source organism: Ctenodactylus gundi (assembly GCA_004027205.1). NCBI lineage: Eukaryota > Metazoa > Chordata > Mammalia > Rodentia > Ctenodactylidae > Ctenodactylus > Ctenodactylus gundi. The sequence continues at coordinate 306,590 of PVKB01001466.1, forward strand.
TATATTTGTTCCAAATAGTTGGAGAATGGCATGGTGTGACCACGTATATAGGCAATATCCAGTACAATCAAATCTGTCTTAATTTCAGAATCATTTCTCATTGAAACAAAGGACACATATACTGGCCTCATTATTACATCCACTTTTCTGTTTTTTATTATATTCAATAAAATATTATATTTGGTATATTCCCTTATCTTGGAAGGGAAGTCTGAGCGTTCTTAGGTGTTACCTTTATCCAGAAAATAATAGCCCCCAGACTTCCTTTTGGTGTGCCAGGTGTTGCAACATGCAGCAGGCAGGTAACGAGCATATCTTTCAGCAGATGAGCCTTTCCTCTGGAAATAGAGGAAGTGACTATATGAATAACACATAAAGAATTTTGGAAAAATTTTGTCGTTTCTTGATCAGTACTTGAACTTGATTTGGCTGGAGGGAGGAGAAACTTTGACATTGCTTAAACAGAGGACTGATTTATTTATCTGGCAAAGTATGGGAATGTTGGAAATGGTCTTTTCAGGGTCAGGTGTGGCCGCTGCCGATCCTAGCATACTATACAATTAGCTTTGCCGCCTTTCCTGTATGACTGAAGAACATCTGGGAAATCATGTTAGCCGTACGTAGAAAGAAGAGGGAGCACAAAGGTCACGGGGCCGTTATCAGGACTCAGAACATTTCTTGAAATCCAAATAAATGTATCTTCCCTGAAATCTGGTGCCACATATATATGTATGTGTAGTCCCAAAAGTGAACTCCAAGAGAGAAAATTTGAGAGAAGGGGGGATCCCCAGAGATGACAACTACAGGCAAGTTCTGAGAAAAGAGCAGTAGCTGACCAGAAAGGCAAGTCCTAGGAGGTGGTAGGGAGCTTCCGTGAGGTGCCATCTTGTCTAGGTTGGGCTTTGGTGATGTAACTGCCTTTTGAATCATCTGTGCTCCTGTAAGTGATCCCTGACCTGTGCTCCTGTGTATGGCCCCTCAGCCATTCCCAAGCTATTCCTGTCACCTATACTCCTTCCTGGAAATAACCCCAATAAACTCATTGGTTCACCACATTGGACTTTGATGAATTATTACTTTGGTCTTGGTTGTGCCCACTATGGAATGAAGAGACTTTTGTTTATGTCTCCCCAGGAAATTTCATGCAATTCTCTCTCTCTCTCTCTCTCTCTCTCTCTCTCTCTCTCTCTCTCTCTCTCTCTCTCTGCCTTTCTTTCTGTCTTAACTGAACACTTTGCTGTTCCTGTAAAAACTAAAGTTCTTTGAATTTCTCTGAATTCTCTGAAATTCTCTTAAGATAAAAAACAGAAGTGGTATTGCTGAAACAATTAGCAAAGGGTACTATACCTGTTGTAGGCAAATTAAGCTGTCTATGGTTTCTTTGCTAGTCAATCCTTTTAACATGCCTTACCATAATAAAAATAAGTTAAAATGATTAAAAATAAAAAATGAACTTATTCCTCCCCCCCCCCCCGCCCCGAGCAAGGTAGCCTTCTTATTCATATTTTCTTTTAAGTAGAAATGAAATTTGCTTTGTTCTCTTACTGTGCAGGATTTTACATTATTTCTTTTTTATTGGTGAAATTCCATGTCTTGATCTGTTCAGATTATTTTAGCAGTATCCAGCCTACCCTTCATATCCATGGGTTCTATGTCTGTAGATTCAACCAACTAAACTGAAACTATTCAGAAAAATACTGCATCTATACTGAACTTACACTTTTTTCCTTCCTGTCCCCTAAAATGTAGTAGAACAGCTATTTATGCAGCACTTCCGTGGTATTAGATATATTAAGTAGTCTAGAGATGACTTGAAACACACAGGAGGGTATGTATAGACTATATGCAAACACTATGCCATGTTATATAAGGGATCTCGAAGTTTTGAACATCCAAGCGTTCTGGTATTTTAAGGGAGGCCCAGAAACAATCCCCAGGGACAACTCTACCATAAATTGAGTGTTTTATAAAAATATAAATTTTACTTTCATAATTTTGGAAACTGGAAGTTCTGAGATCAAGCTCCCAGCAGATATGATATCTTGTGAGCAGCCACTTTCTGGTTCACTGATGGCATCTTTTTCAAGAGCCAGTGAGCTTTGTGAATTTCTTTTAAGGGCACTAATCCCACTGATGAGGACCTCACCTTTATGATCTAATCTGCGAAGACCCCTACCTCCTAATACCAACACCTTGGTCATTTCAGTACACCAATCCAGGGAAGCATGAACACTTAGTCCATTAAAATTTGCTTAGGCAGAAAAGTAAGTTTGGAGAGACAAAACACACCAGATTGTCAAAATGTCTGGTATTTATTTTAGGACCACCGTGCATTGCCCCACTCCACACACACATTGCTTAGGTGGGCTGGATTTCCCCTTCAGAACTCGGGCCCCTCAGGCCTGACAGAACTTGGGGCAATTTGAGTTCAAGATTGAGGAGTAACTTCTGAGTCATCAGGTGGCCCATCATGTGTAGTACCTGATTGAGCTGTCTGGTTGGGTCTGTAGAAACTATTTTGGTGGTATCATAGGCAACAGGTCAACAATGTGTGACACAGAGCTATAGACCTGCTGTATGTACTGCCTGGTTGTACTGTGGCCCAAAGTTCACTTGCCAGGAACATAAATAAAACAGGCATACCAAAGTCAAGGGCTCATTATGTACTCCCAACTTGTTACTGATTTAAACATATTTCTTCTAACTTTTTCTCATTCTTCTTCTCTATTTAAATTTCAGTTTAGAAGCCAGATTAGAGAACTTAAGTTAGAGAGACCTAAAAAAAAGTTACCTTTTCTGGTTTCCCACCTTTAGGAATTCTGGGGGATTGTATCTAGCTTTTTATGATGATGTGAGGATCAGACACTCATTTCTTCATAATTCGCCCACTTCCAAATAATATGGAAGAAAGATATCGCATGTATTAAGCTGATCATTTCTATTAGATTTTACAATTTCACATTAACAATGAAATTCTAAAGTTCTGTTTGACAAAATGGCTAAAAGGATTAACCCATTTGTGGATGATATAATGTGGAGAGGTCTGCCCTTTTCCACAGGCTTTACTGATTCAGAAATAAATGATAGATTAAGAATATTTATTAGAAAATTTGTAGAAAAAGTGTACACACAGCACAACAGTTCTGTGAAAAATCTGAACAGTTTGATGAGATGTGAAAGAGGAAGCTGAACTGTGTCGTGTGCCACTCTGACTGTCATCTTTCAAATTTAAAAATTGAGGGTATGTCCTTACAAGGTTCACGGGGCACATTCCTATTTTCAGCAAGACTACAAAACAAGTCATGTTGTTCTTTTATTCCTTCCTTTCATCTTTCCATTTTATCAATGAATGTCTTGACAAATGGTTAATCATTTTGTTGTAGAATGACAAGAGAAAGCACTGTGAGTGAGGTAGGTCTTGAACTGACCTTGAAGGATGATGATATGCATGTTTGCTTGGGCAAGATGGAGAAGTTGAGTATAGAAAGATGGAAAAACATGAAAATTTTTATTAAGTTTGCTTGAGCATTTAGTCATTATTACTCAGGTGATTGCTACACAGAGTAAATTATGTAGTCCACAGGCAGCCATTACTATTCATTACTGTGGTCCAATGACAAGCAGCCTTTATTGTTCCCCATCCTTTACTTTGTAGGGGGCAAACCACTGGGTAATACATAAATCTGAACATTGAGCAGTTCTCAATGCTGTTCGCCATAATTATAGAGACTGTCTGAATTGAGATGTCCCTAGGAGGTCCTTGGATTTCATAATTGTATGTTACCTTTGCTGAGGTGGTCTTCTAGTAGCAAATGATACGATGCTTCAGGCAAGGCATTAAATTCACAGGGTCTGGTTGGTGAAGCAGGCTGTGGGAGAATTCAGTGAAGCTTAGGACTCTCGGGGTACTAGAGCATTTTTGGGAAACAATTCACCACTAATTTGCCTAGCTAATACCAATCCATTCTATTTGCACACAGTATGGTGCCCCTTTACTATTCTATACATTCGTTCCACCAGAGTATGCCATTGCTCTGTGATGGCACCAGGAAATTCACTCATTGCTCAAGTAGCCTCTAAATTTTTAAGGCCAAGAAATGTCTTTCCAGTTTTGAGTAATTAGGCAAAATACAGATCATAAGTAAGTGGCTTATTCAGCAAATGAATGGAACACTTCTGAAGTAGAATCCAACAGGCAGGTGAGGCACAAGGCTCTCTGGAGTGCGGGAATAGGCACTGTATCCTGGACTGGAGCCTACTCAGAACTGTACGCTATCTGTGTCAGTGCCATGCAAGAGAACTCCAATGGGGGGAAGGTTTCATGTCTGTTCTTTCCAGTAGAAGCCACAGGTCACATGTGCAGTCGAACAACTATGGCTTGTGCTAATGAAGAACTGAGACTATACTTTCATTTTGTTTTAATTACATAAATTTAGATCTCAAGTAAATCTGTGTGTGACTTATGGCCACCAGATTAGACTGTAAAGAGCATAGAAACTGGAGTGAGTGTTCAGGGCTCACATCCTACTCTGGTTATTCACTGATCTCTTGACTGCTCAGTTCCATGGTGTTACTGTCTATGAGATTTTGTGAAGAATGGATCAATATATGTGTGGTTGATGTTCAAGTTGTTTCCATATTTCAGCTGTTACAAATTATGCTCTTATGATATTCATGCACATATTTTTATGTGAGGAAGCATTTTCAGTTCTCTTAGATATACAGCTATGAGTTACAATGCTGGATCCTATGATAATTCTATGTTTAAATTCTTGAGGAACTGCTAGAATGTCATCAAAGATAACGGTACTGTCTTTCACTTCCATGAGCGACATTTGAGGGACTCAGCATTTTCACATCCTTGGCAACGCTTGTTATTGTCCATAACGTTGACCAGGCATCTTCGTAGACAGAGTGCTGCCACAGCACAGTTAATGTGCAGACATTTACAGAGGCCTCAGCCAATTATCACAGGACACACTGCAGTCACAGCTCCAGGAGAGTGGTCATGGCACACTGCTTATACTACTGCTACTATTGATGTATTTGTATTCTTTGACCCATTCATTCTGGTGTACTACAAATCCGAAGGTGTACATGTCAGAGAGTTTTGATGTAGTAAGTCTGGGTGAGTTCTTGGAATTTTTCTATTTTATAAAGCTCATCTGACAATTGTAGTGAGAAGTTTTGGACCTGTTGCTTGGGACTTTAGCTCCCATTGTGCAAGCACTGAATCTAAAAATTGCATAAGACCTCAAAAGAATTGAATATGTTTGCCTCATGATATGAAGAGGTGCTGCCTTCTGTTTGTAAAGTCATGGTTTTGTGAATTGGCACCGGGAAATCCTAAGTGCTTAGGCTTGTGAGAAGCAAAATACACAATTTGAACCAAAAGAGATTTGAAGACACTGTAACATTTCCTATGTCAATTTGTTAAAAATCTTCCCCAGGTTTTCTGCAAAATACCGGATGCTGTATGTTCTGGGCCATGCTGGCCCCTAAGCCAGGCATACATATGTTCACACATGCATACACAGACCTATGTGCATATGCACATATAACCACACATGCCTGTACACCTGTGCACCAATATAAATGTATGCGTGTGCACATGTGGTCTCAAATGCATACATATACATGTATGCACATGTACCCATGCATATATACAAGCATATGCACTATATACCTGAAGTTTTCTCAGCTGCATAATTAATTGGTAAATGTTTAGACCCTAGATTTCTCAGTTTATGTATATATACTATTTCACTTTCAAATTTGAGACAAATATACACATCTGTTCAATCCAGGGATGGCTGGGCCAATTCGTCATTGATTGCTGACAATTTGGGCGGTCACATTTCCCAGACACCTGCCCTGTAACGCCCTTCGTGTGGCTTTGGCCTGACAATGTCTAATAATCAGTCTAATAATAATGTCGAATGACAGTGTCTAACAATCAGTGAGCCAACGCACGCTCCTCACATGCCGTCCGTGAATGGGCTTGCGTTGGATGAGTGGCGTGAGGGTTGGAGTTGAGCTGACTGGCTAGAGTGTGGATAGGGGATTGGACAGGGAGTTCAAAGCAGATTGCCTGGTAAGCAGGTGGCTATGGGTAAAGGGAGGCAGGTCCCAGCCAGTGATCAGGGTTGTCATTATAAGTTGGCCAACTCCGGGGCCGGCAGAGTTGCTGAGGCGGAGTAAGTTTACATGGGCAGGGAGGAATGAAGGAGTAACTAGCTAGCTACCTTAGCAAGCCAAGGTCACACCCAGAAAGTCAACTCTGTGTGTGGGAATGGTAGAGAATTTCAGCATGAGAATTACAGCACAGGAGCCCCACAATGGCATTCTGGGAGGCTGAGGTAGGAGGATTGCAAATTCAAGACCCATCTGGGCCTGTCTCAAAACCAAAAATAAATATAGCCTGTGGATATACTGCAGTAGAGAGGCTCAGGGGGTCTCAAAAACCAGAACTGCAGAGAAAAGAAAAAAGCTTTGGGGAGAATGTTGTAAACTATAGATGCCTTCATCCATTCATCGTCCTAGGGACAGTGAGGAGGGAATCATTATCTCACAGGAGCTAAGAGTTATCTCAGACAAACAACACATAATTTCATGGCAGTCAATCAAGGGCAGAAATTATAACCACAAGTGATATCTTAAATAAGCAGAGATGAAGTTCCATCATTGAACTGTAATAATCTGGGAGGCTTTGTAGAGGAAGTAGTAACTTTTGAGCCAGATCTAAGAAAACGTGAGTTTTGGAATAATGAGGGTTGGAAATCTGGTCAGGTGAAGGCACAGAATGAACAGAAGGAGGAAGGAGAAAGTGTTATGCGGCCCAGTGATTAACTGCTTTTTATATGGCGGAAGATTCAGAAATTAAACATGATAATCAATCAAGTAGTAACACATTACAGAGGAATTTGACCAGAAGGAGCCTGCCTTCTACTTTGTAGATTGAAAGTTCTAACACCGTAGTGTATTCGAATCACGAGAGGAACTTACAGAAATGCAGAGTCCTGGGACTCTCAGCAACTACGCTAGAATCTGCGTTATTTTCATGTTGTTTAGGTATTCTGGTCCCTGGACCAAAGGATGAGAGTCATGTTTGCAGATAATGGGAAAAAAATATAGGGTATTTTTAATACAGAAGTTGAAATTAGAATTCCAAAACACATAATTTTTCAGAAAGGATTTCCAGGCTGACTTTTTGGATATCTATCTGGGTTTATGAGACTAGCTAGAATTTGTGATTTCCTGGGCCAATGATTAATTTTTTTTCTAGCAATTACTTATCAGTACCTATCAGAGAAGCACTGCCTGTTATCTGTTCCAGAAGCTTTCAGCTTTTGTGCCCATCACAGTTAGCTGGGTCTTCAGAATGCAGTACACGGGCAATGCCACGTAGGCTGAAGAAATGGATCCAGGCATTGGGGATTTTAAGATCTCCCTGGGTGGTTCCAGTGTAGCCAGTGCCAAGACCTTCTGCTTTGGAGGCAACAGCTGTTTAAGAAATAGTGATCTTGCCTTTCAAATTTGCAGTCTTGTAGGGGAGAAGTACATCTGTTTTCCTGCAACAAAATGTTCTCTTTGGAGGGAAATAGGAATTTTACTTTCCCACTTCCAAATACCAATACCTCTTTGTGAGGTGTGGTAGATGCCATCTCTTGATCAAGTCCCTTGTCAGGATCTACGAGGACAAAGAGGAACCCAAGTAGAAGGTAAGGAATTGCTCCCCTGTCCCCATCACTCAGCAAGGTTCAAGTCACCTTCTGAGTCCTCTGCAGAACCTAACACCCCTCAGCCTCCTCACCTGCTCCCTTCTGGATGTAGGCTAGCAGATTCATGTCTACTTTTACTCACATTTTCTCTCAAATGTAAGTGGAGGAGAGCCTGCTTATGGACTGACTATTCTTACTTTATATTTATAACCACATACATTAAATAGTGTTGCAGTACTGTATGGAAGTTATCCTTTGGAAATGCGGGTCAGATCTGTCCTTCACTGCTCAAGCCCCGCAGTGACCTTCCGCTTAACTTGGAGTGGGACGTACGGGAGAGATGTCCTCTCCTCTGTGTCCCTCAGCTCCTCTGTACCCCAGGGAAGTCGCATTGGCTCTTTCCTTTTCCTGAAAAATATCTAATGTATCTGCAGGGCCAGATCCTTCATTTCCTGCCAGTCATTTCCTTTCTTTCTTTTCTTTTCCTTCCTTCCTTCCTTCCTTCCTACCTTCCTTCCTTTTTCTCCTTCCTTCCTTCCTTCCTTCCTTCCTTCCTTCCTTCCTTCCTTCTTTCTTTCCCTGTCTGCTCCTGAACTTCAGTATGTAGCTCAGGCTGGCCTCAAACTAATGGTAATTGTTCTGCTTCAGCCTCCCTAATGCTGGGATTGCTGGTATGCACAATCACACTCAACTAATGTTCTTATGTAGTGCTGGAGATGCTGGTCTTGCTCAAACATCACTTGCTTAGAGAGGCCCACCGTAGCTACTTACTTAAAATCCAGCCTTTTCACAGCATTTTCTTTCTCTTCTCAGATTTACACTCTCCATAGCCCTTATTTTTTTCTAAGATACCATGCCGTTTAGTTATTACTCAGCATTGCACATATAATCTAAATACCTTTGGCAAATGACAACCCATAAAGCAGAAATTTTCTTTTATGATCACATAGGGATCCCTAGTAAGTCCCTACGAGTTACAGAACAAGTGGAGGAATGGGTCACGAGGAGTTGCTCCTTCTCCCCAGCTGCCGGTGGCTGGATAGAAACTCCCAAGCCAGACAAGGTCCTGGGAGCTAATGAAGCTACCTGCACGGGGCCTTGACGGAGCCAGCTGGCCAGCAGTGGGCTCTGATTGCTGTGTTCCCTTCTCTTTGAACATCTGTTGAAGCTCGGGGAATCTCTTGGAGGGACACGACTGGGTTATGCAAACTAGATTAAGGGCACATGAGATAAGTGGCCATGAGAGTTCAGTTGGTCAACGATAGAGTGAGAAAGAGTGCACAGTCAGGTCTGGATGCAGACTGCAGCTGGAGAGAGGTGGGCAGGGAGCCCAGAGGTGGGGAGATCGAGGGCTGGGTGGGTATAGCAAGGGCCAGAGCAAGTAGCTCATGCAATGTGCACTAGTTGAGCACGTGGCTCTGGAGTTATACTGAAGGTTTTTGGCTCAACTTCTGGCTTTACCGCTTAACAGCTGAGTGGTCACAGGCAGCGTTCCACCTCCTGACTCCTTGGTTTCCTCATCTGTAGCGTAACAGTAACCGTGCCTGCCTCCTATGGGTTTTGTGAGGCTGAAAGGAGCCACGTATGTGAGGGACTGGAAACAGGAGCCACGCATGTGAGGGACTGGAAACAGTGTCACATACACTGAGAACATTCTGTAATCGTGGACAGAAACACCAATAAGAAAAGTGTTTCCAATAAAAAGTCCTAGTCAGTTTCAGTTATAGGGGATTTGTTCTTTTTTTCTTTCTTTTCCTTTCTTGGTGCTCTTGGAGAGTCAGTTAAAATGAACATTTTGGCAACCAGAGTCCACGCAGGGAGGCGGGAGTGGAAGGGGACAGGCCGAGCGGGAGCTTTGCTCTACTCTGGGGCTTTGCAGTTTCCCTCCTTTGACTCCCAGAGTTGCAGGGGAGAAGCAGCACTCCTCCAAATTTGTGTCAGAAATGTCCTGGGAGTGGTGGGAGTTGCCATAACGACCTGGAGTATGAAAAAATAGGCAGGATTTGCCTGAGAAGGAGAAGAGACAAGAGAGGAACAAGGGACAAAAGGGGTTTTTAGGTTTTGAAAATTCATGGCTAAGACAGTGCTGTATAATGCCATCGGTGCCAATAAGGAATAAGGGCAAGTGATTCCTCAAGGATATGGAAAGCTTGCTTTTTAATATGCTGAGATTCCCATGAGTGAGCCAAATGGCCTTGGGTCAGTGCTAGGAAAGTAGACCTAGGTAAAGAACGAGAAGCAGACGATAGGTCCCTAAACTCTCAGTTCATCTTTGCAGTAGACTTTGGGTAGGCCGCTCCGTGTTTGTCCAGACGATGTATCAGTCTCTTTGGCTTTATTTGCTTATTGAAGTCCTTGCAGTTTTTTAAAGGAAGCAATATGAGTGAGCATGTTTTTCTTTCCCCCTTTCTCCAGATGGACTGTAGATTTATCAGGGAAGGTGAATTCATTGTCAACATGATGAATGTGGATGAGTGGATATCATAAAAACCACATTAAGACACACCTGGGTGTGCACTGAAGTAGCAGGAGGTAACTTCTATTGTTGATAGCCTGCCTGGAATAAGACAGTTGCTTAGCAGAACAAACACAGCCTGGTCTTTGCCTCCTGGCAGAGTTCAGCCCGGTGCTATTTGGGTCCCAGGGCGGAGTCTCTGCGTGTTATAATTACGTGTGGAGGAAGCTTTACATCTGCACTGTCTACCTTGAAGCTTTTGCGTGGCCCTATGTTCCATTCCATGCCTGAGTTCCTCTTATTTTAGTGTTTTTCTGGTGTGCTGGGACAAATTCTCAGAAAAAAAGTTTCAAAATGCCTTGCTTTGCTGAGAGTGAACCTAAGACAGTATTGGGCCTCCCAGGATTAGGCATCCGCGTAGTTCACTCTCTAGGGTGTTTTGTCTTAACTACCCAGTGGAGGCAGCTTAGGCCCTAAATTTGTCTTGATAGTCCTGATTAGATTTGAACAATCGTACCCTTGATTTGAACATGCATGTCTGATTGGCACCAGGTGAGGCCTGCTGAGGGAACCAGAGGAGTGTAGGATGCGAGAGACGTTGGAACTTTTCCAGAGTAACATTACAGTACAAACACAGCTGCACATACCCACTCGCTAGACTGACAACTCTGAGAACTGGCCAGTCTCTGATAAATGTTTCCGTTCTGTAAACTTGAAGATGTTACTATCTGCATTCCCATCCACAAGAGCAAAACCCCAGGAGGAACCAAAGGGTCTACCAAGTGCTACGAGTAACTATCCCACATGAATTAGAAATTCTTGAATGTAGACATGTCTGAAAATGTTTTTATGATTTTAAAATAAATACAGAACATACACTTGCATTTGCATTGTGCTTAAAACTAACTGACAAGAAGCTGGAAGTGTCTTAGTTACTTAGCGGTTACCCGTTGCCTTAGAGGGTGCCCAACGTCCACAGCTTAAGGGAGGAAATATTTATTTAGCTCACAGTTTCAGAAGGCCTCACACAGTCCATTCATGGGCAGCCGGAAACAGTGGCAGCACATGGCAGAACCTGGAGAGCTGCTCACCTCATTGCAGACAGAAAATTAAGCAGAGCAGGAGAAAAATGAAGTTTGGAGACTCAGACAAAGCTAGAACTTTCTCAGGAAGAAGCTGTGGCGATGGTTTTTCTTCCGTCTTCCGGCGTGAGTGCCTCTACCCCACTTTCTGGCCAGAAGTTAATAACCCAAATCTGAAAGCTCTGCCCTGGGAGCCCCCAGTCTCAATAAATTGACCCAGCTCCCACCCCTTCCGGCCAGTCCCCACTTCTCAGCAGCACAGGGTCCCAAACACGTAAGGCCTGTGGGATGCTCCAGATCCAGACCTTAGCAGGAAGCCACACAAATCAAAAACACTTGCGACACGTGGATGACACATTTGTACATGTTCTGTCATCTTGCTTATTCGCTTGCTCTAATATCAAACTCATAAAAATAAAAATGATTTTATACACTTTTCTTTTTCTGCCTGAAAAAAAGAATGCTAATTTACAATGCCTTCTTTGTGGATCAAATGTGATGATCAAAAAATAAAAATTCTCAGATTATTTAGTGAAGCAAGCAAGGATCTCAAACCCTCCCCAGTCCATTTTATAAAAGAATGTAGCTGTTGTTGAGTAAAACTTTGCAATTTAATCCGAGACATGGGGTCATATTAGAAAGGGTTAATTTTAAAAGAAATCACAACACAAGAGAAAAACTTTGGATAATTCTTAGAACAAATCTAGTTAAATTTTCACTTATATCCCAGCAAAAAGAATTTCCTGTATAATGTGGCACCATGCAGTTGATTGGCAGAAAGTCGCCTTGTACTCAAGGCCCATCTCAACAGGTCAGTGCTGCTTAGCCTTCTGCACATTAGTGTTCAGGCAGGGTCTTCCCTTGTTTTGAACTTTCTGTTTTCTCCAGACCTAAAATCAGAGGGGCCGAGAGGTTTAGCTTTGCCCAAGTCCTCGGGTAGTACGGTGGGTTATAGTGGCTGGTGTCTTCCATCTTACCATAACGCTTTCATATAGAGAAGCATCTAAGGTTTTGGCATAAAAGGTTAACCAGAACAAACTGAATTTACAGTAAGCTTCAAAATAATGTTATTGTTAATATGTAGAGAAGACATATTTGATTTGATTATTGCTGTGGTTTCTGTGTGGATTGTTTCCAGAGGCTCAGCTGCTGGTAGTGTGCCCTGCAGCGTGGCACCGCAGAGGTTGTTGAGCCTGTGATGGGGGGGGGACGGGGACTAGTGGGACATGGCTAGGTTATAGAAGCTTCACTCTCAGGAGTGGGTTAATGCTGTCTGTGAGTGAGTCCTGTGAGAGGTGGGGACCAGTGAGATGTGGCTGTGTTATACAAGCTCCATCCTTAGGGTGGATTAATGCTGCCTGTGAGTATGCATCGGGTCTTGTGAGGCTGGATTGGTTGTTGTGAAAGTGGGTAATTGCAAAATGAGGTCACCTCAAGTAGTTGGCCTTTGGCAGGTGGCCTGAGCTCTTGTTGCTTTTCCATGACAGTATGATGCAGCCAGGGAGGCCCTTGTCAGGAGGCTGCTGCCACCGTGTTTGGACTTTCTGGCCACCAGAATCCGTAATTGAGAACCAAGCAAATCAAGTTACCAACCACACAAAATTAATAAGACAACTTATATTTCCAATTAAAATAATTGTATTTAATTCCTTTAAAATTTAGCACTAAGCTAAAAATTTAAAAACTAGGTGAAAATCAGACATTACAGTAGTAGGCCAAAATAAATATGTCCTACTGGTATTTAGAGAGCAGAAGATATAATGTATTCTAATTTAGAGGAAGTATACTGCTTTCATCCTTTAATATATCTGAAATTCCTCTACTCTGATATTTCTCCAGTAACAAGTAACAAATGTTCAGTCTATTTAGGTGGTGCATAAAATAAAGGTCAAGTCAAAAAATTCTTAATTTTACTCTAAGTTGGTTATAAACCTAGGAATCTAAGAAGACTTGCACCAAGCTAGAATTTCTCATTTTTTTCTCTCAAAATTCAATATAATTTTATAAAAATCCTTTTAATTCTCAGTTTATTAGATAAAAACTCAAATTCTTGTAAACTCTTAAAAATTACACATAAAGTGGTACATATTTATGAATGAAGTGAACTTGCATCAAATAAATTTGATCTTGTATTTTGTTAATCAGAGCCACCGGTCTGCAGTGATTGCAGGTATACCATGTATCATGAGAGATTTTGTCATACATATACTTACTACTGTGTTGAATAGCTAAAGGTTCATGACTGTAACTCTTTTTCGTGACCACTAAGCATCACTACCCAATAACTGACATTTTAATTCCATCATCTTTTTTTATCAATGCTGCCATTTCTTCTCCTTTGGCTTGCATTGTAATTTCCCATCTTTCTATTTTTAGCTGCTTTGTACAGTTCCTATTTCCGAGTTTCCAGAGGTACGGCCATATATCACTCAGAACTCTGTAGATCTAGTTAGGCTGAATCCACCTTCTTCCTTTTTCCCGGAGAAACAGAGAAAGTGCTGTGCTGCCCATACAGAGGGCAAATTTTAGTCTCATATCTTATTTTCAGATCCCACAACAAAATATCATAGACTAGGTGGCTTATAATTAACAGAAATCTACTTATTGCAATTTGAGAAGGTGGAAGTATGAGACCAGGCTGCCAACATGGTCCGCTTCTGGTGAGCTGCCCTTCCTGGTTTTAGACTGCCAACTTGCTGTGGTGTCCTCACGTCGGGTAGAGAAGGCCAGGAGCACCACAGAGCATGACCTGTGGTGAAAGCCCCACCCTCATGACCTGATACCATCACCCCGAGCTGAGGGCTTCAGTAGATAAAATAGGACCATGCACAGTCAGTCCACGAACATCTTCTTGATGGTATTGAACTGATTACTGTAAAATTGAGAATCTATTCTGTGATTTTTTTGTGTGTGTGTGCTGGATCAATGTATTGGTTGGACATTAAAAAGAGCCTGTTAAGTATAGCATTCTTTTTAATAGGTTCTTTGCAAAGTTTGATGCTACTAAAAAGAAGACATTCTTTCTACCTCCAGTGACTTGGGCACTTCATTTTTAGTTCGTTTTCACAGAGGACAAAAAGGGTAAAATGTTCCCTAGTAGGCATAGCTTCTGATTCTCGGTTTCTGGCGCACATCTGAGAATGTGTGCTCTAGAAACAGGCCCCACTTCCTGGCACAGAAAATACTTCCCAAGTGCTCCCTTTGTTTCTGGAATGTGCCAGATGGGGTGTGCCCTGTAAACAGACATTCAGAATCCTTGCAAAGAACCATGTGCCACAGGTTACAGTTTAGCTTGCACTGTTTCTCACACCAGAGGCACATTCTTAGGACAGAATTGCACTAGAGATTCTTGGAGTGATGGCAGGTATTTGAGTAATTTAATATTGGGTAATGGATTGTAGGTATTTTTCCTGGTCCGCCCTAAGGGCCCACCCCTTCTGCCAGTGCTGGCTGCCACCCACCATCTGTCATCCTACTCAGTGTCACCTACACAAAGCCTTTCTTCTCTGCAGGCAGTGCGAATGGCTTCCTCCTCTGTGTCCCCAGCCCTTTGTGTGTGCTATATTTAGAACTAAATAAATAGCATTATAATGATTTGTTTATATGTGTGTCTCTCCCAGCGGGTGATGAGCTCCTTGGAGCCCAGGCCAGCATCCTCAGCGCCTCCCAGGGTTATCTCCTCGGGCCGTGCCGTGCGTCTGTGAGTCTGTTTTCACATCTTTGTGAGCCCCCTACAGTGACTTCCACTGTCTCAGCAGCTTCAGTCCTGCTGAGTGCTCTGACAGCCCAGCCAGACTGAGCGCTTGTCCGGCTCCCTGTGCATCTTGGGCTCTCGGCCCATTTTCTTTCTCTGCTGTTAATGTCGCCTTCACGGGGAGGGCAACTCCCGAATGCCACACCACCCCTTTCCTCTGTTCCAGGTGAACTTTCCCGCAGTCTCAAGAGGCACATTCCGAGGTGTTGCTGAAGTGTTCTATGCTTTCCTTGGCATATGGTTTGGCAGAGAGTAAGTGGTCTGCTTTACCCTCTAGACGGATGCCTGAGCTCACTGTACCCCAGAGGTCCTCAGAAGTTTTGGCACCAGAGACCAGTGTAGTTATTCCCCTAAGAGTGAAGTGGTGGGAGGGGATGTTTTTGTTACACAGTAGGTTGTTGGAGAATAGCTTTGAAATGGTGAACAAGAGCCAGAAGGGAGTGGGGAGCAAAGCTCTGCCTCCAGTAGGTAACCCACCGCAGCAGTATTGGAACCGGATAGGAGCAGCGTGCTAGCAGAAGGCGAGCTTGGCTTGCTGCTTGCCGGGGCTCACAGCTCATCTGTCCTGGCGGCCGGGACCTTCCACAGCCACAGACTGATACTGGGTCCACCGCCCAGGGACTGGGGTCTTTGCTTTATGCAATTTTCCTTTTCCCCTAACAGTGGGCTTCTACTTGGTAAACGTTTATGTTTCAAATCCAAATCCATGTAACAAATTGCTCAACTTTGTAATAAAGTAGAAAGAATAAATTATATACAATAGAAAATTTTCTGCTCTTATCAGTGTTCTGCAATTTAGAGATGAGAAGAAAATAAAATGTAGAAGTTTAACACAAAAGAGAATGTTTTGGAAAAATAAGTAAGTAGAAGCAAAGAGAAAAGGGTGAGCGAAATAGTAATGCAATGGGGAGGGACATTGGCTCTTCATAACAGCAGCGTGACTTGGGGAGTCAGGTGAGTCCCGACCCAGTAGCTGGGCGGCACTAAGATTGTCTCAGGGAAGAAAGGGCAGAAGCAGTTGATTTTTGTTTTAGATAAAAAGAGGGCATTGGACACAATTTAAATATTTCTGCAGATGCCTGGTAAGCTACTGGAAAAATTTGTGCAAGCCATGTGTCCCGACTATGTGAAAGGGAGATGGTCAAGTTTGTGTGCTGGCCGCATGTGACATGAGGGAAATGCTAGCGCTTTCTGGACTGCTTGTCCTGGGGATCGGGTAAGGTGACCACCTGTGTGAAAAGCAGCAGGTCATTTAAGAGGTTTTCAAGGCTTAGGATGAAGATGTACTGCTCAGGGAGAGTCATCTAAACGTCCTGCCCACCTTCTTGAGGTTTCTCTCATTCTTTGGCTTGTGGCCCCTCCCATCATCAGGAAAGCCATCACCATCACATCGCTTGGTGTCCCTTTTTTGAATTCATGTATTCCTTCCCTGACTTCCAGATTGCTCTGTCAGCTGTTTTCATTTTTTTCAAGATGTTAGTGATGAACATATTGGCCTCAGCTGGGTAAGTGAGCAGGCTTCCTATTTGAAGTCAGCTGATCAGCACCCTTAAATCATTTGCAGCTGTGAGTGGATTTGTAAAATTCTTCTGTTTGAGTATTTACCATTTCAATAGATAACTGTCATCACACTGATGCATCACATTAATCTATTTATTGGAGCATCTCTCTAAGTACAGCTACATATGCCTCTACAGGGAATATGTATTTACCTTTGAATTTTCTGGACATAGTCTAGTGCAGAACAGGTATATGAAATGCTTATGAAATGGAACTAATAAGCTTAATGTATTTTGCAACAGTTTTTTGTATTGTCCCTTTTTAAAACTTCCACAAATGCCTTCCAATGGGTTTTCCTCACATAATACAACGTGTAAGCTTACATATATTGAGGACTAAATGATTAGTTGTATTCAGATAAAAGGAAATTTACACAAGAGATGCATAAACATGTAAATAATAAAATAATTTTCACATTTGCAAAATGAGAGTGAAGATCTGAGAAGTTCCATAAGAAATATCTAGGTTTTGTTGCACTTGCGAAAGGGAATTGGAATTATTTTCTTGGGAACCTTGATTCTACCAACACCGAAATGCTTACTTGTGTGTTTCATAGTCTGTATGTGTGAACCAGTTACTCCTCATATGTGCCATCACCACCTGCATCAGTACAACTAATCCAATTTCAGTTGAAGCCAAGCTACCATTTTATTGCATTATTCTGTGAATTTGACAATATGCCAACAGTGTTTTGGGAGTGTCAGCAACTGCAGTTTCTTTTCCTCATCTGTTTTCTCTTCAGTATACTCAGCCGAGTATAGAGGATGGAGGTAACACCATCCTTCGACCCATTTTCAGTTCATTCATTAAAATTGATGTATCTGGCTGAAGAGATGGCCCTCTACTTAGCCCACTTACCACGTACGTTTTAGAAATGTTCACTTTTCAGTCGTAGCACTTTTCTTTCTGTGTGTTCCTACCATCTCTACACTGTTTCTTCCATTGATCTTTCTAATCCTGACAGTCAACATTATTTATTCCCACGATCCCAGCCGAGGTAGCATTCTCTGTCTTTGGGGAAAAGTGAGCGCAGACCTGCTTCTGAATCAAAGGGTTTGAACACTGCAGGAAATCTCGCAGCTTTCTGTGGGCCCCGTGAAAACACAGAGTCATTACTGCACAGTGAATTCTGTTCTGAGAAGAAAGATTTGCCTATTCCCAGGATTTGCTTCTGGTGATATCAGTCTGCGTGCAGTGACTTTGTATGAACCAAAACTGGTCCATAGGTTCTGTCCCTAAAGTGAATGCCCTTCATGGGTCAATGCTTCTGTCATTTCTATTGCTGCTATAATTTTGAGATAAACTTGAAGTATTAGCAGTTTTTATTCCTTCAAGGTCAAAAAGTGTGTATATAATATTTGCCCTTTTAATCCATTAATTCGTCCTCTTATTTATTTCAAAACTAGTCTATGAAAATAACCGATTTAAAAAGAAAATATATCTATGATACTACCAAACAGGGATGAAAGTGAATATTTTAGTGCCTTTATTTCCAGTTTTATATGAAGGTGAAATGTCTGTATGCTATGTTCATGTTCTTTTGTTTTTAAAAATCAAAACGGCATTATATACACAATATGCCTCCATTTCCAATGAAGTCACCATCGGGTTGGAAAGTATCTTCTTTGTTATCCTCTATTCTAAGTCTTAGAATGATGTCTGACATGCTGTCCGGTCTCAGTGGACAAATCATTGCTCAGTATATGTTCTTATCAGTGAACACTTCAAAGGTGATGGACGCCAGAAGGCGAGGGCAACTTTCATGGCCTTGGCGTGTGTGACGACAGTGCCTTTAATACCTGCCCTCTTACCATCACTGGGAATCAATTGGTTTGTTGGGTTTTTTTCAATTGTGATCAATTTTATAGGGAGGAAAAGGACTGTCACGGCTTTTATATTTGCAGTACATTGATAACTAGGATGGCTCAACGTGTTTTCATATATCATCAGTGTTTATAAATTTTTCTTTTGTTAATTTTCTACTGTAGTCCCATTCTAATTATTGGAGGGTTATGAATCATTCAAAAGAAAGTCTAATTGAACCTGTTTTTAATTTTTTATAGTATTCTAGTTCTGCTTTTTTGGTTAGCTTTTCAGTGCAGAGATACATAATTAAACCTCTCAAATTTATTAATCCTATTTTCTGCATAAATTTTGCCTTCAGAGGTGTGCTTCTAAAATCATCCTACCTCTTGAGCACAGAGACAATGTTTTTCTACTTCCTTTTCTATTTCTTTGAGATAGGATCTTTCTTTGTAGTCCAATGTGGTCCTGAACTCACTCTGCAGATTGGTCTGGCCTTGAACACATGGCAATCCTTCTGCCTCAGCCTCCTGAGTGCTGAGATTACAGTGTGTGTCATTCTTACAACTTGGATCTGAAATATCCTTTCCGCCCCAAAGCCTCATGTACTGGGATGTAGTGGGATACCTACAGAACAATGTTCTGTTGGGAGGTGAGGCCTAGCTGGATGGGATGGATGCTTGGGGTTAGACCTGGCGGAATCGTATCAATTTGGTGAGATTAGGAAATGCCCAGGGCACAGCTTTCAAGGGTGTGTGATTGACTTGTAGGCTGTGAGTTGGAGTAATGGTTACCTAGATAGTTGGTAAAGCATTATTCTGGAGTCAGCCTGTGAGGGTGTTGCTGCAGGAAATTGGCATTTGATTCATTGAACTCAGTAAGGGAGATCTGGCTTCCTGTACTGTAGGTGGGCACAACAGTTGGCTGAGGGGCTGCATAGAACAAAAAGGTAGAGGAAAGGTAAATTTGTTCCAGCTCTCTCTCTGGAACTATAACCATCATCTTCTCCTATCTGTGGACGTCAGAACTCCAAGTTTTCCAGTCTCCAGACACTCAAATTTGTATCAGCCCTTCCCCTGCCCAGACCTTTGGTCTTGGACTATGAATTATACTTCTGACCCCTTAGGATTACAGGCCTTCAGATTTGACTGAGCAGTGCTACTGGCTTCAATGGTTTTCAGCATGTGGAAGGCCTATAATAGGACTGCTCTGTCTTTAGAGTTACATGAACTCCCCTCCTGAAAAAATTGTCAGTCATCCTCCTACTGTCAATCATCACGAGTGTAAGACAAAGCCGCCTGCATCAGGCTTCTTTGTGCCCAGATGTGCGTCACTTCACTCACTGGCGTGGTCTAAATGTCTGTGTTCCCTTAAAGTTCCACAGAAAATCTTTAATCCCTAGTGTGACTTAGTTTGGAGACAGATTTTTAGGAGATGATTAAGGTTGAATCAGGCCTGGAGGACCAGATCTAACCTGATTCTCTCTCTTTCTCTCCCTCTTATATGAGAAGACATTGTACAAAAATAGCTGCTTGTGGGGCAGGAAAGGAGGCCTCTTCAAAGGGCAACATCCAGGTACTTTCATCTGGGATTTCCAGTCCCCAGACCTACGAGAAAATAGGTGCCTGTTCTTACAGCCACCCAGGGTGGGGTGTTGTGTTGTGGCAGCCTAGGCAGGCAAAGATACATTTCCGGGAAGGTCAGTAACATGGTGTAATTCTCTTTCATACTCTTTCCCAGAACCTAGGGCTCGGTGTTGTTGTTCCTAAGCTTTGACATGGTAATTACTTTGCTTGAAGGAAAGGGAGTGAACAAAAGGTGGGTAATGACATGGGACAGGAAGAGAATATTGACCCTTGTCTATTTAGTACCTGAAGGTCTGGAGATAGAATGAATGAAGGGCAAAAAGAAATAGTTGTTTTGTCTGAAGATCTGGGGGGTTCACTTGTTTGTGTGTAGCCACTTGGTGTAGCCTTCCAAGACAATGGGGCAAGTTGGATAGGTAAGACTAACTGTAACTCTTCTCTCCAGATGCCGCTTCTGATCATCATGGAACACACATAGATTCATCGTTATAACCAGTTTTTAGTTTAGAATAATATCAGTAATAAGCTATCCTTAACAGCAGATGGCTCTTAACATTTTCTAACCAGAGGCAAAGACAATATTTTATACAAATTTCATTCAAAAAGCACAGCATTTGTCTTTTTTTTCCTCATAGAAAAAATTTAGAAAACAGGAAGTATCAGGGTATGGATGAAGAAATTGGTGCTAGTAAAATGGAAAAGGGAACAGAAAGCCGTGCTTGGTGAGGGGCAGAGGGCAAGTGCCTGTCTCGAGACTGCCCAACCTTGCACGCTTAACTTTATGGTAGCATCAACACATAAAAACAATATAATAATTATATCCCGTTTTACTTAGCCACACAAGAACATAGCCAAAGGCTGCAACATCTCAGATAAAAACAGAAAAAGGAAAATGAATAGAAAGAAAGAAAGAAGGAGAAGAAAACACATTTTGTCACTTCTTTGCATCCTGCTGGGTTGGACTAGTGGCTATTTGGCCCTAATAATATATTTTAATTGTAGGTGAGGAAATGGAAACTTTACAGTAAAAGGTGGGGGAAATGGTGGTGGGTGTTATAGAATTCTATTGGTAAGGAATTAATTCTGTGTCTCTCTCTAAGCTCCCAGGATTGTTTCTGGTTTTTCTTACCCACGGTCAACCAAGGTCTTGAGACATTCACCATGGTTTGGTTGTGCCGAATTAGGCACAGATTGCCTCAGTGATGTGGGAGCCAAGGAATGTTCTAGAGCCTGCTGATGATGACACTAGCCTCACACCGTCCCCTGGTTGGGGTTCTCTTCAATCTAGCTGAACTAGGCCACCAGCCACTTGGCACAGGAAGGATTGCACTCATACTGATGTGACTGGTGCCTAGGTAGCTGCCACCCCGTGCTGCGTGGCTGATCACCCCCACAAAAAGAAATAAAGGAGCTGTGTGTCGAACCGTTTGTGGCTGGCCTCCTAGATGACGGGAGGGCTGCAAACCCTATTTTCTTGGAGTCACTGGAAAGCAAATTCCACATTTCTTTTTCTTTTGACATTTTCAAATAATGTTTAGCTTTGTTTTAAGCCCAATTTTGAAATAAAAATAACATAATTTCTGGTGTTCATCAAAGCAGACAGGCTCAGGAGGTGGGCTTTTCCGTAGCTGCCACCTCTACCTGGTGAAGAATATACCCACGAATCACCTCCCACAGAGGCAGGACACTGCTTGGCCAGTGACTGAGCAAGGCATGGTGCCAGTGTGACAGTGGGTTTCGGTCCACTCCGGATGTAGCTGTGCTTCATAGTTTTAAACGTGTTTTATGATCAGGGTTGCTAGGACACTGAGCCCTGGGTGAAGGTGATAAGGGGTCAGACAGGGTCTCCAGGGCTGCATGCAGGCAGAAGCAGGAGGAAGACAGGGGTGTGGACCAAGTATTGGTTTATAAAAAGCGAAGGGAGCATTTGCAAACATACCCTTCCAGTGTTGGAGCCGGGCAGGTGCGTCGAGGCAGGAGGCACCCGGCGAATCTCAGCATGAGCCTCTGATTTTCACGCTCTTGTTTCTTCCTGTCTTGTTTTTCATTAATTTCAGTCTGTATTTATGACAAGGTGTTGACGCACCAGACTTGAGATGTCAGTCACAGTGGTGAGAAGCTTCCCGATTGTTTTATTTATCTGGTGTTTGCTGAGTATTTGCCGATGCTTTGCATCATGGCTTAGATTAAAAAAAAAAAAAAAAAAAACATGTCATACACACTAACTGAGAAATGTCCGAAGATCTTGCTGTACATAGAGCTATGAATTAGGAAACGTTTTAACTGGGCAATCTATTTTTTCTGATTGCAAAAAAAAAAAAAAAAAAAAGTGTGTGTGTTGTGAAGAAACGTTCACCCTGAAAGAAATTCAAATGATAAAAAATAAAAAAAGAATCACACCATCGTCCTTCCCTCTAGATATGTTTACAGTTACCAAAGTATGCCTTTAAAACCTTTTTAATGTAAAGTAAATAAGTAACTATCTGGGACTGAACAGAAATTAAGAAAACATTAAAAATTTGAGGGCGTGAAAGTGTTGGCATTTCTGCTAAAGAAAATAATCTCTAAATCCCTTCTCAATCTTATTTTATTATTTTACCAGAAATGATGTTGCTTTTCTTGGAGTTTTGCTGGTTAGTTGATCAGTGAGACTCATGTAGAGAGGTGGCCCCCAGCTCTCAAGAAAGAGGTCAGACGTGTCGCCAACGTCCCCCTGGGGTGGAGCTGCTGCCTGCCCTGAGCTCCTGCCGGTCTCCGTGCTGTGGCGATGGCTCATCCAGGCTTAGCACAGCACACCATAATGTATCTTTCCATAGCACCACACCACGCAGGGCCCTCAACTTGAATTTGAAGAGCTAATTTTCCCCAAACCAATAAAGCAAACACTTGACGTAGTAATATCTAGTTTCCTGAAAGTCTGAGAGATGGATTGCATTGCCATAATCTTATGTGGTGACACACTTAACTGAGGAGGCAATATGTTCCCTCCTCTGGCAAGAAAGAATGTTCAAGACACAATGAGTGTGTTCAAGTTCTTTCCCTCGCTAAATATTCTGCTTACCTACTTGACTGTTGGCAACAGAAGCCCCACGGCTGCGGATGTAGCTCAGTGGTAGAGAGCTGGCTGAGCATGCAGGAAGCCTGGGGTTGATCCCCAGCACAGAAAGAAACAAATGAATCAAAGTAAATCGAAAACAAAAACCAAGAAAAAAGATGCATGGCAATTCTCACCTTCAGGAATAATTTTGGTTTGCATGTTGAGAACAGTAATCATGACAAATTGACGTCTGTTGTAACAGCTTTGGTGATGCATGTGTACCATTACTAGTGGATATTGTAATCCCCAGGCCCAAGAGCAATAGATTTTGCTATTCACTAGATGTAGAGTGTATTTGGGGGGTTAATCTGGAGAAGAGCTATATCATTATTTAAAAAAATTAATGGGAATAGGAAGAATAGTAATGACACAGTAAAGAATAAACGAAAATACAAAGAGGTGTCTTGATCTTTTTTGGGATGATTCTTCAGTAGAAGATGGGCTCACACACAGTGTTGCCAGACGTAGCAAATGAAAATGGAGGACACCCAGTTAAGTTTGCCCTTCAGATAAGCAACATCCACCTCCATCATCCTCTCACAATTAATTATCCTTCCTATGTGCTCCCTGGGCCTTCCTGGTTGTGGCTGTCATCATGTCTAAGAATTCCCCTGTCTGGTTGTCTTCACCTTTCAAGGGACTAAAAGCTCATTGCACCATTTTACCCCCAGTGCATTTCACGGTGCTTGGCCTGCCTCAAAAATTCAGTTAATGTTTGTCGAATGAATCAGTGAAAGAATGACATGGAACACTCCTACTTGAAGAAATCACAGCAATGTGCAAATTTGATTCTTGTTAGCACTGAAGGACGTGGCTGGAACTTTAAATGGGACAAAAGTAAAAGATCCTGAAGATAAGTCTAGATTTCATCTTATAGTCATTAGATACCAGCTTTGTTTTTTGAAAGGAATAACCTGTTAACACTTGTGAAGGACAGAGACTTGTGGGAAGGCAAATGATTCATGCCTGATAACCTGAGCTGAAAGTGTGGTGTTCAGATCCGTGGCCTGTGAGTTGCAAGATCAGTTATGTCCTGTGATTGAAGGTACCAATGGTTCAGAGCAGGGTTAGCCCCGAGTCTTCCCTACCATCTCCCTGCCAGGGGCAACGTTGTCCATTACTTTCATGAACAGTGTCACAGAAGAAGGAGGAAGATGCCCCACGGTCCGGCAGGAAGAGGCCAGGGACACACACTACACAAGTTGTGTGTGTCAGTGTGCACAGCTGGTACAGAGGAGAGCGCACTTTCTGTGGAAGAGGAGGAAGTTAAGCCTGGCCTGTGGAGAGCATGGCTGGAAGGGACTGGCAGGCTCTCAAGTTCCTTCCCACTCTTTCCCAACTCCCACTCACTCCTCAACTCCTGCAGTAAGAAAAGATCTAAAAAATTACCTGGGGTCTAAAGTTCCTTTCTTGGGAAATGAAGCCTCTGGTTGGGAAAAGGAAGTTTGCTCAGGAAAAACATGAATGCAGAGACAGAAGAACATCTCTGGTCAAAACAGTGTCAGTTGGCACTTCTCTGTCCGTGGAGATAAGTTGTCACCAGAAAGTCCAACTATAGACAGCCTTGCTCCTGAGTCACCAAGGAGACTTGTGAGGAGAGGGCCAAATGTTGTCCTCCGGAGAGGACAACAGCACAGACCCTGCGGATGAGGAGGCCTTGAGACTATTATCTTCTGTACCTGCCAACGCAAACATTTCCTCCTTCAATAAACTGCTTTAAGTCTTCAAATGCCTCCTAAGGAAATGAAAGTTACTTTATCACTCATTAAAAAAAAAAAATGAACAAACTTGAAGAGATCAGAGAACACAGGGGAATGTGAATAAAGAAGGGATGAGGGAAATAACACTAAAAGAAGGCTGAATTTGTAATGCTTTGGCCAGAAATTAAACATTTGTAATTTGGAGTATTGTTATTTTGAAGATGAGAATTTCTTCATATTAGAATTGTCTGTGAAATACAAGACACCCAATTAAATGCAAATCTCACTGAAACACACCAGTGGTGTGTGAGCCAGTTTAGTTATATGTAAATGTGTTTCATGGGATTAAAACACTCTTCTTTTCCAGGAGAGAGATATTCTACTACAGGGCCGAGCAAATAAAAAGCACAGGCCAAATCCAATCCCCCTACTCCTGTTGGTACTTGTGTAAATGAAGTTCTACTGCAACACAGCCTGCTGCTTCTTTAGCCAGCGTGCATGGCTGTTCACACCTTGGCAGTCAGTGGGAGTAGCTGGGAGAGAGAATGGACAGTGTACAGTTCACAGGGTAATTATTTTTTGTTCAAACAGAAGGTAGGAGTTCTCTTGGTAAGAAAGTCTACAAAAAGAATGTTGCTAGCTTGAAGGATTCAGGGATGATGGTGAAGATCAGGACGGCAGGCAGCTCCCTGGGCAGGAAATTGAGGGTCAGCCTATCAGAAGAGTTTGCAAGCAACCTAAAGGAATTGTCTTGCCTCTCTTCATTCCATCTTCTTAGGGGACAAATACTTTTCCTCTCAATTTGCCTATCAGGGTCTTGTCCAGTCTTCAAAGCAGAACATCTGTCTCTTCCTCAGCATGAGGTCATTGGGAAGAATATTTTTTATTGTTCTTTCTTATATTTAGGAATAGATAAACTTTATTCAAACATCTGTCACTATTCTTTTTACTTATACTTCAATAGCATTTATTCCATTAAGCTTTCACTAGCTAGCTATTTCATTGCATTTATTGTAAATTTCTGAAAAGCAAGAATTATTTATCTCTGTAGACAATGAAAAGTTTAATTTAGTTTTGCCTAAGAAATGTTCAATACCTATATGTTAGACTAATTTATACATATATAAGGGGTGGGTGCTTGAGGATTGACCTGAAGGGTCGTGATCTGGTTCCATTCTTCCTCCCAGTCTCTCTGTCCCATGATGCTTTGAGGATCTCTGTCTCCCAGACAGCTATAGCTCTAGCTGTGACCCCACCATGTGATTCCACCATTTTCGTGCTGCCCACCCATGAATGGCCTGAGACCTTCTGAAACTGTAACCTACGATAAATCTTTCCACCCTAAGCTGTCAGTGTCAAATATCAAGTCACAGCAATGAGAAAGTAACTAAGATATCGAGTGTCTAGAAATTAGGAAATGTATGACCCGTGTCTTCCAGTGATTGATGCTATCATTTACACCAGCTTTTCCATACTGCTGAGGAACAGAGAAAATCATATTTTTTTATTGCTTTTGTCTCTCTCTTGACTAAAAATCCACCCAGCAACCTAAACATCAACTGTCTTCTCCTTTATCTCCTTCTACTTCCAGTTGTGTGGTCACTCTTTCCAATTTTGTCTTGACTATAATGCTCCCACCTAGAGCAATTTATTTTTTTCCCTTTGCACAAATATTTCTTTGAGTAAGGATTATACTTCTTTGGTAGCTTTGTTTACAATCCACTAATCCCTGAATATCTATTTTTCAAATGGGAAAACGGCATAGTCAAGGGGTTGGTGTATTGAAGTCCATGTTTAAGGGCTAAACAAGACATTGAATTTGGAACGTCTTCTGCTCAAAGCTGAAAATTTAAATACAGGGATGCTGAGATCCAAATGGAGATCCAGTGGCTGACAACTGGTTTGCCTGGCCATCCAGGAATGAACCTTCAGTGCAGTTGTAAGCTTCTCAATTCAGAAGGTATCAGCTAAGGTCTTTCTGTCTCCCACCCTTGACTCTTTGTTGTTTATCAGACCATTAGTTTATCATGACTGCTTCATTTGGAAACAAAATTAACAAGTCCTGGTCAAGCCCTGTGATTCATTTCCTTATGTTTGAGCAAAAATCTCTACAGTTCCCTTTCAGAGTTCCAGTCAGTATCCCCTTGCGTGGGGTAGAGGGCACAGCCTGTGCCCTCAGACTTACAGGAGTGCTGGAGGGATGGTGCGTCATTAATTCCCTAATCTTTTTCCCAACTGCAGATAAAGATCAGAGTTGACCAAATGATGGTGCCTGGGTATGAAATGGAGGTTGGCATAAGTTTAGGGCAAAAAAACACATTTCCTTTCCAAAGTAAAATTTTTGTTTTAATTGGCTCAGAATAAGTAGCAGGGGTAATTATAACTCACAAAAGAGAAGTACTCCCTTGGAGAAGAGACATAATGTAGAAAAGAAAAGAGAAAAAGAAGGATTAGAGATGAAAAAGTTTTATGTCAATCCTGATGGCTCTGACTTACAGAGATCTTATATGATTTTGAACTTTTTCTAGAATTAGTAGCTCTGAAGAGCCAGTTTATAGTCACAGAATTTTAGAGCAGGAAAGTACTTGACCAAAGAACTAAGTCATCCCCCTTACATTGTAGATAAAAAAATATGAGGCTACAACTAAAAAGAAAATAAAAAAGTATTTAACATCTTTGCCATTGAAGAAATGCGAGTCACCTACATTGAGATTCCATGTCACCTCTGTCGGAATGACTAGTACTAAGCATACAAAAACAATAAATTTGGCAAGGATGTGGGGAAAAGAAATTTTTCTACACTGCTGATGGGAATGTAAATTAGTACAACCACTGTGGAAATGAGTATGGCAATTTCTTAGAAATCTAAAAATATACCTTCCATATGTTCTAACGACACCACTTCTCGGTATATATTTGAAGAAAATAAAATCAGTCTATTGCAAGGCCACCTGCATATCCATGTTTATCATGGCACAAGTCACAGTAGCCAAGATGTGGAACCTGCATAGGTGCTCGTCAATATGTTGCTGGACAAGGAAATTGTGGTGAATATAATCAGTGGAGTATTGTTTGGCCATAAAGGACAACAAAATTATGTCTTTGATGAAACTGGAAATCATTTTGTTAAGCAAAATAAGCCAGACTCAAAAGATAGGGACTGTATTTTTTCTCTGATGTATAGAATCTGAAAAGATGATCTGAAAGTACAAAGGAAACTATTATTAGACAAGAGGAAGGAACTAAGCGGGGAGAGAGGAGAAGGGAGGGTCGTGGAATGTGTTTAAAGTTGCTGATTTTATCCATAAGAGATTGTGATGTTGTCATGCATTTATGGAGGTGAAAAGGCGTCCACCACATCTCATTAAATGAAAACAGTAAGTTAAAAATACAGTATATGAGACATTACCATATTCTTACTTCTACATATGCACTAATGTGGGTCTGGGGTGAGCATAATTCAGTGGTTAAAGTCCTTGTCTAACATGCACGAGATCCTCATTTTGACTCCCCAGTACCATATAAAAATTAGCGTAATTCTCAATAAAAAATTAAAAGACATAAAAGACTACAAATTGTCCAGAGACAGGATCAACTTCACAATCGCCTTGGAAACTCCCCACTTGAAATGTTCTAAGTGAATCACAATCCTGATTGACACAGACCTCGAGAATTACCGAACTGCAGCATGGAAGCCTTAGCCATCTGTCGTTGCCTCAGTGACCCCCCAGGATAGCCCATGTCCCCAGCACATCCAAGGTGGGGTAAAGCTACAGACATGCTCAAAGTGTGTGACGCTTAAAAAGTCTTCAAATCTATCAGGATAAGTTTCTTCCAAGGAGTGCTTCTTCCAAGCTGCCTGTATGTGTTACTGTGTTCAGGTTCTCCAGAAAAACAAAATGAAATACAAATACAAATTACATAAGAAGATTTACTAGGGAAGCTTACAGAAGTAGGCAGAGGGGTTCCAAATGTCATCTGGGAGATGAGAGAGGGCAGAGGTCTAAACGACTGTCTCACATGGGAGAGCTGGAGGGCCCAGTGGCGGCCCAGACAAGAAGATGGCAGCCGCAGTCAAGAGGATTAAGGATATGACCGCAGTCTCTCTGTAGAGTTACCTGTGCAAGTCTGTAGTGGAGATCAGTGTCCGGAGGCAGTAGCAAAGACTGGAGCTCTTGAAGGAATGAAGTGACACTCACTTCTTTCTCTTTTTTATTCTGTCCAGGCTGCAAATCTATCAGTTGGTTCCACCTTCATCTGGAATGGGGCTCCTTCTCCCCTCAGTTTCCTGGCTTACAGGCCAGTCACCCATAGACTGTCTTCAAACTGTGCCTTACTACCTTCTAGGTGTTTCCTAACTCATTCAAGTTGATGAAGCATGATTAACCCTCACAATGCACCCTTTGTTGACTTGAAAACCAGACACATCTCCGTAAGCTACTTAATCCTCAACTATAACAGCCAGGTTCATAGTTGCCCCTGACATGATACATCTATCCTGTGTACAAATAGAAGCACGCTAATATCCTCCCCAGAAGGCAGAGTTTCTCTTTGGGAGAGGCTTGCTCTTCTCCTGACATTCCCATAACTTAAACATTACGATGTATGTTGACCAGTACTTAGATACTATCATTAATCAATCAGTTTTCTATTACAGAGAAAAAAAACAGACATATCTGCTTAGAATATGTATAAACAAGTACAAGCACATTGACAATACAGGAAGGAAATTCTTGGAACCATTACAGTCCTTGTTTCCATAACTAGTCACATGGTGGTAGCTGGTATTTACAGCTGCCTTCTCCTACTACCTGTTTTGGATACCCAAGGCTGCCTGCAGGTGCCTCAGCAGGCCTTGGTTCTTTACTTGGAAGATGTCCCATGCCTTCATTTCAGAACGTCCTGGACCGTTTGTTATCCTGCCTGGTTTGTGTAGCTGTTTCCCCTTCAGGGCATAGTAGGAGGAGGCTGTGTTCCTAGGGATCTTCTGTGCTCCAAATGTGTTCTTCTTTATGTGCATTGTGGGGTTCTAGTCGGTACTGAGCAGTTGGGATTTCCCCTTGGTAATTTCCCCTCGGTAGTTTGGATCAATCACCCCACCAACACGTAACTCCCCTGTCAGCCTGTTGACTCAGAGGCACAAGGAGTCTAAAATGTCCAGAAGGAAGTGTTAGCTTTTACTTCAATGGAGTTATCACCTTGACTCCTGGAAGGCACTTTCTCCTCCTCCGGAGCTAAGACTTCTAAGCCAGTAGAGCGTTCAATCCCGGGAGTAGGAAGCAAAAATTTTGCTAGTGGGTCATTAGGAGAGTTGGTGAGTGGTTCCCATCTTTACTCCTTGATTCCTGGCCCCGTGAGTCTTGGGGAAACAGCACCATGCTGTGGGTGCTGCTGTGGAGCATATGTCATCTTGCAGAGCACCTCGCCCAGCGCTGAGGGACTCACCACGTCGCCGGCGCCCGTATTGTGTCTCCAAAGCCCATTTCCCTGTTCTCTCAATCCAGCTGCTTCTGGAGGGTGGGAACGTGACAGGACTAGTGAACACCCTGCATCTTCTGCCCACTGCCACATTTCTCATACACTTTCTTGGCACTGGACACAATAGCTTGACACTCATGACTTATAGGAGAAGAGGTTTACTTCAGCTTACAATTTCAGACATCTTAGCCCACACATGGCTGGCTGGCTGTAGGCAGAGAGGTCGAGGGCAGAGAGCAAGGTGTGGGGAAAGGCCGCTCAGTGCATGGCAGCAAGGAAGTAGAAAGAGCAGGGAGCAGGCAGGAGGGACATGACCCTTCCCGGCCTTTAGTGACCCATCGCTCCAGTCAGGCCCCGCTATCATCATCAGTAGAGAAACCCACTGGGGCGCACAGTGTCCTCAGAACACAACCGCCTACCCTCCGCCTTCCAAACACATGAGACTTTGCGGGTGTGCCTTTCTGATTTAAACTGTTAACAGTCACTTAGATTTTTGGGTTGATTTACGACTTCCAGGGGCTCTAAAGTTGCTCTGGGAATTTGAAATGTAGTATGGGGTGATGTGTAAGGCAAAAACTTCTAAGACATAATAATGGTATTCTTGTGCCTAAATGTCTTTAAAATTTATTTATTATCGACAGCAGTTTTTTGAAATGTAGGTTTGTACCCTTTGACAGCGTGTTGCAATTAGAGTTGCTGGGGGACTCCTGCTTTATACAACACTGTTTTCCAAGATGGTTTGACAGCAAGATCCTTTTGAAAAACAGGACACATTATTTGTAAGGTATCTTAAACGTGTCATTTTACAAGTAAAATCCGGCCTGCTTTTTTCAAAGCACTCCTCTTTTCCAAGGAAAGCAGGAAAGAACCCTCCCCAGCAGGGAGGCTGGTTTAATTAGGGTCACTATAGCGATCTTGCCTTGTTCTTGCCTCCAAGCTCTGCTCAAACCGGTTCCACCATCACTCAAGATGGTGTCTCCCACTTCTTACCTAATCAAGTCATCTGGCTCCGCCTTCCCTGTGAAGTCCACGCCAGCTTTCCTGGCCTGCAGAAAGGATACAGCATTCTGTGTGCCAGACCCGATTCCAGGCACTTTAGAAATATGGGCTAATGTAATCATCACAGCAGCCCTGTCAGGTAGGCACTGTTTTTATTCTGAGTTGGCGAACGAGTAAGCTAGGATGCAGAGATGTTGGGCCAAGTCCAAAGTCCAAACCTGAAAGACGTCCAGGATGTCCTGAGTGTTCTACTAATGCTACTTGGATAAACGGAATGTCAGAGGGGATTGGAGATAGACCATCTTATTTGTGTGTGTGTGTGTGTGTGTGTGTGTGTGTGTGTGTGTGTGTGTGTGTGTCTGTAGAGCACTTAAAAATCACACTTCATTTATTCATGTATTTTACACAAAATCAGCATTTTTATTAGTATTTTCATGACCCAACTTCTTCCTTTACTTTCTTTTTCCCCCATTTTATTGATATGTATAAGTGCAAAATTTGAAGTTTACAGTGATCTGGAGCATTTTGTGCACATACATACCTTGGTAAGGTTACAAGACCTTCCCCTCTCTCCTTTTGGCCCTCCCCCTCTTCACCCCACCCCTCAGTTCCCATTAAAATCACACTTTAAATCAGAAGAAATCTCTCTCATTATCTTGCAACTTTACTAGAACTTCACTATTCAGCATTTGTTCAGAATAATTCAAATGGAATTTAAATTTAGAATTTGCTTTGGGTTAGCAAGATTTTCTGAGTCATCGCTTCGAGACAGTGAAAGTTCACAGGTAAACCAGAATGCAAGAACATTTTTAAAGCCAATTAAATGTAGGCATTGTAACATTAGCTTTTATGCACTCATAGGATACTATTAATTAATCCTTACACATTACATAGAGTTATTGTTTTGAGAACTATCCCAGTCAGGATTCAACTGGAGAAGCAGATTCAGCAGAAAATGTTAAGTCCTGGTTTACGGGAAATGGTTGATGCCCTTCTGGGCTGCTTAGGCAAGGCTGAATTTGGCAGGGCAGCCTTGGAATCTCTGGAACAGGCTGGGGCTCCTGCTCATAGTTGAGCTTCTTTCGGGGCTGCCTCATGCTTTCAACACACAGTGTGAAGCTGGCCCAGGTTGTCTAGGATAATCTTACGCATTATAGACTTCCATTGCCTACAAAGATTCTCCTTAACACCTCCTTCAGTGTTGGAATAATTGGTAACTGCAACCTTGCCAAATTCATACAGGAGCCTTTATTATGGGCTCACGGTATTCATCTCCTTTATGGTTCTGTTTGTATATGAAAGAGAAAGTAATTTATTGAAAATATTATATTAAATACTTAAGATGTTCTAATCTTGAGTGGGCTTCCTTCAGTTGGTAGTGAGGTAATAGGAGGGGATTTATTGGCC
Organism: Ctenodactylus gundi; assembly: GCA_004027205.1. NCBI lineage: Eukaryota > Metazoa > Chordata > Mammalia > Rodentia > Ctenodactylidae > Ctenodactylus > Ctenodactylus gundi. The sequence continues at coordinate 339,232 of PVKB01001466.1, forward strand.
CTTCGTGCTTTTCTATCACCTGTATTAGGCAGGGTTCTCCGCAGAAGCCAAGGCAGGAGAAGCTTGGCTCACGTGACCTGAGGCAGTTCGGTTCTGCTGCAATGGTTGGCTGCACACCAGCGAAGTCAGTAGCTGCTCAGTCCAAAAACATGGAAACATGAAAAGGGAAGAGTCTTGAAGCAGCCCCAGTTCCACGTGGACAGCCCGGGGCCCCTGGAGAGAGGCTAGTGCAGGTCCACGTTCAGAGGCTGGACAGTGTGGAGTCCGTGGCCCAGGGCAAAGGCAGCAGCACCCAAAACTGTACCTGATCAAGAAAAACCAGCAAGCACGTGTGTGCGGGCTGCCCCCTCCGCTCTGTGTTCCACCCAGGTCCCCAGCTCCCAGGTTGTCCCGGAAGCTGACAACCAAGATTACTCCCGTTCCCCCATCTGGTAGCTTTCTGTCTCCACTTGGGTCTGTCTTGCTCTCTCCGTTTCCAGGGTGTAAGCACTGCTCATTCACACTGAACCTAGGCTTGCAGCACTGAATCTGGAAGGGAGGATTGTTACATCATCAACTGGAGGCTTCGTGGGATTAGTTAACCAAGCGCGTACATGAGCAGCAGCAGCTAGACTAGCACGTAGCACACGCTGTGTTCTGCCATCTTTGTGGTAGTAGTTATTTTTCCTTTGTGCTAATCTTATCTTACCCTGAACATGCCCCAGAGTGACCAGTCATCTGCAGGAAACATCAGAGGCTGGGATAATACATATTCAAAAATAAAATTCATATTTGCAATTCCCCTCTACCATGTGCCATTTTACCTGGTTCCCATCGCCTTTATGAGACATTAGAGATTCATGTGCCTTTCAAGAAGTTTGATGAGCTAGGTTTGCACAGATTCATTATGGCTTTGTCACTGGGCTGGGTGGGTGGCGTTTCCCAAAATTTGACATGACCATACTGCTCCTAGACACTGATGTTCAAAAACCCTTATTGGTAGTAAGCCAGTTTTCCTAAGCAGCTTTCTTTCGACATAAGTGAGTGTGTTTTATTGTCGTTTGAAGCTGGAAGAAGATATTAACATGCAAAGAAATGGATTTTCTTCAGCCTCAGCTGCAAGATTGGATAAGGTTTTGGGGGTGTCTGGTCCCTTGCCTGACTGGCTCAACACACAGTGGATTGTTCATAAGCATTAAGCTCACTCTTCTGAGCAGGTACTAGCACCCATCGTAGGTGAGGTGGTGGGGAAAACTGGTTCTCTTCCCAGATTCTTCCTTCTTGGCATTTCTGGCAGTGACAGTAAGATGAATTTCATTGCCGGCAATAATGTTCTCCTGACTTGCTTTGAGAAGGAAGAGTACAGAGAATTATTTTTTCCCCCTGGGGAAGAATAGCAGTCCCTGCTGTGTAAACAGGAGGCAAAGGCTCCTGTGCTACCAGAGTAACCTCTTTGCAGAACTGCTCTGAGGCTTGCGGGGCAAGGGAGCGATGAGAGCTGAGGAGGATGTTTTCTTTACACATCCACCTCCATAAAGTGTCCATGGCCATCTGGTAGGGATTGCATAGGCCCTTGTCCCATACACAGGAAGAGCTGTCTCATATGTTGTGAATTCTCTTGTCTCAGACATGCAGAATGTGTGCACAGAGCCCACGTTGCAGGCCTGACTCTTCCCCTTATTTGTGTCCTTTTCCAGCTCCTGTTCCTGTCTCACCCATGGAACTGCTCAGTGCACACCCGAGAACTTGGCCTGGAGGACAGCTGAAGGCATAACTGGTGCTCAGCGAATGTTTGTTGAATGAGTGAATTAGTGGATCTACTGAAGTGTTTCTAGGTTTTCCCAAAGAAGGAGAGTTTTAAAAGTCTCTCCGGGCCCAAATGCACTAGGAACAAGAATTTAGACATGGGTGCTTCAGGTGAAGTGTGCAGATAACAGAAGAGCAGTTCATACTTAGAAGACATCCCTGAAGTCGATCAAGAATCTGGAGATGACATCCGCCTTGGAAGAGGAAGACACTTCTCTGCTGGTAAGTAGGTACTTAATTTTGGAACATTTCAACTGAATGATTCCTGCGTTGAGATAATGCACATGAATCATCTGTTTTTCATTTAAAAGCTAATACATAGGCTAGTGACAGCCTCAGTTAAATAGGTAGGACTGAGAGTGTGAATTCCATATTGAGCATCTTTGAGAGGAGAGTTGATGGTAGCGCCATCAGGAGGTGTCATGAAACTGAATTTAAAAAGTCACTATACAATTCTAATCGTCTCAATAATTCCAACTCAACACTCATAAAAATAGCACAGAGTTCACAGATTTTTGATCATTTTCTGAATTCTAATTCAGAGAACTTCACCCTGTACTTGTACTTCCTTATCTTAAAATAAAGAACAATAATGACTTCCTCGTAGACTGTTACAAGAATTTAATAAGCCAAGACACATGTAGTGCCTAGAGAGATGGGCAATAAATATTGGTTTAACTAATTGTGAACAAACACAGCATACCTGATAAAGTCTGTTTCATTGGTCAGTAGAAAAAGTAAAGAAAAAGGCATCAATAAAAATGAGTCATTTCTCTTATTCAGCAACTGGAGAGACACACGTAAGTCAGTTTCATTTGACTTTCAGACACCCCACATGAGCTTACGTGGTACTGTGCCTTATCCCTCAACTTTGTGCCTGTAGATGATACCCGTAGGAACATATGTCATAAGCTGGATAGAAATTCCCATTAGCTGAGTGGTGGAGTTGAGGCCTGCAGCCCACTTGGCTCCAATCAGCACTCAGTTCCTGGGCTCTGCAGTTCTGACGCCCCGAGAGCCTCTGGTGAGGATTCCTATCCAGCCTATTAAATGTGTTCCTTCAGGGGAATTAGGAAAACCAAAATTAGCTGATATTCAATATGCAGTATCACTTACAAATACAAAGTTGAGGTATAATGCCCTTTGCTTCGGCCTTTGAAATCTACTTACAAAATTATTAGAATATTCAAAGTGTGCTTGAGTGGATTCTGAGACGAAGTCTCTAGAACCAGAGAAACAAAATTCTTAGCGTTCCGAGGTTTTCATTAGCCCATAGCACGATGACATGCCATGACAGTCAGGTATGATGTTATCAAAATTCATAAAATATCCACTTACTTAAGAGGGGTGGCTCATACTTACAACATGGGTGCTGTTTCCAGATCCTTGGACCACATCTGAATCCTTTTCTGGTCAGAAGGAGTAAGAGGAGGAGTAAGCTTTGGTGGTGCTCAGGGCTGTGAATGCAGAGTGTCCCCAGGACCGTGATGCTGCCAGATAGGATTAGAGCAGTACCTCTGCCTATAGTTGTGATGCAGACATTTTGGAATCCTTTGAGAGTTTTTCAAATTTAACTGGTCATTGACGTTTTTTGGAAATCTGCACAATATCCTTGCGTGTGTGTTAACACCGAGATGCATTCCTAATAAGAAGCCCCACTGTTGTGCTTTTGACTTCCGATCTTCTCCTACTCCAGCCACTGCCCTTCTCCATTTTTAGCTAAATGTGCAGAAAAAAGATGAAAAAGTATAAAACCTACACACACACCGTGGATAGGTTAATCACGAGCATGTTGCCAAGTTGAGCACCCTAAAGAGTCTCTATGTTGATTACACTTGTCTGTGTCACACTGACGCAGCGCAACCCAAAGGGTTTGGAAGAACTCTCCATGGGGGTTTGCTCTGGAAAGCAGGTAAGAACAAGCAAAGGGATTTTACGTAATACAAATATAAGAACAGCTTCTACATAAGCGTTGGCTAGGACATTCTGGGTTCACTCATCAAAGAGGCTCACAGAAGGAGGCTACAAAGCAGTAGAGGATTTAAGAGTGCCAAGTACCAGTCGCAGAAGAGGTGGTGTTCTTCTGAGAGAAGAAACAATCTGGAGCTCAGGGACTACCTCAGAAGTTTTGATCCTCTGGTACCAAGGGCTCTTGACAATCTGTGTGACTAAGGATGCAGAAGTGGTGTCTCATTTAGAGGGAGCCTGCAGAATCTTCCCAGGATGCTGCAGCGTGGGCACAATGTGAGGTTTAATAGTACTGTGAGTTCAGCTTGGAGGAAGATTCAAACCAAGGTTCTTCAGGGCTCTTCCACAAAGTCGTGCATCCAGCTTGTAGATTTCATTGAGTATTTAACAGCAGCCCCTGATCACGCACATATGCCTTATGCTCATGGTGAACCATGGGTGGCCAAAGTGAAATATGAAGAGGTTTGCAAGTCAAAATGTGGATTTCCATTTGACAATTTGCCAGTTAGGAAAATATTGCAATGAATGGTAATATATCCACAAAATAAAATGTCGCTGATGAAGAGGATGGTATAGGCTGAAAAGTATTTGAGGAGTAGAAAACTGCTTAGAATTTGAGTGTAGTAGCTAGAATCATGGCTCTTCAAAGGCATCCATATGTCCTAGAAGGTGTGGCCATATTATTACAGAGCAAAGGGCAATTGGTCAGTTGATCACTGAGTGTAAGATTATCTTGAATAAGCTTACTGGGCTCAGTGTGATCACTGTAATCATGAGTGTTTTTCTTTTTTCTTTACTTTTCTTTTCTTTCTTTTTTTTTTTCTTTTTTTGAGACAGGGTCTTGCTCTGTAGTCCAGGCTGCTCCTGAACTCACTTTGAGGCCCTGGCTGGCCTTGGGCTCACAGCAATCCTCCTGCCTCAGCTTCCTGTACTGGGATTCAGGCATGAGCTCTTGCACCCAGCTTTGTGTGAAGCTGGAGAAAATGGACTCGTATCTTGTGCTCACTTGGCAAGCACTTTGACTGCAGTAACCTTTCTGCGGACTCTTTATAAGTAAAGACAGGATGAGAGGGTCTGAGTTTAAGTGACACAAAAACCGAAAGACTTGCTTGACTATTTATTGGCCTTGAAGATAGAAGAGGCTATGAGCCAAGGCACCTGGGCAGGCTCTAGAAGACAGAACAGTCAAGAAAATGGATTTTTCACATAAAGGGTGGGAATCCAGATGGTTTGCAGTTCCATTCTACAGGAAGCCCCTGACTCAATTAGAATAAGGAACAGCTTTTGACCTGTAAATTCAGGTAGAAGACCGCCGGTATTTCTGTTGTGCAGGAGGAATATGCCTCTGGCACAATGGGTCATAAGAATAGCTAATTTTCGTAAGACAAGAAAGTGAGTCAGAGGAGGTATTAGAACTATGTTTTCTAAGTAGATAAGTAGTAGTTATAATTTTAGTCTGATTCATAAAGTTCACTACATACAAATCCCTTGTGTAAGATCTCCTAAGAATGTTCCTCTGAGCACATGCTCTTGCTTTCCTTTGAATGTGAAAAGCTTGTTGAATCCTTGACAAGTGCCAAATGTCTACTTGAGTAGACATCATTCACTGTGCCCCTGATGCAAACCCCACTCATCCTCTCCTTGCCTTGGCTTTCGACAACAGAGGACAGCTCCACTGGGTGTGCTTTTAGCAGAGCAAGCCATTTCCCACTCTGATCTACAACAAATCCAAATTTGTCATAATTTATTGTAGCAACTGCAGGACACTGAAACAACATTGATAAGTGAAAAATGTCCAGTTTTATAAATTGGACACTGAAAGTTGAATTAGGAAAAAAATATGAAATGTTATATAATATAGATACATTAATTGCACTTCTCTTCAGGTACTAAATTTGCAGTAAATAATATAGGTCAACAATATTATAGTTGGTTTATATTTTTGTGTATCTTATTTTCTGTCATATTAGTTTGTTATGGTAAAATGTTTCTTTATAATGTAGAAATCACTCAGCTCATGCTCCTTCAAGCTCTATTGTAAATTTTTCAGTGTGTATCTTTTAAAGAGAAACTTCTGTTTGTCATTTGTGTTAAGAGGGAGTGTAGCTTTGAGGATTTATTTCTTGTAAATGACCTCTTTTGAAAGTTTCAGATAATTGATCACTGATAGATAAGTCGTACAAAAACCTAAAACAAATTATTTTTCAGTGAAGAATGTTCTTAGGTAAGCTTTTTAAAATATTTAACATTACAGGGGCACTTTTTGTTTTTACTATTTTAAGATGGATTCTGGATTTTAATAATGTCCATTTATTATTTAAATATTTATTGCATTCTTTCGTGTGTTGAGCACTGTGTCATCTTGTAAAAACATTGCATAGCTGTATGACAGTGGTTATTACATGTACTTTGGAGGATCATAGAAAACAATGATTGGACTTTGCTTCATAAAAGAATAGAATGGAAAATTCCATGTAATTCTAATTGCCACTCTATAAAAAAAGAAAATATGAGGTGATCTCTTTATTTTGGTTACACCCGTCTATATAATTGTCATGCAATGCAAGTTACAACAGAGGGATCAAAGCATTCTCTAGAAAGCTAATAAAAACAGTCAATAAAAAGGTGATTGAAAATATACAGTGAATGTTTAAATTTTAAAAATCATTATAGTGAAAGAAATATTGCCATTAAGCCCCACCAAAATACTCCTGTGCCTGGAACATTTACCCCGTAGTTCTTGGCACTTTCTGAAGCGATTTTGAAAGCTTTTGTGATCACAAGATGTGATCAAAAATTTATGAATGCTGCTGTTTAGTACCATGGAAAAGAAAGACAGGCTCTTAAACCATCTAACTTATGGACCAGATATAGAACTGTGCAATTTCTGGCTCGTCCCCAGAGTAAAAATGACCACAAGCAACAAACATTTTGGATGGACTCATGACATTAAGGCAGCGACACTGGAGCAACAAAGGACATGAAAAAGGACCTTTAGAACTGCTTCAGAAAGTGGCAAAGACGATGGGAGAAGTGTAGTCAGAGTGAGGGGGGTTAAAAGCAATGTTTAATTTACTGTAACAAATAATTTTATTTAAGCATTTATACTGTATTTTCGGTCATATCTCACATGCACTTAATAAGTACAATGCCTTCCATAAGTACTGTAGACTGAATTGGGTCCCCCGCTTCAACAAATTCATATATTGAAGCCTCCCCTTCCCCTGTTCGACTGTTTCTGGAGAAAGGTCCTATAAGAAGTTAATGAAAGTGAAGTGAGTTCCTTCTGGCCAAGACAGCAACTGAGCAACAGAGCCACATAATGTCTCCTTGTGGAACCGCTTGAAAAGTTAGAATATAGTCAAAAACTGTGTGTTCATTGTAGCTAGGAGATACAGGAGAGGCCCAATAACAACCAACCCTTTTGTCACTTTGGTCTTGGACTATCAGTCTGCAGAACTGTGAGACAATACAATTTTGTTATTTAAGCCACCTAGTCTATGATAATTTGTTATAGCAGCTTGAGTTAAGATAAGAAAATTTAGAGAATGCCTATGGGTTGTTTTTTTTTAATGCCTATATCAATCTCATGATGATATCATACTACTGTTATTGTCCTGGTGTCCTATTCAATGTTGCATAGCTAGCTGGGTTTTTTTGTTTGTTTGTTTGTTTGTTTGTTTGTTTTTTGGGACTAGAGATTGAACCCAAGGCTTTTACTCTGAGTTCCATTCCAAGTATTTAAAAAAATTTTTTTTGAGACAGTCTTACTAAGTAACTAAATTGTCCAAATGGCTTGAATTTGCAAGTCTCCTGCCTCAGACTGCTAGGATTATAGACATACACCACCATATTCAGCATAGCTTGGCTTTCAGCATTTGGTTGCTAGTTTGTTTGTTTTTGAGACAGAGTCTTGCTATGTAGTCCAGGTTGGTCCTTGAGAGTTAAATGAAGTCCTTAAAATCACCCCTGAAATATAGTAATTCTCATGTGCCAGAAAGCAAAACGAACAAACAAAAACACCCAACATGTATTTATTCCTTCAATTGTTGATGGGCTTTTGTTGTGTTTCCACTCTGCCATCATCATTTTGTGCAAGAATTTTCCAGTAATCTGAACCTTGAAGTGGAATTCAGAGGCGTGGCCTGTTATGCCTTTATTACATTTCATCTAAAGATGATTGTTATTGCAAGTGGTTGTGACAGTTTGCCTTCCAAGACCTTGTCAACTCTTGCCCTGGTTTTCTCTTTCCTTTTTTGTTACTTTATGGATACGAAGTGGATTAATTTCATTGCTTAATTTAATTATTATTTTTTAGGTTACTATTGAAGGTGAGCATTTGTCAAATGTGTACTGGCCATTTGTGTGTCTGGGACTTGTGATTTTATACTGTTTCTTTTTCTATTTGATTATCTTCTTTTTTATAACGATAACTTAAGCTCCCTAAAAAATAGCCTCACTCACAATAAGACTACAGATTAGCTAATTGAATTTTGGAGAACTGGTAGAAAAACTAAAATGTTTCACACAACCAGATTATTATGGGCTATCTTGTCCCTGCTTCAGGGCTAGTTAGCTTCCAACCAACCTGAGCTCTGTATCTAACCTAAATTTCTGTGATAAATCATCTGATATGTAATACTCCCGTAATTACTAAATAATCCTTTTAAGCTGCGCTTCCCACCACCAGGACAGCTAAGAATATCCCTAGCTAACACCTGGGACCTACTGTAGGGGAAGCTTCCCATTTCAGGGTGACCCGCCTACCGGAGGCTTCCACCAATGTTTTCAAATCATGCTTTGATTTATGACATTCTTCTGCTCTGTAACTACGAGTACTGTGTAGAACTGCTAGTCTTCGGAGCATGCCATTGGAGGAAGCCTGAATTCATGTTCCTGAATCTCGGTTACTCATATCTGGCTTCAAAATGAACTGTCTCTTTCTCTCTAAGGCAAAAGTAATATTTTGCATTAACAATATTTTCTACTTTTTGTGAATTCTGGATGCTTACTCTTTCTTTGTGTTAAATATTACAACATTGTTTTTTAGTTTGAACTCGTCTTTTGTTTATGGGGCTTTTTACTTATAATTTTTAATGTAGTCGTATCAATGTATCTTTTTCTTTATCATTTATTCCTTTAGGTAAATTCTATTTAAGAAATCCTTTGATTCTGTCATAAAGTCAAAAATATCTTGCTTTCATATCTCCTTCCCATGTTTTAGTGCTTTTGATTTTCATACATAGTTTTTCAGTAAGCTGAATTATGTCTGTATACCATGTGAGTGGTAGATAGGAACTCGCCCACGCTCATGACCAACCATCTCATATTATTGGGCAGGCTGATTAGGGTCTGGGCTTTGAGAATTGGGCTACTCGCCTACTCCTGCATCCAGCTGACTGTTTTGACTGAATATGGGGTGGTCATCCTTCTCAGTATCTCATTGGCAAGATCTCATTCTCCCATTTTTGTCTTCTGAAATGTCTTAGCTATTTGCAGGTCTTTGCTTTTCTATAAAAATTTCAGAATGTATGTGTATGGTTGGAAAACCTTGCTGATTTTAAAAATTGAAGTTTCATTGATCATTTAGAAAACACTTTAATATATTTAAGAGTCTCCTCAAAATAATATACAGTGCTCATGACCTTGGAGAAAGGAGCACGAATAAAGTATATCTGGTGGGAGGAGTCAATGCAGCACCTGGGGCGCCCTTGCTGAAGGGAGCCTGGGAACATCACAGGGACCTTTGCTGCTAGGTCTTGGCCTTGTGGGTAGAGGGAACAGAACGGGAGGGTTTAAGCCCATGGCAGCTTTTCCTTTATATTTTACACTGTGAATTGGACCTTAAATATAATTTTAAAAAGCTGAGCTCAGTGTAACTCTTCAGACTTCAAAATGAACATCTTTCAAAAAATGTTAAGCTGGGACATTAATGTGATTAGAATATTTACAATAAAATTAATCTATTTGGGGAGTATATTGAATTACATAAGTACAAGGACATTTTATTCTTTCTTTTAAGTAGATTTTACTGACATTTCGTTACTGATTATTTAATAACGTTTTGACTCACAGAGGTATTAGAATTGCGTATTATATGTCTGTGTTTCCTAGAACTGAGGAGAGTGCCTTGGATCCATCAGGCAGTCAGAAAGGAGTTTTAAGTTAAGTGGGTCAAAAGAGAAACAACGAGGAAATGAAAGGCAGATAGCCAACGTTCTGTGTCTGATTCCGCATTCCTCAGTTTCGAAGATGTTAGCAAGTATCTGAGGCCTAAACACCAACAGATACTGTAGACTAGGACTGCAATACACAGGGCCTGGTGATTTCTGTCCTGCCCTGTCTCTCAGAAGAAGCTCAGAGCCACTGTGACATCACCTGAGATTTGATCTTTTGCTATAAGAAATATCATTGGAATTTGGCAAAATTAGTATAGTATCTATAGGTCAGATACTGGTAGTGTACAAATGCCAGTTTCTGATTTTGCCAGTTATTTTGTAATTAGCGAGACTAAAGTATTTAGAAGTAGGGAGACTTTATGCCTGCAAGTTAATTTTCAACTACTCAGAAAAAAACTTACCTCTTAAGACAGATGATGGAGATAACATGATAAAGCGCCAGTGTTGGGAAGATACCGGAAGGTTGTCTGGGCACTCTTTGCACTATTTTTGCAACTTTTCCGAGTCTGAAATGATCTTTAGCTGATTTAAAAAAAAACAAAAAGGAAAATATAAGATCTTTGAGATCACATGTTTGCATGTTCTTTGATTTGTAGCTAGCTGCTCTGTGTTATCACACAAAAATTTAGCTCACTTTTCCTTCTTAAATTAAACATAAGTTTGCATGCATTTCACAGCCAGAAAATGATGCTCGTTATATAACTGGCTAAGCCTCATTCAAAACTACAGCGACAAGACAGAGGCATTGTTGTCTCTTGCATAAACTGGGAATAAGTACACAGACTTTGCTTGACCAGTAATGACTGACACAGTGCGTAGCACACTGTAGAGCCAGGAGACGAGGTCATCTGCTTTGATAACGATGGTTTATTGGTGAGTTTTCTGAATGGACCACATTGTGGTCAGAATGTTTTCACTCTGTAACAAAATTGTCCTTGGGAGGCAGAGGAAGATGGAAGAATAATATTATAAATTCATCATATTTTTGTGAAGAATAAAGGATAAAATATTGGAAGAGTTTTTGTGTGTTTAATTATAAATAAAGTAAGCTTTTCCATATTTTTTTCTGGATACTTCAGATTTGCCAGATTTTCTTCCTACAGCAAATTGAAGAATCCCGGAGAGAAAGCTGTAGGAGCAGGGTCCTGCCCAGAGAGTGTGTGTGAGCGAGGGGGTCACTAACTCGTCGCGTCCCTGTGTTATGTACCCCGAGTGGCCAGCGCCCTGAGGCTCATGATGATGATGATCGGACTTATGGCAGGGCTCAGGCTCTGCAACATCTGCCCTGGGACTCTAACTGGTCTGAGTGAACAATGGTGCTACTGCCAGCAAGGAGATTTAGTCCAGCTGCAGGGACGCTGGCAAGGAGCCAGAGGTGAGGAAGCTGCCGCACTGGTAGCTTGAGAAAAATGTGTGCTTGATTACCCAGGAGATGCCCTTCAGAGATTGCTTGCTTTACAAGGGGAATGAAGACACTATCCTGGGGAGGGGTGGGGGTAGCAGAGAAAAAATCTAAAAAGTGACTCAGCATTTTTCATTCTTTCTCTGTTTCTGGACTTTTTTTTCCCAAGACAGGTGTGGATTATTATCAGTATTAATAATTCTTACACATTAACAAGCCAAGAAATGCATTTCTAAGCTTGCTAATTTATAAAAAATAATCTTACAATTTCAAGTTATACATGTAAATTAGAATAATTTATATTTATTTGACCATTTCCATTATACTCTTAATGACTTAATGACTGAAAGTGAAGCACATTCTAATCACCTAGAAAGGTGTGTAAATACATATGCTTTGATTCCATCCTTAGAAAGTTAAACATTAAGATTTTGGGTGTAAGCCAAAAATATTAATAGATGTAACTTTAAAAATAAATCTTGAAAGAGATTTCTATATTCATTTCTTTGGTGAAGACAATTTGTTTATTATATTAAACATGTAATATACTTGTATAATATAAAAATTATGGTCGGGGCATAGCTCAGCCATTACAGCACTTGCCAAGCAAAGTCAAGGCCCTTGGTTTGATTCTCCAGCACCAAATAAGCTGAGTGTGGTGTGTACGTCTGTAATCTAGCACTCCAGAGGCCGAGGCAGAAGGTTTGCCATGAGTTCAAGGCCAGCCTGGGTTGCACAGGGAGTTCCAGACCAGCGTAGACTACAAAGTGAGACCCTGTCTCAAAAAAGTTATAATTATGTGATGCTTATACTATATTTAAATAAAGTCAGCAGCCACAATAAAATGTAACAGATGAATCATAAAGAAAATCACAATTAATTATAACATTGTCTTTTATTTCTATGGCATTTCCTAGTTTTTCGAAGAACTTTACAGCCACCGTCCTGATTTGCTCCCATAGTAACTAAGAATGAGACAAGTGAAGCATTTTTTTTAGTCAGTGGTGATATGGAGATAAAACACATGCAAGGTGCAGGTGTAGGGAGTATATTGTGGGGACAGAGGTGGGCAATGTTGTGTTTACCATGCTCAAAAATAGTGTGTTCTACACATGTCCCTGGCATTGGATGGTGGTTGCCCCATGAGCAGTTTCCTGTGCTTAACTCTTACAGGCAAATCATAACCATAATTATAATCATCATACCTTTGTATCATTATGTTCATTAATCTAAATATATTCCCAAACCTTCCTACATGTAGTCTTTGCTTGACACTTAACAGGAAATCCTTTCTTGAAATTTATTCAATGAGGTTTCTTCTCACAAGAGTTGATAATCCGGTTCTACCAGATGAAAACCAGCTTGCCTAGGTAGCCTTCATTTTTATTGGAAAGTCCAGAAGAAGTTTAGTGGATAGTGGCTTTTCCCATTGAAAATATTTGAGCTGTTGTAGAATAAATGTGATTCAAGGTTATCGGGAGGCCACATCATTCCTCCCGCTTGTTCTCTGGTTGAGGTAGATAGGCTTATCACACTGCTTGCATGTTGTTGAAAATGCTCCTGTAGAACAGAATGTAAATTTGATTCTTATTTATAGATTTGGGAAGGTATTTTTAAATTCAGTATATTTATTTCCTATGAGTGATTCTAAGAGAAAAAACTAACAGAGACTCTAAGCAATGGATATAAAAATCAGAATGCTGAGACAATAATCATCTTTTAATCTTTTATTAAACTATAACTTTGAGAGCATTTCAACAAATATTGGTTTCTTCCATTATCCTTTAAAATCCATGAAATTCAATTGCTACTGTTTCGTGTATATACTGCAACACAGTCAGTGATTTATTTTTATTTAGTACTTCTTAGAATAGACAACGATCATTTTATAATTCTACTTTAAGAGGAAAGGTTAAGATTTCTTCAGGGAAATTAGATTTGAGATGTGGGGACCTCAACCTATACATTGTACACACAGAGTAAGTAAAAATTCCCATCTAACTCACCCCCAAGAGCTGCCGGTTGTACCTAAAAGTGCTTCGATCTCTTTTCTATCTTCTAAGACGTTGGCCCCCGAATGACCAATTCATGTTGCAGCCGTATTTGGGTTTCCCTCCTTCTGCCTTTGTATCTCCATCTGTTCACTTGTACAGCAGCCAGTGTTGGTTTTCGGTTATTGTTTAGAAGGAATTGGATTTCATGAAGCCCGTTTCATTCAGGGATTCTCCACTGTACTTGGGCTATATCCTAACTACTTGAAATCTCGAATTGTCTTTGTTTTTCATTCTCGGTGCCCCAGCCGCCCTGGCTTTCGGGCTGCGTCCCAAGATCTGCAGCACTGAACTGCATTATGGCCTGCATGGTCCTCCATTCTCAGCATCAGTATTGCTCATGGAAGTCTTTGCCGGTCCCTTCACCCTTCTCTTTCAGAACTTTTCTCTTTCAGAGCCTTTCTCACAACAGCTAGTCACATGTTCAGGAATTTGTTACTCATTTAACATAGCTCCATGAGCACTGGGCTCTGTCTCATTTTTCATTACTTTGTCCAGAGAAATGACTGAATGACTATCAGTGTTTAAATAAACCTGATACGGGCCTATAACCTTGTCACTCTGGGGGCTGAGGCAGGATGATCACAAGTTAGGGCTTTCCCTGGGCAACATAGCCATTTAGCAAAATCATGTGTCAAAGTCAAGAATCAAAAATGGGCTAAGGATTTAGCTCCGTGCAAAGACCCTGTATCAAAACCAGCAAACTGGATCCATTTATGCCAGTAAGACTTTTTTTCTTTTCTTTTCCTTTCTTTTCTTTTTTTGAGACAGGGTCTCACTCTGTATTCTAGGCTGGTCTTGAATTCAACATGTAGCTCAGGCTGGCCAACAGGATTTTCCTAACAGGTTAGCCATAATTTCTTATACTGTGTTCACATTGGTCCCAGATGACTTCCTTATTTTTCTTTGGGTTTGCTTCCTGGTTTTTCTAGTCTTAAAGATGGTACAAGTAATATGCAATGGTAATAACCCACACCAACACCATCTACAGCAGAGCATTTATTTTGATTTTGTATTTTTACCAAAAGGACCATGACTTCTTCAGTTACTGAGGGAGTAATTGAAAATACGGTTTTTATTTTTCTTTGGCACTCACTCTGATTTAAAGTGAACACATGCAGCCACATAAACATAAATATACAATGTACATAGACATGTAATGCCATATACAATGTATTTTAATATATGAATGCAACATACCATTTATATAAACATAAACATAAACATATAAACATGCAGAATGCACATATTTATAAAACAAAAATTATATATAAAAATTTAAGTGTATATAATTTTTCTCTCCCTTAGTTACAAGTGCTGCTTTTGAATGAGAAGGATCCAAGTTCATTTTTGCACGAAACATATACTTTTAGCAAGATAATTTTTTTAACAAGTTGATTTTTTTTTTCACATGGTGTAACCATCTGTCACTCAGTTGAGTCTAAAAATCAACTCTATCGGAAACTAACTTTTTTTTAAGGAAATATAGTCATTTAGGAAAAAAAACATACCCCCAAGGGTGTTTATGGTAAGTTTGCTTTGAGGCAACACTGACATCCTGTGGCCAGGAGAGTCTTAAATTGTTTTTTTTTTTTTCCTCTTATCAAGAGTTTTCCTCCTATTATATCAATTTCTTTATTATGATAATTATTTATGTTCAGTGCACAAAACTATTCATTCTATTTAGGAAAAGACTCTTATTCTTCGTCCATTTGGGGTGATGTAGTGACACAATCCAATGTGAATCCTCACAGTACAGAAGCTGCTGGACTCAGGGTGGTTTCCTACGTGTGGCTATTTCTCTCCAGTATTGTGGACGTGGTGAATGAAGCTGGTGTCAGGGTGCTGTCGTGGTAAAAATGTACCACTGGGGGCAACCCACTTCGGGCATGCTCCCAGCTGTTGGGAGTTCTTACCCCGTGTCCTTTTGTTTCTGGTAAAGATCTGTTATTCTACATCTTGCCTTATAAAGCATTAAAAAATTACCAAGGAGGCAAAGTTAGGAGTTTATTGAAGTCAGATCACAGTGTCCAGCGGACAGTAAGTGGGACCAAGAGAGGACTGGAGATGCCGGACTCAGAGGTTGGGGTGTTTTATAAGGGCTGGAGGATGTGCAAAGAAAATTTTGGGGGTGGGAGAGGTATTATCCAAAGAATGCTTGTGATACACTTGCATTGTGCCTCAAATCCCATGCCTCAGGTTAGAGTCTAATTATGATCATTCTCTGGCTTCACAGAAGGCTGTTTGGCTTAGTTAGGGACCACTATGCATATCAATGACGCCTTCTTGACTTCAGGTGGGGAGATCTGTATGCATAGTCCCTTTTAAGGCAGAAGGGTCTGAAGGGACCCCCACAGAGGGTGCTCTTGGGTCTTTCCATCAAAATCCAGTGTTGCCACATCATCCCAGGACCCTTTGAACTGAGCCTGGCAAGGTGGCTTTTGACAGACTTCTGCTAAGGTTTTAAGTCTCTTATTGCCAAAGGACAGCCACTACAAGACCAGGTCTTTCTTTGTCCGTTCGGATGTGAATCTTTGAGGTAGAGACACTGCTGAATTCAGAGGGTGACCCTCTTAAGGTTCGTAGGTTACCTCCCTCTGGTTTTTTCTTTCCTGCCTTGCACTTTCCTCATTTCCTCTGTTTCTACAATATGACCTGTTATTTGACTCAAGGGGGCCTTGGAGCCAGTGATTTCTTGTTTAGCAATTGCTCATAATTTACATTTTCTATATTGTTACTTTGCAAAATGTGTTGTGTGGTCCTCCCTGTCCTTTGCGTTGTTTTCTGCTTCCTTGAAGGTAACAGTGGCTTCCCAGTGGCCACTGGGTGGCTCCTCTGGTCATTTCCGTCTTGGCTGTTTGTTTCACACCGTCCTCTCTTCTAAAGTGTCCCCACTCCAAGCAGTATCTACTGACCAGCTGTTTTCAAGGTCTGCATAAGGCAGAATTTGGAAATAACAGTTTAAACATGTTTATGAAAACTCAGCAGAATAATTTTATGTATGTGTGAATCTAAAAATAAAAAGGGTTGGCGTTTTTGTAGCTGATGTCTAATGTAGTTTGCATTCCAGAAATGTATGTCTTTTGTCTATCACTTCAGATTAGTCAGCGAGTCCCGGGCCCCAGGAGGACGGAGACCTCAGCTCTGTCCTGCCCTGGGGGTCAACTCTTTTTTTTTTTTTTTCTTTTGAGACAGGATCTCACTGTGTTGTCCAGGCTGGTCCTGAACTCATTTCATGGCTCAGGCTGACTTCTAACTCTGGCAGTCCTCTTGCCTAAGCATCCTGAGTGCTGGGATGACAAGCACAGTGATAACCAGCTTGTGCGGTGCTGGGAAATCTGACACAAGGCCTGCAGCTTGCTAGGCAGGCACTCTCACTGCTGAGCTGTGCCTCCAGCCCCAGCACATCTTTCTTTCGTGTGGTACGCATCACAACTGTCCAAGGGGTTTCCTAGTGAATTGTCACGTGAACTTATTATTCCAGCTTTCTTAATTCAGCTTACTGAGTTCTCAAGGAATTCTGTATACATTTCTTCAGCCCATTTGTTAATCTTATGCCCGAGACAAGCTTAGCCCAGTTCCTTTTGTCTCCCTGTGACCCATCTGAACCGGACCATAGCTATTAGGTCCACTCCAAGTTTCCCTTCTAATAAGAGTTGTCTTAGTCATTTTCTCATTGCTGGGACAGAATGTCTGACGCCCACAATTTAAGGGAGGAAAGATTTTAGCTCACAGTTTTGAAGATCACAGTCAGTAATGGTGGAAACACATGGCAGAGGTGCAGCTGGATGGTCATTATAGCATGGCAGACAGAAAGCCAAGTGAGGGGTAGGGTGGAGCAACCCTTCCAGGTCCTCTCCCAGTGGCCTGCCACTTCTGGGTCAAGCCCCGGTGTTCTGCCCCCTCCAACAGGTCCCATCTCCCCACAGCACATCTCTATTTTACAACATCCCAACACATGAAACTTTTTGAGGCACAATCCAGACCCAAACCATAACATTTCACCATGGCTCTCATTAGACTCATACTCATTTCCTTATGCAAAACATATTCAGTCATTTTGTAAGAGTTGCCAAAGCCTTAACAGTTTCATCACTGTTAAAAAGTTCAAGTCCGAAGTCTCTGCAATAAATTTTCAGCTGTGAGTGCCAAGAAAATCAAAGAAAAGTTAAACACTTCTGACATAGAATGTTACAGAGTAAACATTCCCATTCCAAAAGGGAGGAAGAGGAGGAAAGAAAGCAATCGGACCAAAGCAGGAGTGAAACTCCAGCAGGACAATAACCAAATCCTGAAGTCCCAGTAAGTTCTGTAGCTCTGTGTTTACCACCCCATGTAAGCTGTGGTGAGACATGAGCTCCAAAAGGGCTTGGGTGGCCCTACCACTGCAGCATTGCCTCTGGCTCTTCTCTCCTGGGATGGCCCCTCCTACAGCCTAGTTTTCCTCAGTGGATATTTTTGGCATCTACTAATTTCTGGAGTCTCCATTGCAACCTCAGCTTATCCTTCACAGCTTCCTTCCTATGTCATAGATGGTCACGTTCACAAGTCGGGAGGCTGGTGGCAGGGGGCAGCCCTGGACCTGGATGTGTCTGTTTGAAATGATGGCACCCTGGTCGATCCATTGCAACAGAGTTAATTGTCATCCTTTTCGGGCGTGCTGCGCCGTGCCAATCCCTCTGTGCTGTGAGATTTAGTGTTCGCATACCGTTCAGGTATAAACTCAGGCTCACAGCTTAAGTTTTATTTCAGCTCTTGGGGTCAAGGACCAAGGCTATCCACCCCCTGTAGGCTCAGCACCTCACGCCGTGCAGCACGGACAGTGGACACTGGGCGAGAGGGATCCTGGGCATCACTGTGGGAGCACAGGCGGATGGGAGGAGCTTCGGAAGCCCATGTCCCAGCCTGGCGCAACTGTCCGGCGTCATCTACGGGGAGCGCTGGGAAGAAGCCGCTGGTCAGCCTCTGCGCGGGCGAGTCCCGGCCGCGGGTTGCGTTTCACCCTTATTAAATTGCTGCGTTGTTCATTAAAGTGTACAACAGAGCAGGGGGGAAACACGAAATGCCCGAAAGAGCTGCACTGCAGCTGATGTGGGCATAGCGACTCAGACTGGCAAGAGGGAAGAAAACTGGGGAACTCGACTTGCACGTAACTGCAAGTAATAATGGCGTCTGTAGATACTGCAGGGCTTAGCACTTGCATAAAAGCTTTTATTTTATTGTTTCTGAAAAGACAAAATCTTAGTACTGTGACAGAAGAGACAAAGTTCATTTTAAAATTGCCACTCACACGAGAAAGCTTTTAGGCCAAATAACAAAATTGCTTATAACTTTGTGTTAAACTTTCCATGATTCTTCCTCTGGTGCCTTCACTTGTAAGAACATCAAGATACTGGAATTGATTCTGAGCTCCACAAAGCCTGACGCAGAATTTCAAAACCCGATTTGCATTTTAAACACTGAGGAGTGAGGCTTTTGTTTGATTTCGTTCCTCTCCGGGCCCTTAGGAAGGCCCAGTTAAGAGACAGCACTTTTAAGTGCAGCGACTGACAGGGTAAGGGGAGGTGGTCGGGGTCTGTAGGGGAGGCTCCCCTAAGATACTCAGCTTCTGAGTTGCTTTGAAGTGGATCGTTCCCCAAGAGAGCGAGTGGATCCCGTGTTTAATGCTATCTCAGACAGAAGCAAAGATTTCTTTTTAAAACGAATTAGTCTGTGATGAGAAAGTAAAGGAAGGGAGAAGGAAGTCCTCGTATTCCCTTCTGTTTGCCTTTTGATAACTTGATTCTGCTTGATACTCCAGTTATGAATATGCATTTTTGAGCATATTCGTACTTTAAGATCTCTGCTGTTCCTAATTGTCTCAGTCATCCTGGTACCCCACTAGGCTAGAAACGGAAAGATCATGTAGCTGCGAGCTGCCAGTGGCCGCTGAAGGGCTGTTGTTGGTTTACAGGCAGCGCCCCCTTGTGGCAATTCCATGCATTTCAGAGCTCTAAAAAATTTCAAGGACACACCGTGGAAAGATACTATAGGTCAAGTAGCCTGTCCTTGAAATTTTTTAAGACTTTGAAATGCATAGAATATATAATTTGTATTTTTGTATTTGTTTTGTATTATATATATGCTTATATTTTAAGAGGCCGATTGAATTACTCTTCTCTCTCTCTCTTTCTCTCTTTCTATATCTATATATCTATATCTATATCTATATCTATATCTATATCTATATCTATATCTATATCTATATTAGTTGACCAACCAGCGATTCTAGGGATGAAGTCCGTGGCTTGGAACAGACCTATCCTAGAGGCACCCAAGGACTCAGAGCATTTTAGTAGCACTGAACACTAAATCGCTGCCAAAAATTGGTTCTAAATCTTTGTACTTGGCTTACTTTCAACCACTTGAATATTTAATTATATAATATGCTTTTCTAAAGGCCGAAGTGGTTTATTTGTTTTGTTTGTTCCTTTGGACCCCAGAGCCTCATGCATACAAGTAGGTACTCTACCCTTGGACTACAGTATCAAGCCAACACTAAAGTACAAGATCCCTAGTGCTACCTCATAGAATGGTTATTACCTTTGTCTTTATTCTAAACATACAAATTCTCAAAACTTTCTCATTAGCTACTAAGATGTATATCTCATAAAATAAAAATTTACACTCATATCCTGAGTAAAAGTATTTGAACATTAAATTGTTTCAATGAAAATTTCATACATTTGAGGGATAGATTTCCTAGAGCAAGTTAGAGCTACCACAGGCTTTACATTTGTGAAATAGTAACTTCTATGTTTTCAAATCAAAGAATTAAAACTCAGAACACATTTCACTATAACTGAGTATCTGGCTTTGAGATTTGCTCTGTCTCAAATAGCTTGGTATCCTAATGAAGCCAATGTTAAAATGCTTGCCAAAACCTTTTTCCTCTTTCTTCACCAGAGTTTCCTCTTGCTGTTATAAGTTTTTTTTTTTTTTTTGGTTTATTGCAACATCATTTTATTATCTTATAGTACTATAATTCAGAAGTCTGACACAAGTGTCATTGAACTGAAATTAAAAGTACTCTCCTTTCTGTCGTGTCCGGGGGAAATCAATCTGCGTGCTTTTTCACGCTTCCAGGAGGCCCTGACACTCCTTGGTTTGTGGTCCTTTTTCTCTGCTGTTCAAGGCAGAAAAGTTACATCTCTTTCTGTTTCCATTTTTCTATTGTAAATATTACAACACTACTGTTTGCTTCCTTCCCTTTGCTAGAAAAGGTTACAAAGGTGGTAGTGAAAGAGCCTCTGGCCTGTGCCCTTAGTTATGACTGCTTCTCCATTATTTTCCTCAAGTTTTACCTTGCATGAGCAGAGTAAGAGATCATTCAGAGGTCACTTCATATCGTCTCTCTCAGACTGTATCGCATATTCTTTTGCAGGACACTAAATGAACACTTAATTGTAGAAACAGTCAGCTCTAGGGTAATTGGATTCAAGGCCCAGGGCCTCATTCTCCGTGGACCTTAAATACTGTGAAGGCCAGAGCAGTCCTGGGCAGAAATGAGGGAGTTGCATTACACTCAACTGTTCTCCATGTAAAGCAAATTTATTATATGCCGCTAATTAATGTATCTTAACTGTTTTTCTTTAGTTCTCTTTCTCTTATTTTTTTTTTTTTTTGTTGTTGTTGTGGTCAATTTTGATGACTTTTTAAACATCAAATTTCAACATCACAGTGTAATTTGATCAACTTTGATGTTTTAGAAAAAGTATAACTTATTTTCCAAAGAACTTTCTAAAATGTTGTGGGTGGGGGGAAGTGGCCCTATGTCAGGAGCTCCTTCTGAGAGACCAAAGACAGGACAGAGTGACTTAGGCAACTTTTACTACTTAAGGAGAAAGGTGAACAGCTGGAGGCGAGTGCTTACCTAGGTGGTCACCCAACAACAGATTACCTCCCTGACAATTGTAATGTAGAGATCCTTCACTTTGTAGTTTTGCTCTCTTAAACTCGGAGCTTTGGAAATGGAACAGAGGAACTCATGGAAAGGAACGGAACTTTCTAATCACAGAGAGACCCTAACAGACCCTTCTCTTCCTTCTGTAGTCCCAGCACTTGAGAGGCTGAGACAGGATGATTGTGAGTTTGAAGCTGGACTTAGTTACATAGCAAGACCCTATCACAGACAAGCAAAAAAACCAGACAAACAAACAAACAAGCAAGCAAATAAATAAACAAGTGTTTGGATTTTAGTTCAGTCTGCCTCATGATGCCTACATCCATTATATTGCTTTGTAACAAATTTGCCTAAAGGCTTACTAGATAAAAACACCAACTATTTACTATACTAATTTCTGGGGTCAAGAGTGTTGGTACAGTTTCACTGAGTCTTTGAGTTCAAGATGTCTCACAAGGCTGCCATGTGTTAGCTGGAGTTTGGGATTCTGAGGTTCACATCACCGGTGGTCCTGTCCACAATCATCGTTGTCTCACACACTAACATCTCTGGGATTAAGTTCTCTGTGTCAAATGGTTAAAGTAACAATTTCTGCTACAGTAAGCACTGAATAAGTTAATAAGAAAAGATACCTAGAGCGGTGTCTCATCTATCGTTAGGGTCAGTTGAGGCGAAGCACTAACAGCAACCCAATTTTATGAAGGGAATCGAGACATATTTTATTTAAGAGACTTTTCCAAAGTCCTGCCACTTGAAAGGGTCAGGGCTTTGGGATAGGGACCCAGGATTGCCTGACCTCAAACTCCTCCTCTTAATCTGTGGTCCATCCAATGAGATGCAGGTTTAATGTGGTTCTGCGGCAGCAGTGTAGTAGTAGTCTGCTGTTTCTGCTCAGACACTGCTCTCCCGAGGGACTTTTGTGCTGAGAAAAACACTGGCCAAGTTGTTAGTTTTTGGTGTCCTTTGATTCAGCTGGCCACTGTCTTCTTGGAAATGCTTCTGGTTTTCTACTGTCTTCGTACTTCTGGTCTTGACATGCTGGAGTGTCTTTGGCTCAACTTTTGGGCTTCTTCCCTTTTATATCCTACTCCTCTTGCTGTCTTCATTTAGCCTCATGGCTTTAAATATCATCCTTATGGAAGTGACGCCCAAGTATGCTTTTAGTCCAGATTTATCTCCTGACTTTCAGAGTTGTCCAGCTGCCTACTTGAATTTCTGCTTGGGGGATCTGTCTGTGTAGTGTGTTTCTGAGTATGGAGGGAAGTCCTGAACTTCTTTCTGACAGCACTTAGAGGGCTGCACACCCAGAGTTATTTTTTCTTCAGAGTTCTGAGCACCTTCTCACACTATTACCTACTTATGTTTTCTGCTTTTTCCTTAATTCAAATTTACTTCATTTTTATTTATCTGTCCCCTCTAGAATATTAGGCCCAGAATGTTTTCCCTCAATTTTGAGTAAATCTTCTCTTATTTAAGTACCTGGGTCTGGCTGAATCTACTGAATGAGTATTTGCTAAATGATTAAGGAAGGATGAAGGATGAAGTATATGACATCAGAGAAGGGTCTTGTGAAAAGAAGTCTTCATCTTGCTGTTGGCGTGAAATTGAAGTTGGGAATTTCATGTCTTCTGTCTTACCCTACTTTAAAACAATAACCCTAAACAATATGTGCTAACATGCCTGTAATAAGTGGGGGGCCCTCTGGAAAGGGGCAGAAAAAGAGTCATAGATGGGAGGTAAGTTCTGCTTTCTGCCCATTAAGGCTGGTTCTAGAAACCTCCATGAGTGGTGGGCACAGAAGCAGAGGCAGTGGAAAGTTGACAACATAGCACAAGTTGATGGGAAGGCAAGAAGCAGATTGGCTTTTATTGATTTAAGAACTGGAATTATTGAATAACTGTACAGGACAACATGAGAAGCAGGCTGCTTGGTAGTGCTCATTTAAAGAGAAGAGTAAATTACTTCATTCAAAAAGATGTCTTAAATGTAAAGAAAATTCCAGCAAATTGGATAGAGCTTTTCCCCTTCCTATTGTGAAAGGTCACGACAGTTCTAATTCCAGTGTCCAATTACCAGGCCCAATCAGCATGGCAAAGAAGAATCAACTCAGTTTCAATCGCAGATATTTGCCTCACCTTTAACTAGCTCTGGAATGACTCACAGCAATTTTCTCATCAAAAAGCTAATTTTAGGAGCAAAATGTCAAGAAAAGATGAAAGAGAAAGCCTGGGTTTTGTGGAGGCTGTTTTTTTTTTTTTTTTTTTTTTTTTTTTTTTTTTTTTTTTTTTTTTTTTTTTTTTTTTTTTTTTTAAATTTTGGGCTGCACTCATAAGCTACCTGTCAAATCAATCACCCACAGAGGTCCCTGTAATGTTTTGCGGTGATCTGAGGGAATATAAAACAAGACAGAAAAACATGTCTGTTCGTTACATTCTCTAATCTCAATGTAGGATGACATTCTGCTTCAAGTGATCCCCAAATCTGACCTGTCTTCATGGTAATTTTTTCACTGATATGAACAGAACATACAATGAGCAGCACCTAGGGTGGCACCCGAAGACACTGCCCTTGTCCTGTAAGAAAAGAGAACCCTTCACAGGTAAAATCTATGTAGGGAGGAAAAAAAATAGTTTCATTTTCTAAGCTGATAAAAAAGAAAGAAAGAAAGAAAGGAAGGAAGAAAGACTCCAGCCTCTGCAAAATCCAGATTTTCTTTTTCATCTTTTCTGGCTTCTCACTGCAAAAAGGGAATATGCATTTGTTTCCTGAAAGGTTGCAATAAAATCATCACACTGTGCATGTGGGTCTCCACTGCAGGGCTCGTTATTGGGGCATCAGTGACATTCCCTTTGTGGAGCATATTGGGTGTGTCTTATCCAAGTTCCACCTGCTTAATTCTAGAAAATCCTATCTCACTGAATCAACGTGAAAAGTCCAACCCTGCTATCCAGATCCCATCGAAACCTGGGGAAGCCCGTTTCATTAATCTCAAAACCACAGAGAAGGGCAAGTAAAAACGAAGCCAACCAAAACCCAAACCACTTGATTTTAAAAGCATTTGAAAACTTTTAAACTTGTGTTATGTCTTCGGCAGAATCCTCCCTTGGCCCGGATGACTGGAGGTTTGGTTGGTGTGTTGAAGGCCCTCCGACCCCTTCTGTGAGGAGGATCTGCGGCCTGGTTGGCCTGCTGGTGTGTTAGTGGGTGTGCGAATTGGGGGGTTGTGTGTGGGAAGAGGCTGCCGGGGTGTTTGCCTTTTAAGCGTCTCTGAAGTGTAAGTAACTGATTAGGCAAAGGGGTTCACCAGAGCTCTTGGTCTTCCTGTTCACCTGCATGAGAATATAAATTTAATGCCCATGCATTTTAAAAACATCTCTTTAGGAAAAGAGAAGCAGCCCTTCATTAGCAGGGCTTATTACTTGGAAGACATTTTCTTGCCATGCACTTAGGCTAACGGAAAAAAAAAAATTAAACAAAACCCTAGCCATCTGTGAAGAGGTTAAATTCATGCCCTTTAAAGAGACCCCCCCTCCCACACACACACATACACACAACTTTGCAGACTTCATATCCTGGTTGGTACACATTTTCTTACAGACTTTGAGTTATTTTATTTCAAAATGGAAAATTACATAACAAATACCCCCTCCCCCTAGTTGTTTTCTCAAGTCCTTTATCATCATGCATTATTCATAATATGGGTGAGAAATGACTGTAACAACATACCGATCCAAGTTCAGAATGCTGTGGGAGAAAGTGTCAAGGTCAGAGCTGTTCTCTGTGGAACAACACTTGGGCGAGTGCAGGCTGTTGTGCCAATTTCTCCTCCAGATTTCATTTGTTTTTCTTGAACGGGGATCATTTGAAATACAAACATAATAAAACAAATGTAAGGATAGCATACCGAAAATCAAATAAAAAACTGGGAAAGCATTTTTCGATACTTTTAGTAGACCAAGTGGGGATTTCCTCAATTTGGAAAAACTCATCTAAACTAACAAAGCTTTCTGGCCCTTAGTGAAATAAAGTGCCCAATTGGACCCAGTAGCAGAGTGGTTGTTACTTTTGTATTTTTCTAGTATTGGATGCTTTGCAGGCGAGTAAACCAAGATCTAAGGCTTTTGTCACCATCACCAGATTCATTAGCAGCTGATGAGAGGGTCTCAGCCAAGTGGGCACAGGGTGTCACTGTCACCTGAGCACCGCGCTCTCCTTGGACCTGGCGGTCCGCTCCGTCTCCTCTGCTGAGTCAGACCTTCACCTACTGCAGCTGCCGAGATGCGTCTGACAGCTTTGCAGGAGGGCTGTGCAAGACTCAGGAGGCTGGAAAGTGTTAGCATGCTGCTGTGAGGAAGTCAAGAAACTACGTGGGCAAATGACAGTGGACTTAAGGAGCTGCTGCTGTGTCTAACTGGCCACAGATGGCCTTGCACTACTGATTTAAGAAACAAGTCACATTTAAAGTGTCAGGCTGTCCCACGAGGAAGAAGCAACTTTTTTTTTCCATAAAAGTTAGAGCTGTGACTTGACTTAGGTAGATTAATTTCATTTTTCCCCCCAAATCCTTTTTAGAATAAAATGAGGACTCCTTCACGTGAGAAATCCTTTTAACCCATTGGCTGATTGGGGCACTTATTGTATTGCATCATCCCTGGTTTACAAATGAGATTTTGAACATATAAACACTCATCTTTTATCTTAATGAAAGTTCATTAAGATAAATTCTGCCTTGATTCTTCTTTTAATTTTTTTGAATATGCCATCGCTTACAATGTGGAATGTTTTAATATGAAATTTCCACATTGAATTTTCACCAGCATTAATAAATCGCTGCAAGTTTAAAAACCAGACAAGGCATTGAGGAAATCCAGGAAATAAGATTGCAAGATTTTTGTGTATGTGTGTGTGTGTGCTTTTTGAAAACATCTATGAAAAATATATTGAAAATAAAATGTTCTACATTTGCATGGCACTCTTTTTAGTAACTCTGATGTTAGGATTCTATGACATCACTTAATCTCTGTGACAACACCATATGTTTTGGAGGGACAGAGGCTTTGTCATTTTCCAGAGGAGGATTTGATACTGGGTGCGTGCACAGGAGCTGGAAATTCAGGGTTGGCATGAAGACATTTTGTAGATTCTCTCCATAACACTATGGTGGTATTTTTTATGCTTTCCACTATAAACTCTTTGTGTTTGCTTACAAAATATTCATGATGCTGGAATGCGTGTCACTGGGAGAGAATATTTTGCTGCCTTTGTTTGTACCATGGACCCTCTGAGCACGAAAAGTAGTCATGTGTGTTCTGTTGCCCCAGTTGCTGTGTTCTGGACAGTAATAAATCACTGAGAGTTCACAGTACCTCTGTATTGTCTGGGAGATTTTTACAGTACCACGAGCCTGTGAAGAAAGTAACATGGTAGAAAATGTTACAATCTGGTAAAGTTTTATTTTATCTGCAAGGCTGCCGTTAAGAGGGTACGTTGGCTTCTGATAGTCTTCTCTCCTTGGACTGAGCAATCTGTGTGCATTTGTGTTTTTGTGAAGGTGACTATTTGTTTTTGACAACAGCCCAGTCTATTATTTCAGTGCTTGGCTCGGGGACCAGTGTTCGTTGTTTTGCTGGCAATATGGCAAGACAAAGGCGAAATTGGGCGGCTGGCCTGAGGGCTGCCCAGGCGGCCTGGCCCACCTGGATGGGGCCAAGCCCCTTCCAAGTCCAGGCCAAACTCGCCTTCCAGTCACACCATCCCCCAGCTAAGGTCAGCAGGAGGCAGGTCGGTCTGCCAGAGCACTAAAAGCTTTCCCTGGCGCGACACGCAGCCCAGGTCGTTATAGTCTGCTGGAGCTAGTGACCTGGCACTGTGGGCAGCGTGTCCCCAGCAGGACTGACGCTGGAAGCGGAAGACGTCAGTGCCGCAGCAGTGAACACAGCTGTGTTGCAGAGGGGACCACCGGGACAGCAGGAGGAAGCCAGACACACGCAGCTTCCTAGCGGACTCACGGGAGAGCTCAGCACTTTCTTGGCACCCAGTTTGCCCCTCTCAAAGCAAGGGGTAAAGTCACTGGATCTGTACGTGGCTCCTAGTGGACAAGGCACTGCTGGGAGGAGGAGATCAGGCGGAAATGGGAGAAGAGCGGTGTCTTCGTCCCTTCTGTGTTGCTGTAACAAAGTACCGGAGCTGGGCAACTTATATATGAGACAAGGCTTGGTGAGCTGCTTTCTGAACGGCACGGTGCCGGCTTCTGTTCGGCTCATGGACAAGGTTCCGTGGTAGGTGGCTTTGCTTTGCATGATGGGAGTGCGTGTGAGGTGGGCGAACAGATACGCAGTAGAGGCAGCAGAGTAGCCTGGCTTTGGAACACCTGCGCTCCCGGCAAGTAGCTTAGTTCTATCGGGCTCACCGCACTCTTGTGAGGTCTGCCTCAGTCTCCCTAGAAAGACATGCATCCTCTGCGGAGGGTGGAGCCCCAGTGCCCTAGTGAACTTTTCAAGGCCCTCCCACCTTCCAACAGCACTACACAGGAAATCAAATTTGAACGCGGGTTTTGGTGGGGCCAACCCCCAGCCAGCGGCAGGGAGCCTGGGCATCCAGAGGTCCACAGGGTGGGGACGGCTGGGCCCTGCCCCCCCTCCCCCTCCACCAGTTCCAAGCTTGCCAACACTGTCTCTTCATTCCCCTTCCTCTGTGCTCAAGTCGACTGTTGTCGTCACGTAAGCTCTGCCGTCGGCTCCAGCTTCTCCTTCCTGTCCCCTACGCTGTCTCAAACCCTGGACGGGGGAGAGCAGCAAAGCTTCACGTTGGTTTACTCCCTCTTCGCTTCCGTCATAAAATCCAGAGGGGAAAGTTGACCAATGGGTTGAGCTTCCAAGAGAAGGAATTTGCGGCTGGATTCAGCTCCAGAGCAGGGTCTCCCGATGAAGAAGGAGGCCATTTGGGGTTCTGTGGAGGGGAGGCCCGCGACGTTCTTACGTTTTATTGGGCAGCAGGGAAGGGCGATAGAGGTAAACTCGTTCCTGAAAGTATTTTTGAGAACTGATACGAAGTCAGTGTGTACCAGTAGTTTCCAAAAGAGGTATTAGAATTTTAGAAGTTGTTCTTTTCGTGTTTCCAGATATTACTTTTACAGTTTGTATTCTCCTTTAAAAAAAAAAATCCTTTTATTTCTGTGATTTCAAACACATACACCTATTATTACATACTTGAAATATACAGGTGAATCTAATAAAGAAAATAAAAATCATCCATAATTTCATAAAAAAGAACCACTGTTAATATTTTGGACATCTTATTTTCTATTATTTAAAAATTTTCTATTTAATATAATATTTAACTTATACCACATATAAATATTTTGTATTCTGACTTTTAGTAAATAGTTTAATTAAGGTATGGCTTATATATCTTAATATCCATGAATTTTATATATACATATATCAATTATATATAATTGATATATGATTATATATAATATATATAATATTATATATAATATACAGTATGTAATATATAGTATATAATATATAATATATATAATATATCAATTATTTTTAGTGACTAGATCAGCTTGTGCTATCATGGCCTTCTTGTTTTGAGAAGAGTGATTTTGGTGTGTAATGTGGTTCTCAGTTTTTCAATTTACATTTCCTCAGTGAGTGATCACGTGAAATCTCTTTTCTTGTGCCAGCTGGCCACTTGCCGTCTGTAAGCCAGGCTTTCATGAAATATCTGTTTAAATTCTTTGCCTATTTTGAAACTTGAATGTTTTCTTGTTAGCAAGGTATCTGATTTTTTCTTCTGGATGCAAATCTTTTCTCAGGTCTGTGATTTGCATGCTGTTTTTAACTCCCCAGCTCACAATTTGTTTTTTCATTTTTTAGTGCTATCTTTTGAAGTGTTAAATTATTAATCTCATTGAAGTAAATTAATTTCTTCTGTATAGGTCATATTTTTGTTGTTAACTTTGGGAACTTCCTGCCTAGTCTGGAGACACTACAATTTCGTCTTTTTCTTATAGAAGTTTTATAGCATTAAATTTTGTAATAAAGGGGTAATCCATTTGCATTAATTTTTGTTCATTAATTCCTGTTAAATAATTAATTATGGTATATGATAATTTTTTTCTCTTTTGCATATGGCTTTATAATTATCTCAGTGCCATTTGCTGAAATGTCTTGGCACCATGATCAAAAATCAATGAACAATTAATGTAAACATTTATTTCTGGACTTTCAATTCTGTTCCATTGATCCACGTTCGTGTCTTAATGCCAGTACAATTCTCTCTTATTTTCTGTGATCTTAGAGTCATTATGACATTAAGTAGTGTAAGTCCTCCAGCCTTGTTCTTTTTCAAAGTTATTATGTTCTAGGTCCTTTGTATTGTAAAAATATACATTTTAGAATTGGCTTATCCATTTCTACAAAAGAGCCTGTTTGGATTTTGATAGAGATTTCATTGAATATATTTATATATTCTACCAAAGCACTTTTCATGTTTCTTTTAATTAGGATATATTTATAAATATGTTTTCTAAATATCTGTATATTTATGTATTTCATGTACTTTAAATTGGATATATTTCCATTTTTGTGTGATGCTACCCGTACATACACAGGTAGCATGGGGTGTCTTGGTTCCTGGAAACACTGGGTTGTGAGGTCAGTATATTCAACTCTTTCAAGGCATATAACGTAGCACCGTTACTCATATTCATCCTGCTCTGCCCCAGAACACTAGGATGGATACAATGGCTTTGTAGCTGGGGTTGTCGGGGCCACATCTGGTGAGAAGAAAGAGGCTGGGATTGCCTTTTAGGTCGCTTTCCTTCTTAGAACTCGCTTGATACACACAGCATGATAGTTACATTTGTGGAATAGAAAATCTCGTCTTTGTGACTGCGGAACTCATGCCTCTAAGCTTGTAGTTAATAAAAATCTTACTGGATCCTCCCTGCCGGAGCCACAGGAGAACCTGGATGGGGGTGTGG
Organism: Ctenodactylus gundi; assembly: GCA_004027205.1. Taxonomy (NCBI): domain Eukaryota; kingdom Metazoa; phylum Chordata; class Mammalia; order Rodentia; family Ctenodactylidae; genus Ctenodactylus; species Ctenodactylus gundi. The sequence continues at coordinate 369,554 of PVKB01001466.1, forward strand.
CAGAGGACATCCTGGGAACCGTGACGACCTCGGTGGGTCCCTGTGTACCACCACCGGTTGCCGGGATGACTCCCAGGATGACAGCAGCACATGCCCCATTGTGGGCGGCAGGGCGGGCTGGGCTGCGGTCGGGAAAGCGCCTGCCAGACTGAGCGGAAGAGCATTCTTGCAACTTCCTGATCCGAGGCGCTGTGGGAGGCAGCGCAGGCCAGCGCGGTTGGGATGCTCGAGTGGAGGGGGCAACTGGACTCTCCGGCTCCTTCAAGATCAAATGGGACACAATAGGGTTGACAGCCTCGTTTAGATGGAAGGCTAGAGGCAGTGACCTTGGGAGAGTTTGCACTCAATTTAATTTTTATTGTTCCATGAGATAGGAATTGTTTTCTGGCAGTCAATAAAGCAGCGGGGATCCTGCTGGATAATGGATGTGAGTAGACTATTACTGTTGGTTATAGCCTTTAACTGCAGGGCAGTCTTATTAGTGGGGATTTGGAAACTACAGGGTTTTTCCAGCCTCGGGGCTAGTTCTTTATCCATGTCAGCATCCGTGTTGTTACATATAACAGTTATGGCTACTTCAGAAAGAAGGGAAAGTTCAAAATGTCTGAAGTTAAAAATGCACCAAAAAGGGAAAGGAGCGGGGAGACCTGGGGATCCGACCCAGGATCCCAGCTATTAAGAGTGTCAATGGAAGCATGTCTGTGTGGTAAGCCAAGCAATCAGACGTTCCAGGGAACAATGACACGTGCGCTAGCAGGTTAAAAGAAGTTAAAGAAGCCCAGAGCATCACAGGGGAGAAGGTAATGCTGACTGCAAAAAAATCATTATCAGTCTAGGGACGGAAAAATGATCAATCGCTCTCCCTGTGTGTTATGAGAAAAATTACAAAATGTTCTACATTTCCCAATTCCCAATTACCTATCTAGCAGATATCCTATTGAAGTGTGTGTAAAAATGGGCTTTACAAAGAAAGAGAGCTTGGCCTCAGTCAGGTACAAAATTCCTTGTTATCCTACTGTGGTATAATATGAAAGTGATTTGCATTCTTGATTAAGGGCTAATTCCATGCAGAGACATTGGCCTCAGGAGGGATGAGGTGAAGGAGGGGGGTCCCAGGTCATGCCGAACAGAGAAAATAAGAAAATCCTTGGAATTGCTTCCTTGAAGGAGACATGTAACATTGAAGAAATCAGGGATGAAGATGTTTGGTACGGTAATGGTAATGGCTGAAGATTATGTGTGTGTGTGTGTCTGAGAGAGAGAGAGAGAGAGAGAGAGGTAGTGCTCTCTACTTATTTACCTCCACGTTCAAGTGAGGCTAGGACAAATGCTGTTCGCTGGAGTGAGCCCTTCTAGTTTATCCTACTTTATAGTTGAAAATGAAGTCCAGGACCGCACATCCTCGTCACTTGCCTGGGTGATCAGGCAGGTAACTTTCCTATGGACCTGACCAGCAGGTCTGGAAGCAGGTCCCCTCCGAAGAACCATAGCCATATCCTTCTCTGTCTCCCTTCCTCTCGTCCCAGTCCTACTTACCTTGGTTTACCCCTTTTCCTAGTTACACTGATCACATTCATGTATGCTTCATGGTTTATTGATTTCTGATGTGTGCTGTCTAGAAGTCTCCCCGCTACAAGGAGTAAGACCCACAAGGCCTGGCCGGTCTGGCTTCGCTATTCATTAATGTGTGTCAGGCACCTAGGAAAGTATCGGGCACACGGAACTTAATGCATAACTGACTGATGGTAAAAAGTCCAAATGGGAAAGAAAAGGAGGAATTGTAGCCAAACAGGAAAGCAAGAGGTTATAACTTTTTAATCCCTGAAATAAGACAGAAAAGGGAGATGACACCTCTTTCAGGATTCTGCACACCTCTGACAAAATCAAATCTTTCCAGCGTTGACCACGAGAAAAGCAGCTGCCTCAGAGATGGATCTTAGTAGTTCAATTGCAGTAACATAGGCTTGGAGCAGGTTGTGTGCAGTGCCATGAGTGGTGAGCAAACCTGGATTTTGTTTGTTGTTTTGTTAGAATTTCTGAGGGTTTCCAGGACCTGAGAGACTGCAGAGGGGATCCAGAAATAAGTCATCACCCATTCTTTCAAACAGATTGCTAAAATCCAACCATAATTCTAATTTTAAACCTAGTATTTACCCCTATTTCCAAACCATTACATTATAATTATGCTCAGTTTGTCATTGATTGCTTGATTGATTGATCGATAGGGACCCACTCTGTACTCCATGCTGGTTTAGAACTCTCTGTGGAGGCCAGGCTGACTTTGAACTCATGGGAATCCTCCTAAGTGCTGGGATTACAGGTGTGCACCAACATGTCTGGCTTGTGTGGTGCTGGGGAATCAAATTGAGGGCCTTGTGCTTGATAGGCAAGCGCTTGAACTGCTGAGCTGTCCCCCCCCCCCCCCAGCTTCATATGTATATTTAAATACTTATAATCTTTGATTACTTTAAGGAAATGTCAAAGTAGTGGAAAATGCAAAGTGGTCTAAGTGCTAAAAGAGGCTGATCTTGGTGCACTCTGACAATACAAGCAGGTTTTTTAAAAAAAATAACAGATTTATTTTGTCTGGAAACTAATTCTGTGGTAACTTCCTCAGAGTCACATCAATACTAACTGGCTACACTGCTTAAAATTCTAGGACATTTTCCCCCCTAAATAGATGAGTGACAGGTGAAGCCAGTATTCAAATTCTACTGACTATGCAAATGAAAGGGATCTTGAATATCAACTGACATAATTTCCCTGCTTTTCAAATTAAGACACATTCTTATCATATTAGTCTTGGCTCTCCAGAGAAATAGAGTCATTAAGATTTATTATATGCAGACACACATGTGCACCAGTGTGCGTATGCCCAAATACCCTCCAACACACTCATGTACGTGCACGTTATGGAATTGGGTTCTCAGGGTATGAAATTCACGAAAGACTATATCTATGGTCTGCCTGGTGGGGACCCAGGGAAGCAAGCCAAAGGTGTAGCTCCTGCCTAACACTGAAGGCCTTGGAATCAGAACAGGATGTATAAATTCTAGTCCAGCTCTGGATAGAGAGGCAGGAGAAGACTGAAGTTTCATCTCAGAAACAGGAAGTGAATTCTGCCTTACTCAGCCTTTTTGATTTACTCAGGATCTGAGGATTGGATGTGTTCACCCATGTTGGAGAAAGCAGTCAGCCTTATTCATTCTAATGACTCAAGTGTTATGCTCATTGAGAGATGCCTTCACATACACATCCAGAGCATCTGTGCACCCTTGACACGGTCAGCCAGATGAATAAAATTAACTTGTGCCCAAGTGAGCCAGGTAGCTGGTCCCAGTGTCCTGGACTTTCTTCCTCCACCCGAGCACTTAACAGGCATGTTTTGAACGTCGTGACTATTACAGTCATCATATGTCCAACTTAGTGCTAGTTTATGCATATTGAATAATTAATTTCTAGCAAATTTCTGCACTTTTTAAGGTAATTTTCCTCAACTACTTAGAAAGAAAGTAGCTAATCTACATATTTAGAAGAATGCTATAACTACAAATTAGATTTTATTCCTAATAAAATTAAATGGTTCATTACTGATATGAAGATTTCTTACCAGGACATTATTAGATTATGACTAGAATGTGGAAGATGGAACAGGTGTCATTGAGGGTGTTTGCTTAGAGACAATTTAGAAAGAAACAATGAAATATTTCTTGGATTGAGACTAGGGGAAAGCACAATATTTTCTGTTGCTTTAACTTTGCTTTCTCCTCAGGAGAAAAAAAAATTTGAATCTTTAAACTAACACAGAATAATTTAAATTATCTCCATGAAGGTATTAAAAACACAAGGAATGCTCTATGAATAAAAAGAATCACAGTAACACATGGAAGTGCATTGGAGACCTTGGTGCAGTACCTGCCCTGGACAGATAATGTGTAGCAAGTGTCCTTAGTCTGTTTCAGCTATTATAGCAAAAGTCCCATGGATTGAGTGAGTGGCTTATAAATAACAGAAATGTCTTGCTTGTAGTCTGAGATTTCAAAGTCCTTTATCAAGGTACTGCCAGATTTGTTGTCTGGTGAAGTGCCTCCTGCTGGTTAAAGATGAGTGTCTTTTCTGTGTGCTCCTATGGTAGGAAGGGCATGGGAACTTGGTGGTGGGAGGGGGTCATCTCATTGATGTGGCATCTACCCTCTTGATACAACCACCTTCCAAAGGCTCTAACTCCTACAATTCACAGTGGAGGCTAAGTTTTTCCATATGCTTTTTGGAGGGACACACAAGTTCATTGTACAGCAAATTGCCTCTGCTTCCTCTGACTCTGGAGTTACCATCTACTGAGGCTTGTCCCATGCCAGCAGCACATAACAAAGACATCAGGCCCCAGGTCTGGGGATGCTGAGTCCCGTGCAGACACTAAGAGGTTGAACAGGTGTCTCTTCTAGATTTATTCAGCCACAATTTATTCTAGTATTACCTGCATGCCTGGCGAACATTCCGGTTCCTGGATATTCTCCCGGGGCTTTCTGATTCTGTAGGACTGGAAAGAAGTCCAGGAGGTGGTGTGTTTAACTAACATCCCAGGTGCTGCCGGGGCAGAGAGCGGCACCTTCCCACGGAGCGCCGCTGGCCTGTGTCTGCTCTGTGGCCAGCACCACGCTTCTGAGGCCTGGGTCCTCAGAGCGTTCCCCCTTCGTGGACTTGACATCGTCCTGAATTGCAGAAAGTGAGAAATGCGTCAGTGAGGCCTGCCCTGGCTAGGCCAAGGCTGGGAAATACTGAACAGTGTGCCGACCAGGCTTTAGAGACCCACCTGGATGGTTTGCAGCTAGTGTCATTGTGCCACTTTTCTGTATTCCCGTTAGATTGGGGCCTGTGGCCTGGCTGCGGGTTCCCATAGTCCTTCTTACTCTGTCTGCCTTGTACTTCCCAGAGTCGGGGCTCTGGCTTCTCTGTCCCTCCAGGCTCTGGAAAGTTGCCCCATGGTTACCCAGGCCCTCTCGAGCCTAGTGATGAGAGCTGACGTAATATTTTTGCCCTTTTCATCGATCCTCTGGGCTTGTCCTTGCCCAGGGCCAGGCAGGTCTCCTAAGTGAGAGCGGCTCGTCCCCAGCCTGCTGAGTCCCGACTTCCAAGACCCTCGGGACCGCCCCATCTCACCCACCCGCTGACTGATGGCTCTCTCACCTCCCGCGAGGCTTCCCAAACTGTGGCGGACGCTGCAGCGGTCCTGGGGCCGCTCGGCTGTGGTTTCTGCATCTCCCAGCGCTAACTGCCTCCTAAGCAGTCTCAGTTCTTTCCTCTCTTTCCTGGCCACCTTTCTGCCCGGGGCAAAATCTTTTATAGGTCTAATATACGGATCCTTAAGTTGGTTAAATTCCTTGAAGACATGATAACTCTTCGGCTTATTCTCCATTAATCGATCTGGCTGCCTTTAAAAGATGGGTTTTTGGTAGCTCATGTTTATTAATCTGCCAGAATCTCGCTCTTTGAGGAAAACGCTACTCCTTTTGTTGCTCTAGCTGGTCATGTTCTGTGTCCGGACAAACTTTAATCCGCATGCCCCAATTCCTCACTTTCACCTCACAGTCTTGGTACCAAAGAAATTCACCTTATTGACTTTTTATTTTTAAATTTCAGAGTGCAACGCCTCTATGATCATTTTAAAGATGAAGTATATAAAGAAGTAAAGAACAGGCCAATCTTCCCTGTTTCATTCTACACTCCAGATGGGGTCGTATTTAGAAATTTGGTGTTTACCCTTTGAGTCATCTTCCACGCATCCTCGGTGTGCCAGTTTATGGGTATTTACAAACATGACGTCTCAGTGTTTTTATAATGAATGTGTTTTACTTTATTTTGATTTAAATAGTCATCTTTCACTTTTATACATCTAATGCATCTGGCAGAGTAAATTATTAATAAAGGGTAATAGTTATTTTTGCTATAAGACTTACATGGAGAAAATATACCATTGAATATGTAAAATGATCAAAATCAAAATGATTGAAACTCACTTAAGGAGGCTCCTTCTTCTCTAGTGAGTCTTAATCTTGGCTGCACATTGGAGTCACTTGGGAGGTGTGAAAGCAGCTGACGCCTGAGCCTCACCTACCAGGCTTCCGATTTAATCGCTCTGGCAGCTGGCCAGGGCATGGAGTCTGAAGGGCTGCCCCTTGTTCCCACAGTCCAACTAAGATTGAAAACCACGATTCTACACGAGGACCGAAGCAAAGATTAAGGGTCATCAGTATTAAAAAGCAGAGTAAAACCAAGAGTAGTCCTTGGGAGAAGGACCCCCACCCCCTCCCCCACCCCCCCTTTTTTTTGAAATGGAGACTTTTGATATTCTCAAGACTCCTTTTAGCATGAGGTCTTCTCAGGAAATAAATAGCCAGCCACAAAAGAGATCGTAGTGTACAAGTCAATTATCCTTCTCAAGTTATTGCCATCAGTTAATGATACAGCGAGTGTCTTGGTTTGGCTCTGGGTTGTTCCCCAAAATCCTCATGTTTCGGGTGTGGCTGGGAGGTGGGGCCTGGCTGGAAAGGGCGGACGCTTGGGGCCGACCTGGAGGCGTCTGTGCTGGTTCTGTCCTTCCTCCCAGCCCTCTCTGTTCCTCCATGCTGTGAGGACCTCTGTCTCTGGAGCTCCAATTCTGGCCTCTGGACTCTGCCACCTGATTTCAATTTCTAGCTGTCCACCCTTCAACAAACTGAGAAACTCTGAAACCGTAAGCGACAATAAATATTTCCTCCCTAAGCTGTGGACGTCAGGTATTGAGTCACAGTGATGAGAAAGTAACTGAAACAGCGAGATTTCACCGGCAGGTCTGAAGCCATCCCTGTGCCTTCTCTGATCCTCTTGCAGAGCCGGGCACAGCCATGGAAGGCGCATACCAGTGCCTTTTCCAATCACGTGTGCCAAGAGGAAGGAAGGACTGGCTGCCTGGGGGGAAGGAATGCAAGTCAGGGGTGGCTCCCCTGCTAAGGTCAAAGGTCAGCAAGGTGCAAAATGAGGAAGACCAGACAGGGTAGTGGGGGTAGCCAGCATATTCCTCTAGGGTGGCAGACGTAAAGAGCACCAATGTCAGCTTGCATGCTAAGGTCTTGTAGAGGCCTGAGTTAAGTGGGCTGGGTTAGAGTCAAGCCCTGTTACCTCCTCTCCTAGCGGAGAGTGATCTGACCTAAGTGCTACAGCGGCAGGCTTTGGGTTAGCTGGAACTCTCAGGCATCGCTCACTTTTGATTTCAGCCTGGGGTGTGAGGGGGACAAAGCGAGACTTCCGGGCCTATTCCCACCTTCGAGGGGGTCAAGCCTTCACAGTCCTGTTTACTCAGGTGCAGGACAAATGCAACTAATTATACATTCAACCACAAAAATGAAGAAAGGCTTATACCTTCAGAGGGTCGGAGGCACTTTTTTTTTCTCAAGTGATCAAGTATCTTGTTTTGTATTTACCACCATTTACAGGGAGAGGATGAGAATCCCAGTGCTACAAGCACTGAAGGCCCCGTGGTAAGTGACATCACCACTGGAAGGATCTGCCAATAATCAATAATTATTGATTGTTTCTGGTGGTGGTGAAAAGAATGACCTCTTGTTCTTTAGCAGAGTCAGAATAAAGTGAAATGATGAAGATTCAGAACTAGATTTTGTTTTAATGTTCTATATGCATAGATAATTTATTTAAAAAGTATTTTACAGATTGAGATATTCCATCTTTTCTTCAAAAGAACTTGTATGGAAATTTGGTCTAATAAAGAATGAAAAAATAGTTTCTCTTTTCTTTCCAGTGTATTTTTATAGAAATACAGCAAAAGACCTACGTGCTCATGCTTGATGCGATGTTAGGCATCCCCTGAGATTCCCAGATGACTTGCCACACGGCAGTGGTGGGAAGTCCAAGACTACTGCCCTATGTAGAACCGGCTCTCTGATAGACGTTGCTGCTGATGAATGCCATCACATCATAAAAGTTGGTGATATTGAAGAGCTGGTCAGTTAGTCAAGAGTCCCTGCTGATGAAAAGGAGCGTGCTTCCCTTATTCAATTCCCAGTTGTAAGATACAGATGGAGTTGGGCATGGCTATAGATATAATTACAAGACTTGATTCAGTTACAGACCTGAATGAAGGTGAGGTCAAACTTGCCTGCAGTCCAGAGTCAAAGCAGTGGATTCCCAGAGAGCTCACATTCAATTATGTGTGGAGACCTTTGCCAGCTACTGTTCTGTGACTGCACTTTTGAGACTCCTACTTACAGCGTGTGCCTGCTGGCAGTTACAGTTGACAAACCAAGTAGGAGTTTCCTGCTCTGGAGGGAACAGAGCCTTCTGCAGAGACCCATCATTGGCAGCAGCCCCTGGCAGGGAGGCTCCTCGGCTATGCACAGTGCTGGTGGCTACCTGGCAGGAACTCAGATGAGGAGGATAGAAGCCCCTCCTGAGTCCAGTACTGTCCCATTTTAGACTCATCAGAGGACCTCAGGGACCTGGCTAAGAGTGATCTTAAATAGGAGTTCTTGGGAAAAGCTCTTTGCACATAAAACATTGGCAAATAGAACAGAAGCTGTTGAAATGCATCTCACACTTCACTGAAACGGATTTCAGAATAAAAAGATTGCAGCTTTTAGGATCAGTGTAGGATTAATCCAGGTTTTCAGCACTAAAGACACAAATGCTCTGGGAGAAAAAAAAGTTGATATCTTAAATAAAATATAGCTAATGATTCCATAGAACTAGGAATCTAATAAGGAAATGATCTTGGGTGAACCAGATGCACCAGAAGCCATGCACACCCTGATCACTCATGATTGGCATGAATTCTGTTTTCTGAATCACCTCTAATGGCAACAAGACAGCACTCATTTAAAGAGGCCCTTGTTCTGATTGGTGAACAGTATCTGAGTTAGGGAAGTAAGTTTCTTGTTCACAGCCTAGAGTTACTAAAAATATTAACTTGGAAATATTCCTGACTGTTAACCTTTGAAGAAAAAGACCTCATCAACATTTCATTAAGCCTATCTTCTTTAATGTGGACTTGTTATTTACTAATCATTAGTTGCTCATACATTTTGCCAGAGGCAAAAGTTTAGGAGCATTTTGTGTCCATAGTCTTCTCCACATTAGCTTCCAATCAGCACTGATATTTAAGATACTAATATCTACAGAGAAAAAGAGAATGTTTGTCATCCAAAATCTCTTCTGTTGTTAGAACTGATCTGTAGAGGAAAAAGAGGATATGAACTGTCTTAATTACTTTTTCATTACCATGACTCAATACCTAACATTCACAACTTTAGGGAGGAAAGATTTATTTTAGCTTATAATTTCAGAAAGTCACAGTCCTTTCACAGGTGGCTGGAAAATGGTGGAATCACATGGTGAGGCCACAGCTAGAGTCAGGGCTGGTGCTCTGGAGGACAGAGATCATCACAGCAGCATAGCAGAGCTGAGACCAGTCTGGGAAGAAGGGTGGAACCAGCAGATGCCCCTCCAGGTCAAGCCACAAGCATCACCCCTTCTAGCCATCCCCTGCCTCCAAACAGTACACTTGGGGGACACTCCAGATCCATACTATGACATGAACCCCCTTTTTTAAGATAGGGGGTTCTTTGTTGTCTATGGTGGCCCTGATCTTACTTTAATCCTCCTGCTTCAGTCTCCCAAGTGCAAGATTTACAGGAATGCATCACCATACCTGGCTAATATTATTTTTTAAATGTGGTGCTGGTAGAAATGAACCTAGAGCCTTTTGCATCCTAGGCAAACACATTAACCAGCGAGCTCCATCCTCAGTACCAGGACCCATTCTTGACACAGACTCTAACTACAGAAGTTTGTGATCCTAAATCTTGAAATACAAGTTTAGTAATCATGGCAGTGAAAGAGAGAGAAACCATTCATGTGGGGAAAGTGAAGGAAGAGTTTCTGTGCAGACCCAATGATGGTTCTGGATTGCAGATCAGTGTGGAGGATTTCAAATTTTGCAACCAGACAGACTTGACTGTAAATTCTGCTATTGCTCCGTGTGCATTGACTATGACGTCCTGGTCAATCACGCCGCCTCACCAAGCCTTGGTGTCCTCATTCCCGAAATGAAACAATGGTAGTGCTAATGACAAAGCATTGCTGTGTGAATGAAATGACAACAATCTTGGAAGATAATACACATTGAAGAAATGTATGCAGTTGTTTCAGTTACTGTTGGAGAGAGAATGATGGGTCAGAGGAAGTAGGACCCTGGTGGAAACTCATCTTAACTAGGAGCTGTAGGCTGGGAGGTTATGTTCTACTCTGAGAAGCAAGATTCACCAAGGGGTGAGAAGTATTTATCAAAATGCTCAACATCCTAATGTGAATTTATACTTAGAAATGAAACATTACACTGCTTTTCATGTTTATCAAAAGGGAATGTGAATTAACATTGATCCAGAGACTGATATAGATGTTATTTATTGCTTGTGGAAGTTTGGAAGCATTTTGGTTTGTTACTGCATAGTTTCACTGGATTTCCAAAATGCACGTGACATTTCCATTTTATAAATGAGTAAGTCAGAGCCCAGAATCTCAGGCAAGTTGCTCAGAAAGTGGATCATAAACAGCAGAGCTGAGCTTATCCCAGGGCTTCTGATGCAAATCATGCACTCTCTTCTCCGAGCTAGGCAATGGCTTTCTACATGGCATGTGCGTGTACTGGCATTAGGGTCAAGAAGCAGTACTCTGAAGGTCACTTACCATATGATTCCTTATTTAATGGACAAGGATCATGAGCTTGTGACCACTGAGGAGGTGACATGAGAACGACCAGCAGAGAGATGCCATGATGGCCTGTACAATCAGGGACATCTCAGAAGAGTGTTTTCATTTGGATGGAGTTTGTGGAGAAGCAGTCAGAGTGGACAGGTGCTTGAAGCTCACTTGTGAAAGATCTTGATGGAAAGATCTTAAGTACCAGGAGTTGTAATTTTATCTAGTAAACCCAGGGAGCCATCAGTGATTTTTGAAAGGAGAATTGAGAACCATAATTCCTTTTAAGATGGCAAGTGGCAAGTGTGACTATCTTGTAGGAAAAGATTCCATATGGGGACAATGTCCCAGGAATATCACAACTTGTGGCAGCAGAAGGGGAAGAACTGTTAAGTCTTATCCACATGCCTCCTTAGCCTTGCTTTTGGACCTCAAGGCATTTTGCAACAATTTGTTTCAAAAAATCCCCATGTCTTCCTCTCGTCCGTCACAGCTTTACTACTTCACTCGTTTTCATAATAGAAACAAATTATATCATCCTTCAAGTCCATAAGTCAGAAGACTGGGCATGAACATCAGTCTTTCAGCTTGTGTGGACACCAGCAAACCAGAGCTCCAACCTTTCCACTGAGCTCCGTTTCCTCACGGTCCATATCATTACAAACTCCATCTTCTGACAAATTTCTCCTACTTCGTGTTCCTCGGATAATTCTGATAAAATACCTATAGAGTAAATGTGTAGATGGTGTGGCATGCGGGAGGCATTATGGCCGCTGGGTGATGGGCTCCTCCGTCTCGTGTGCAGACATTTTCTCTCCAGGTTTGTTTTCTTCTGGTGGCCCTTCACTGTGCTCAGTCAGTGCTGCCGACGTTTTGTCATGCAGAAGACACTGGGCCCTCGGACCTCTGAGCCTTATTCCTCTTCGTAGTGGTCTGCTCTGATGGGCATGCTTCACTGTCACCCTGACGGGTGTGGGAGCTGCCGCGAGATTAGGAAAGCACATTTCTTGTAGGCCTCAGTGGGTTGGCAGCGGTGACCTCAGAGTCTCTAGTTCCTCTCTGGCATTCTTTGTAACTGGCTGTGCTTTGTGGCTTGGGTCCACTCCATCCTTCTGCCGTGATGTTCCCGCTTTGTAGCTGGCTAAGCATGAAATGAAACCTTCAAAACTCCGAGCAAATAATCTTCTCTTCCTTTCGGCTGTGTGTGCCAGTATTGTGTCTCAGCTGTAACACACTTTTCCTGGTAGAGTCAGCATTGTTTGTTTCCTTTCTGCTACTCTATCTCTGTTGCACTTGCTACAAGTTACACTTTTTGTTGTTGTTGTTGTTGTTATTAACTAAGCTATGGTGGTCTCAACTACCAAGTTACATATCACAAGAGAGCAAAAATTTAGTTTTGTTTACAGCCCCTAAGCAGGGCTTGCACAACGCATGGTCTACAGCAGGAGTCCTCAACTGCTGGCTGCGGACTGGGCCAGATGAGCAGTGAGCAGGGGTGAGCAGCCAGCGAAGCCCCACCTCTGGTCAGTGGGCTTCTTTTAGGTTCTAACGCTGCTGCTGCTGCTGATGTGGGCACAAGCTGTGCTTCCCTCTGTCTCCTGGTGCTACTGCCATTCAAAGTTATCCTCAAACAATGTACTGCATCCCAGGAACAACCCCCCCCCCCCCCACATCCTCCCACTAGGAGAGAATGGTCTTCAACTAAAGTGGTCCTGCTGGCAGAAGGTCCAGGACTATTCACCTGGTCTCCAGAGCGCTCAGATATGTTGAGTGATTAAGTGAATGCCTTGGCAATTGGTGGGAGGTGGGAAGCAAGTGACTGCACAGCTTGGAGCAGGGCTCCTGGAAGTTTAGCCTTCCCATGGTGTGGGGGCCAACTGAGCCTCTGCACTGTACCCCGCATCCCCAGGAGCCCTGATTTGTGGGGACTGGTGACATTCCAGGTGTATACAACTCCAGCACAGCCAATTCCAGTGGGCTTGATGTGTACACCCAGCTCTCTAGCCCAGTAATGATTCTTCCTGGACATGATGGTGCCCAACAGCCTAACACTTGCCCCCTTGGAATCTGGTAGTTTCAGAGACTATTTTCAATGTATGTTTCATTATAATTTCAAAAGAAATGATGCCACTACATTCTTAATAATATCTTTGTTCTTAGAAGCTGTGCATGTTTTTCATGGGTCGTGTTCTTCTGCGTGTGTCATCTAACCTCTCACTAAAAGGATGCCAGCGTATTTTCGTATCATTGCATGGTATTGCTTAGGTTTAAACTTTTTTATGTGGTGCATTGTTAGTCCTGTGTTGTAAAATATGCAACCCATCATTTATGAGTGTGGCTCAAAGGCACAAAAGGTTTCACCAAAGAATAACCATGATGTAAAGAATAGGCATGTATTAAAAACCAAAATGATTTAATACACAGGACTCCAAGTGACTACGAAACATGAATCTACTGTTTTCTGACGGAGTCTCACTCCATAACCTATGCTGCTTCTAAATGCCAGCAGTCCTGCCTCAGCCTGCCAAGTGCTGAGATTCCAGGCTTATGCCATCACACCTGGCTAATTTTTACATGCTGCTGTGGCCCAAGGCTTTGTATGTGCTGGGCAAGTGCTGCAACCACTGAATTATGCCCCAGCTTCGGCATATGAGTCTGTTTATGTTGGTGAGCAATGGCTCTTTGAGTGTGAAGGTGTTTGATAAGAAGCCCAAGGACTAGATTTAAAAATTCTGATTCACTGAAATTGGTCATTGCAATGTGCTGTTTTGGATGCAATTCTGTCAAAGTGGGGCAACAACTTGTTAAAGATTTGAGTTATTTTAATGCAAAGTACCATCACTTTTCCCAAATTTAATTTTTTTTTTGTAAACCAATTCCAGGTTTTTAGAATATATATGTATCCACTGAAGTTTTTTACTAAAAAAAATTGACTTTGACTTTTTCACTAATGCAGAAGTGATCAAAGTAACAGAGGAATCATAGAAAAGTGAATCCCTTAAAGTAAAAAGGGTATGATTTGCACACTTGATTACCACAATATCAATGAAAACTTCTGTGAAACTCAATACTTGGTTTTCAGGAAACCACTGACAAGATTCCAACAGCAAATAGCCAGTCCGTGTTAAGGTTACGTGATACCAGTGACCATCATTATAGAACAGTGGAGGCTGTTGCGTACATGTGCTTATAGGTCCATGCTGTGCTATCTGCCTAACATGACGTGCCAAGTGCAGACCAGCTCTTGGTAGGTGTACTCCTCAAGTGAAAGAAATGTGCCGGATTTTTATTTTTTAAGAGAATATTATCTTTACTGAGTGTGCTTGATAAAATTACGTGTGTTTAAAGAGTACAGCATCTTGTTTTGAGATACATATACTTAGTGTATTGATTCCAGCCAGGAAGGTAATTAACATATCTACTGCCCCGTACACTTCTACCCATCGTTAATGTCCTCTACTTAGAAGTCAAAGAACACACTTAAGGAAAGAAAAAGAAGCTCAGTGCCTCATTTTTAGAGGCAGTTTTGAAAAAAAAATATTGACAAAGCCATATATTCTGTTTTGTAACCCGCCATTTCATTTAATGAAGTGTAGTGGACACTTTTTCACCTGAATAAACTTACGTCAACATCATGATCTCTTAATGACGTAATTACAGCTTTCTCCATCCCCCGTCACTCTCCTCTACGCACCTCTTTCCCATTACTTTCCCCTTCCTGCCTAATGGTAGTCATCCCATGACTCTCAGGCCACTTCTTTTAAATTTCTCAGGTAAAGAAGAGTGTGAAATGTGTCTGAGTCTGTTTCATTTAGCTTAATGGCATGATCTTCACATCCATCCCTTTTCCTGCAAGTGACATAATTTTATTCTTCTTTATGGCTCTCCTTGAAATTGATTCCTACATGTCTTATTTATTTGTATCTGTTATGAATAGAATTGTTTTCCTGATTTCTCGTGTGATTCATTATTGATATACAGGAAACCTATTGATTTTTAAAATGTTGATTTTGTATCACTTTTGTGTTAAATTCTGAAAACCATATTCTGTTATAGTTTTCTTTGTTTGGTTAACAGTTATCTTGTGAGCTGCCATGGGACTTGGCAAAGAAGGAGCTGGAACCAACATTTTTAAGGCAGCAGAAACGTGTTCCATGAACAATGATTTGGTGGGCAAAGATGAAGGTTTCCCTAAACCCCGTCTGTATTTAAAGAGAAAATTAACAGTCAGTGATAGAACTCTACGTATTGACATATGGTTGAAGGACATCGTAAACATTGTACAATAATTGACATCAAGTTTCTTTAAATACTACTTTGAGTAAAAATCGGTCTGTAAACCTGTATTTTTTACATTGAAGTACATGGAGAAGTTATGCTCATAAATTTACACCGAGATGGAAACATTTCTTCCTGTTATAGATAAGCTGATGGAGATGTTTCTCCGATATCAGGTGCTCCCAGGATGTATTGCAATTTGGTCTAGCCCGAACCTGCCACCTCCAGCTGAGTGATGACAGGTTTCATTGTTGAGGCTATAACGTTAGAATGAAAGAGAGAAGATTCTGAGACACGAATAACTCAGCCCCTGAGAACTTCACTCCTGCCCAGACTTGAACATTTCCTGCACTACTCAGAGAAAGAAATCATTGAGATCTACGGAGAATATTTATGTCTCATTTCTAGGGCTGCCGCAGGTCGTGATGAAACACTTCCCAGAGCCAGATCAATCAGAGGATTGGGATGTGTTTGCCGTGACTTCCTAAATTTATGTAATTAATATTTCCATCTTGAAGTGTGAAAGGCCTTCATTTAGCACCTCTCTAACCTCTAACTTGTAAATTTTCGGTAAACATTTCTTTGCAGTTCCTGCCCTCACAGCACGGTGAGTGGAGCGTCACTGACCCAGTAGCTGTTTTCCTTCCAGAGGAACGTGATGTTGCATCGGAATGTTCTGCTGTGAGAATAACTGACATGCTAAGTTGCCCAGGCTGGCCTTGAACTTGTGATTTTCCTGCTTCAACGTCTCTAGTAGATACAAATACAGGTGTAGCCTACCATGCCTAGCCTAGCTATTCATCTTTATAGTTTAGATTATACATAAAATTTTCTGCTTTGTATTTGCTGTGTAATGTGAATAATATAATTAGTTCTTTGCCCTGTCTGGTTCCCTTGTTCCATTGTGACTCAATACTCGACATCCACAACAGAGGCAAGGAAAAGTTTCAGTTCAGCTCACAGTTTCAGAAGGTTACAGTCCACGCACGGGTAGCAGGCAACAGTGGAAGCACATGGCAGAAGCCGAGGGAGAGGCAGGTCCTCACCGCTTTGGAAACAGGAAGCTAAACCAAGTCAAGTCAAGAGGAGGGATGGAATGTTACATTCACCCTCCCAGGCCCCTTCTCAGGGATCTGCTCCGTCCGGATCCAGGCTGTGTTCTACTCCTTCCAGGCTTAAGCCACCACCACATATCTATAATCCAGTCCACGTGCCCGTCATCTACCACATGTACACAGTCTACCCCTCCAGACTAGGCCCTAATCTCCCAACAGCGCATGGTTCCATAGACAATCCATACGCGTTTTCTTCTTGCAGCTTTTTGTAGTCTCTCTGTGTTGAGTGTCCAGGATTTTGATTATGACGTATATGAAGAGGGCCTTTTTTGTAGTCAAGGTTATTTGGTGTTCTGTATGCCTGCAGTAGCTCAATGTTAATTTCTTTTCCTAGATTTGGGAAAATTTCTGCTATAATTTCATTGAATGTGCTATTCATATCTTTTGGGATGTCCTCTATTTTCTTTTGAATTTCCATAACTCTGAGGTTATTCCTCTTTGAATTCCATCAACGGTTGTGTCCAGTCACTCTCTTGTGCTTTTGTTTTTTGATCATTACTGATCAGATGGCTCTGCTTATCTACCTTGTCTTCAAGATCTGGTATTCTGTCCTCATAGTGCTCCAACTAATCTCCAGTGTTTTCAAAAAGAGTTTTTCATGTCCTGGAATCCAGCTTGAAATCCTTTCAGTCATTGTACATCTCTACTTAAATGTTCCTTAATTTCTTTCATTGCCTTATCTTTTTATTTATGTCTCCTATATGATCATTAAGCTTTTTATCAATTAGGTCTATCCTCTATTTGATTGAGGTGGCTCACTTACAGCCATTGCCAACGCTACTATAAGAGTGCCTGTAGATCCCATGGACCCAAGGAGTTCTCACACCTACTTCTTATTCCCAAAAGATCACGAGCTCCTTCCCAGGAGACTCAGTGCTACTGTCCCTATCTCTACATCCTTCACCCTGCACTCCACATTTGACAAATTTGGCAAAATGGCTTTATTGTTGTTGACCATGTGCAAGACATTGTAGAAAAGAAATTGGGGAAGATAGCTCCTTCTAAGTCCCCGTCTCTGAGAGTTACTGTTTTCATTAGTATGCATCTGCAATGTGCACCACTTGCAGTTAAACTTGCAGAATTTGTGCGCACACATATTGTATCAAATTCACATTCACTTCCCACCTCCTGTTCCTGCCTTTTTCCATCCTCCCACATCTCCTCTCCATTTCCCCTAATTTTCTCTCTTGTTTGATTATTTTATTTATCTGTACTTGGGTTTCTCATTAGAGAAATCATGTAACACTTAATATTCTGGGTCTAATTCACTTCCTCAAGCATAGTGATCTGAACATGAATCCATTTTACTTTAAATGACTCAAAAGTAAATTTTTAGTGGCTGAATAGTATTTCATGGGGTATAATAGCATTTTAACTATGTACATGTACTTTAACTATTGATCTGCTGATGGATAGTTCAACATTTTCCATGATAGTGGTGCTGCTGTAAACATGAATATGCCTGTGTCTCAGTTACATGATGCTTTTAAGTCTTTTGAAAAGAAACCCAGAAAAAGGATAGTAGCATCAAATGGAATATCTATTTTAATTTATTTTTGCAGAATCTCTATACTGATTTCCACAATGGTTGTGCCAGTTTACAGTCTCATCAGTAATGTGGAAGGGTTTCTTTCTCCTCACATTATAACCAGTGTATATTATTTTTTGAGTTCTCAATAATAACCATTCTTCTCATTGGAGGAAAGTTGCTATCTCAGTGTCATTTTGACTTGTGTTTCTCTATTGGTTTACCATGTTGAATTTTTCATGCATTTATTGGTTTTTTATTCTTCTTTTGCGAAACATTTATTCATTTCAATTGTCCAGTTTTCAACTGGGTTTTTACTTTTGGAAGTCTATTTTTTCAGTTCTTTGTATATTTTAGATACTAACCCTCTGTGTGAGGAGTAAGTAGCAACTGGTTCCCTATTCTATCAGTTCTCTCTTCACTCTGTTGATTGTACTTATTTGCTTTGAAGAAGCTTTTTAATTTGTTATACTCCTGGCTGTTAATCCTTGATGTCATTTCGTGTGGAGTAGGTATTGTATTGAGGAAGACCTCGCCTTTGCCTATGTCTTTAGGAGTTTTACCTAATTTTTTTCTCCAGGGCATTAACAATTTTCATTTTACTATTTAAGTCTTTAATGCATTTTGGTTTGATTTTAAAAATTATTTATTTATTTTTGAGACAGGGTCTCACTCGTTAGTCCAGAATGGTTCTGAACTTCCAGTGTAGCCCAGGTTGGCCTTGAACATATGGCAACCCTCCTGCCTCAGACTCCCAATGCTAAGACTACAGGCACGTGCCACCACAGCAACTGTTGATTTGATTTTAGTTCCGGGTGAAAGATGTGGATCTAGATTCACTCTTTTAAATGTGGAAACTTTTTTTTTTTAGTTTTTCAACATAGCTTCCAAAATTTACATTTTGAAAGAGTAATATAGTAGTACAGCAAAAAAAAAAAAAAGAAGAAGAAGAAGAACCCATAGTACCAGTGTAAGCCCAGTGTGTGGTACAGTGGAACCCTACTCCTTCCCACCCCCACTCGCTTTCCTGTCAGCTCTGCAGCTAGAGGCGATTCTGTACTCGTCTAGAGCAATGCCACTGACAAGTAAGCATACGTATCTGCTCTCTGTCACAGAATGGGAATATATGATAATGTTTCCCACACATTTTCCCAGAGAATGGTGTCTCAGAAACATTTCCATATTAAAATATACTATTCTACTTCCATTATAAGAGTTTTATTGTATGGCCATACTATGATTTACTTATTCAGCCTTCTCTGGTACACAGCTTGTTTCTGTTTTATTATATTTTGCTATTAAAATGATATAATAATTACCCTTGTGAAACATGCAAAGATATGTAGAGTAAATGCCTAGATATGTGTGAGCACATTTGTGAAATTGATTACGGTCAGTATTGCCAAACTGGTCCTTGCAAAAGCTATAGAAATTCATTTTCTTGGCAACCCTATGAGAAAGCTTGTTTTCCAGTATTTCACAAAATATTTTTATTTTTACCAAGTAGATGGTTATTAGGCTAAAATTTTATTTATTTGTATTTAATCAATCACTAGCAAAGCTAAGCATATGGACAAATAAAAAAAAAACAGTCTTTATTTCCTCCCTCTCCGGAAATTGTGCATGTGACTCTCATTAGGTTGTTGGTATTTGCTGTTGCTGGTTTGCATAAACACTGTTTACATAGTAAGGACTTTTAGCCTTCTCTTTTCTATTGCGTATCCTTCTCTGTCATTTGTGCTTTGACATTTAGTGAATATTGTTTCGCAAAAAAATATGCTATTTAATATAGCCAAGTTTCACAATTTTATCTGTAACTTCTCAGTTTTGTTTTTCACTTTAAAGGTCTCCTGGCATGTTGCTTAAATAGTCATTGACAAAGAATCGGTTTGTCTTCCTGTCTTCCCAGTGTCCCTACAGGACCTGATGCCTTTTTTTTTTTTTTAGACCAGACAGACTGAGCCAATCTGAGCCCTACAGAAAAGCCAGATGACCTCCTGACTTGGCGGTCTGCCTACACCTGCTTCTGCCCCTGCCTGGGAACCTTACCTTCTCTTCTTTTCTCCTTGGTGGCCTCTGGGCACAGGAGTCTGACCTGGAACCCAAGTGGGAGCTGTGTGCAAAGCCACCTGAAGCCTTTGCAACAGGGTTGTACTATACTTGCTTTCTTTCCTAAAATTTATGAGCACACAACAGAAGTTTCCCAGGCTGCTCATCTGAGTTCTCTATCACCTTTGATGATTAAGGCGGCGTTATATTAGTGGAGTCCAGTGATGTTATCTTAGAGGGGTCCAGTGTAAGTTTCTAAATTCATGATTAGGAAGTGTGTTACGGAATTATGAATTCTAGCTCTCTCTTTTGTTCTATAGCTTTTGAAACAAGACAAAACAAAAAATGAGCAAACGCCTGTTGGATGTTCAGGACACTAGGGTTTCCAGGAGGAGCAGCACCCCCTGTCATGGGTGAAGCACAGCCTCTGTGGGGGAGATCTGAAAAACTTTGGACAATAGTGAGTGGAAAAGCTGTGGGGCATTGTGGAGAGACACCTCGGTGGAAGGAGGGACTGAAGACAGCCTAACTTTTGATCTGAAAGCCACGTTGGCATCAGATCCCTAATTCTTTAAGTGTGTTCTGCTTTCTTGCAGTGAATAGTTGCTTGTACAAGGTAGCACACAAGAGCAAATGCTTGTTTGCTAGAGGAATTACAAAGGCAAACCACGGTTATCGGTAATTGTGTCTCTAATTTAAAACCCCCAAAACTTCCAAAAAAAAAAAATACTTAGCCCTGTCCAACATTGTAATGGTACACAAAAATGTTGTTTATTGTGACGTTTAATAAATTGGCCAGCAGAGGGCACTGCATACTGACGATCTACGCAGTGGATGCAGCCCCTCAGGTGCACTGGAAGTTTTACAATCTAATTCAAAGGTGTCTGCAAGGGTTTTGCGAATCTGTTTCTGACACAAATATATGCCTGAAATTTAAAGATGGTTGTAAAAAAATTACACAAATGGATATTTCTATTTTTGTTTTAGGAGAAGGAAAAATGCTAGAACTGCACTCATGTTCAGCTAGATTAATTAAGAGAAGGCGATAGAGCTTCTTGGATAAATCAACATGGCCCCTGAGCTCACTTTGAAAATGTTTTCAGTTTCATTATGTGATTTAATTCTTAACTATAGCTAAAGGTGAAAAATGCCCCACCCATGCACTTTTTTTAAAACACTGAATAGATATTATTGTTTGAATAGTCCCAAAATGTGTTTCTGCAGAATTTTTTCATACGTGTTTTCAAAGATATTTATGTTTTATCCTTAAAAAATTGAAGATTACAAGTCTTTTTATTGAATAATTTCCCCCTTTCATTCATTAAAATAGGATATCAGTGTTTTGAATATCACTGACATTTGGTTAAGCTTGGCAAGGCAGAGACCCCTCTGTTAGCATGGCTGGTAGCGTAAGTTAATGCATGGCGTCTGTTTCTGCTGTAAGGAGCAGACGAAACGGACCTCACGAAACGCCATTGGCTTGATTTGCCACAGGCCAGCTACGTGACTTGAATATAGACTCTGACACATTTTCCATTTTCAGAGCTAAGACGGTCTCCAGGGAAAAAAGGTCCCCCTCATAGAAATCCAGTTGACAACTTAGTCACACTTCCGCACAGTGGTAAAACCTCCAAGAAGCTGTGTGAATGGGACCCTGTATCCCCAGAGCTGTAGTAGTGTTCTGATGTTGTCTTACTAATTTGTTGGATGTGTTTAACCACAATGTGTAAGGAGTTCTTCCTAAATGAGTGGATGGTGCTGTGACAAACGTGTGGAACCAGTTAGGGCATTCTCCTAGGCCTTAATTCACGCTCGATTTACCTGGAAATCTTACTTGAAAGTATCATTTAGTATAAAAGTTCAGTTGTATGTGTAAGAGATGGTGTAATTGATGCCACTAAGTATTATTGTGAATCTTCCAAAGAAAATAATTTTATTCGGAATGATACTGAATTTCAGGTCTGCCTTGTGTTTAGATTAAGCTATGGGTTAAGCTACTATTTTACATAGAATCATGATTTATCTTTTTCAACTGGAATGCAAATGTCCTTTTGCCCCTTGGTTCTGTGTGCAGCAAGGGATCTTGGGGGTGTGTTGTGGGAGCAACATGGCGTCCCACATCGGGTTTGCACTGCCCTCTTGTGGGCGTGCGTCTTTTTTCTCATTTTATTGGTATGTATAGATGCAGTACATAATGTTTATGTGGATCTTGAATATTTTGCACATATATGTATGGTGGCAAAATTATAAATCCCCTGTCCCTTTCGACCCTCTTACCCTCTCCCGCTCCCCTCCAACTCCCACTATTCCCCTCAATTCTTTTTATGCAGGTAGATTTTTTTGGATCTTGTGTTTGCTTATGGAGTAATGGGGCTACTGGAGTGGGAATTACTTGAGTTTATAAAACCAGTATATAAATACAGACAATGCCACAAAGATTAATAACAACATGGGAGTGGGGGGGTCATAGCTTGATGTTCTAAAGATTAGCTTTTAGCCATTAAAATGATTATGAAAGGTGATTTTGCTTGCACATTATTTTATGTTGAGCTGTTTCTTTGTCCCAGATTGACCACTGATAATGAATTCAGAAAAGAAGAACTACCGCATCCAAACACCTTTCAAGTTCAGGTCAGGCTGATCTGTTTGGGGCACGAGGGGCAGGATGTCCTGACTGCACTCTCTGAATGACATTAATGCTCTGAATGCAGGAAGGGCTCAGAGATTCTCATTGGTCTATCACTCCCCATAGGGGAAGTTGTTCCTTCCTTTCACACGCAGGTGCATGCAGTCCTTCAGGGCCTAGGCAGTACTATTACTGAGGCTGAGATATGGGTCTTGGGGTGAGGAGATGTGGGCCAATGACAAACTTTGAAACTGATTCACCTTCACTGCCTTGGCTTCGTCATCTGTGCAATGGGAATAATGACAGAGTCCTCTAGTGCAGTGCTGTAGTACCTCTAGCCTACAACATATTGAACAGTCATTGTTTTTTAAAACTTAGAATCAATGCCAAAACTTGATTTCTTATTCAATTTTTGGATTCTTAAATCAACAGACTTCAGGTTTTACAATAAATGACAGAAAAACTAAGCAAGAGAGACTTCTTACATACTCTTCTCTCATACCGGCATTCTTTTATTGTTAACATTTTCCACCACAGTATTATGTTTGCTATCTTTGATGAATCAGCATAAACACATGGTTATTAAATAAAGTGACTTGGACAATTCCAGAAAAGGCTCAGAATCTCCACAGCAATTCTAAGTAACAAGGGCAAACCTGGAGGAATCACAATCCCAGACTTCAAAAAATACTACAAATCAGAAGTGATTAAATTTACATGCTATTAGTATAATAACACACAAGAGGAGCAGTGGAATAGAACTGAGGATACTGAAACAAACCCAAACACCTTTAAGTCAACTGATCTTTGACAAAGAAGCCAAAAAAATTCAGTGGGGAAAAGACAACATCTTCACCAAATGGTGCTGAGAAAATTGGATCCCCACATGCAGGAGAATTAAATTAGATCTGTATCTATCACCACACACTAAAATGAGATCAAAATGGATCAAAGAATTGGGTATCAAAACAGGAGAAATGAATTTACTGGAAGACAAAATAGGTAAAATCGTAGAAGACATATGGACAGGAAAGGATTTTCTGAATAGATCACCAACCACACAATAAAACTCAGCAAGAACCTGCAAATGGGATTACACTAAACTAAAAAGCTTTTGCACAGCGAAAGAAACACAACAAGGTGAAGAGACAACCCACAGAATGGGAAAAGATCTTCACCCGTAACACTTCAGACAAAGAATTAATATTTAGAATACACAAAGGACTCAAAAGCATAAATCTCCCTAAAATAAATGATTCCACCAAGAAGCGGGCAGCTGAAATGAAAAGAAGCTTCATAGAAGAAGAACGAATGGCCAACAAGCATATGAAAAAGTGCTTTTCATCACTGGCCATCAGAGAAATGCAAATAAAAACAACGTTGAGATTTCACCTCACTCCAATGAGAATGGCCTACATCAAGAACCCCCAAAAAACAGCAATTGTTGGCAAGGGTGCAGAAAAAAAGGAATTCTATTCAACTGTTGGTGGGAATGCTATCTGGTATAACCGTCATGGAAAGCAGTCTGGAAATTCCTTAGAAAGATGAGAATAGAAATTCCACTGGATCCAGCTACTGCTTTGTTGGGCATGTTCCCAAAAGAAATAAAGTCACCATACCAAAAGGACTCATGTGTATCTGTGTTTATAGAAGCACTATTCGTAATAGCCAAACCCTGGAAACAATCTACCTGCCCACCAACAGAGGAATGGTTAAAGAAGATGTGGTACCTATACACGATGGGATATTATGCAGCCACAAAGACAGACACATATGAAGCGTTTCAGTGAAAATGGGCCACCTACAGGCATTAACGCTCAGTGAAGCGGACCAAGCACAAAGGACTGACTATAGATGGGTGCCCCCTCATGAAATGCGCAAAATAATAACGTAAAAAGGCCCCAACATGATTGGCAGCCCAGAAAGAGAGGCAATGGCTAGCTAGAAGAGGGGTGAACCTCTGAGAAAGGGGTGGACATAGTTGCTCAGTGATTCCTCAAAATGCACGCCTCTGCTGTGTGATAGAATTTGGAATTCACATATTTACAAAGTAAAAAAAAATCAAAAATAAATAATAAAATAAATTAATAAATAAAGTGACTAGTGTACGGTGTGGCTCCCCCTGGAGGTTGTACACCAGGATTTCTGACATGGATAATGATGTGTACTCCGCACTGTGATATCATGTGGGGAACATTCACCTACAGATCCCCTGTGCTGTGTCTACTCAGCACACGGCTGTTACGAGTCCTTCGGGTCCCTACAGCTTTGTCTTTTCCAGGTGGTCCCAAAGCTAGAAACATGCAGTCGGCAAGCGTTGCAGACTGGCTTCCTCAACTCATTCGTGTCTAAGGTTTCCCCCAGGGGTCCCACGGCGTCTTCATAGCTCCTCTCAGCCCACGACGACATCCCGTGTGTCGCAGTGCGTGTGTCCACGCGTCTCTTCTTTCCTACAGTGCTTTGGGTGCTTCCACTCCTGTGTTTCCCACTGAAACATTCAGAGACCCTGAAGGAGCTCAGCTGTGGCTTCGGCCTCAGGTGGCCTTAGCCTCTGGGACAGCCCTTGCTCAGCAGTAGGCCTTCCGGAAATGTTTGTGTGAACAAGGAAGTGAGGAAGAACATCAGCGCTTCAGCAGCGTGCATCCTGATGGGTGCCGCCCAGGGGCAGCTTCCAAGGACTGCTGTGAGTCATTCCGGTCACTAGCTTGTCTTGTCTTGGGGATGTGGAGGGTGCTTGATCCCAGTGGCGGTTTCCCTGGGCTGAGCCTGCCCGGCAACCACAGGCTTTCTGTGTGGCAGCCCTGGCTCACGGACATGGGCCAGTGAGCATGTCAGGTGGACACACACTTCCAGCCATTTTCATGACTACTGCTGTGTCCCTGGGAGATGGCTTGTGGTGACTGTCACCTCGCTGCTTAGAGAAGAATGAGCGTGGTTTGGGGTGTGGAGATGAATTGGCATCTGATGGGATAAATCACAGTTCCCTGGGGATCCCTATAAATGTGCCCTCACACCATGGGGTATCCATAGCTAAAAGTAAATTGTGAAGTGTTCATTCCTAATGGCTGCTGCAGAATAAATTTTAGAATTTTCCTAGGCAGTCTGAGGAGGAATAATTCATGTTATAGATGGTGGTGCTGCTGGTGGTGATTATTCAAACCAAATTATAAGCAGAAAAACGAGGAGAGAGGACTATTGCTTGGTGGGAGGTAACCTGAAAGAAAACTTCGGGAGGTTTTTGTTGACAGAGGGAAAAAGTTGTGCTGTGGACTCGTGTCTGTAGAGAAATTGATTACTTACCATGAAGAGGAAAAGATATGAGATACAATTGTTCTTACTATTTTTTAAATTGTGAAACAAAGGTCCAGAGATTCATTCTGAGGTGTGGCACACGGGGGCCTGGCCTTTAGATCACCTGTCACAACGGCCATGATGTTGTGAAGGGAGAGACCCGGGAGCTTGGGGGGAATTCATCAAGTGTGACATGGGTCCTTTGTCATGTCGTTTTTCCCTGTTGGTGGAAGAGGGACTTTGACCCTACGGTTTTATAAATGGCCAAACTCAGGTCATCTGACCCTGGACAGGAAAGGTTGGCTGCCAGTCATTAGTCACGTGTTCCTGCAGCCTGGGGCAGGACACCAAATGCTGGACAAGCAGTGCCTGAGGACAAAATGTGCTTCCAGGGCCGGGGGAGGTTGTGTAGTAACAACGAATCAAGTGACCCCAGGCCCTGGTAGAGGGCTTGACGAGCTGTTTGAATCATTCTATGGGCTGAGAGAAACAGAAGTGTGTGTGGCCCCGTGGTAAAGAGGGTCCCTTGGGTTGGTGATCTTACTCCTGGAGCTTGAGGGCCGGCCAGCTAAGGCGCTCCTGGTTCCCCCAGATGTCAAGGCAGCGGATAGCACTGGATCTGAATCCTAGGTCTCGCTTATACTGCGCATGGGTGTGTAGATCAGGGATGTCAAAGCTTTGTAACAGGTGCTGCTGATTAATTAATATAGTCACATGGCGAGCCACAGTAACTGGCTTACTTTTCCCCCACCAATGGCAGCCCATGTTTCAGGAACTGTGTCATCTTTTTCTGAGTCATTTTCTTGGAGTGATCTTGTGGAGATTCATAAGAGGTATACAGTGCCCCTGCCAGAGTGCATGGGTGGAAAGACTCGGAGTCCCCTCGTATCCCAGGCTTTCATGAGCAGTGGGGGTCCAGTGGCCCTCATGTGAACTTGAAAGTCAGTTTTATACAAGGGTCCTGATACTTTTATGCACCCACACCCTAGACAAGTTTGTGTATATGTGCCCACAAATGGCAGAATGAGTTCTGCCTGCAGAGTGGATTTTCATTTATTTTAATAATACATTTTGTCCTTTGGTAGTTTTTTTTTTCCCAGACCAGTGGGTGTTCTCCAAGGGCACAAACACGTGGAACGGGAATTTGCATGGCATTACCCAGGTAGAGGGGCAAAGGCAGCACTCATTGCATACGCAATGGCTGGTTCACTTCAACATGTCAAAGATCATGCTGATGAGAAATGTCATTTATTGTATTTGAGTCTATGTTATACTAGCATGGGGTTCATATTTTTGTTTTTATTCTGAATGTTGATATATTTTACTTGAAAGGTACACTAGATGAGATTTGAACTAGGGGGCTGGCTCTAAATTTTCAAATCTCGTCAAAAAGCCTATGTATTTTTATCTTTCCCTTCCCTTTCTTCTCCCTTTTCAGAGACACATTGGCTAAATATCTGGTTTCTAATTGGATCGCTTGTTTTTAATGTGCAATGACCCCATTATTCCCCAAGGGTTTTTTTTCTTTTCAGTGAGAACATTCAAGTCCCTGGCATTGTGGCTTTTCATTGCTGGGACATGATACCTGACTTAAGGGAGGAAAGGTTTGTTATAGCTCACGGTTTGAGGTCTGAGTCTGTTCGTGGGCAGCTGGCAATTGTTGAAGGGTCTGGCGGAAGGCCTAGCTGGAGAAAAGCCATTCATGGTGTGGAAACGGCAAGCAGAGAGATTGAGGAAGGGTGGCGTTAGGTATACCCTTCTGGGTCATGCCCCAGTGACTCACCCCTTCTGACCAGACCCCACCTCTTACCAGCAGAGGAAATAAATGAGTTAACCTCCGTGACTGAGTCACCTTCCAAACATGGGGCATTAGGGGAGGCTTTCCAGATCCAAATCACAGCAGCCCCTGATCTATCTCCTTGCAATGGAGGTTAGTGAGTGGACAGAGCCATCACAGAACTCCAGAGGTAAAGACTGGCTTGGCTTCCCTTTTGCTTCTGCCGAGCTCATCCCAGATCCCCACACCTGCTGTCCCTGCCCACCAGCCTCCATAGGACTCTGCCGGGCCTCTCATGCAGCCCGGGCAAAAGCAAGATTTAGGCCAGTTGTTAAAATCCTGATGAGAGTTAATGCTTGCGGAACAGGGATTTACATTCTAGCTAGAGAGTCATTAAAAATGAATGCTGTGCTGAGCTATTTTATCTTGGCTTTGGATTTGGGAAAAGCCTCTAATAAAAGGTTCTAAGAAAGCCTATGAATAGCTTGAAAGTCTCTTCATAATGGATTTTTTTCCTCTGGCAAAGACGGTGGCCAGCGGTTGGCCACCAGGGTGGGTATTAGGGCTGTCTGAGATGTCTCCAGTATCTCTTTAACCTGGGAAGGCAGAAAGTAAAAATGTTGGATGTTGGTAAATGAAACCTGTCACTGGCTGATTGACTGTTTATGGTCAATGACAGGCCTTAGTTGGTGCTTACCGGCATCGATAATATCCTGAGTAGGGGAAGTGGAGCCGGGATGTGTGTCAGTATCTCTGTAATAGACTTTTCTCCAAGATGTTACTATCCAGAGATGTGTTTGGCAGATAATGGGTTTGGTTTTATGAGCTTTATTGTTATCTTGTTGATGTACTGATACCTCAAATCTCAGCATAGGCACAGTTGTACAGCCACTGGAATCGCCCGAGGTTATAGATGGCAAAATGTAATTATTCAGCTGCTGTTGTGGCGACAGGTGACTTCAGAAAGACAGAGATTCTAATCACAGCATTGCAAAGTTTGGGGAAGATTTTTCCTTCACTAAATAAAATATTAAATTTACACTGAAGCCGTGTTAAGGAGCCTCTGAGAGAGCCCTATTAACGGAGAGAAAGCATGTTACATTAAAGGTCAGGTGTACTACTTTTAAAATACCTGCGACAGGAGGAGAATAATTTAACAAGCATTTATGGAGACCATTTTCAGATGTCACTTGCAGTTACTGGGGAGCACCGAGATAATTGAAATCCAACTTTCTTGAATTCACAGGCTTTAATGAAATTATTGAAGCAGCACACAGGTAAATGAATAAAGCCTATGCTTAAATATAAACCTTTTGTAAATAAAGACTTACTTTAGGAGACTAGAAATTGGTATAATTTTTTTTAATCCTTGGGTTCATTAGAGGGAGCCAAACTGTAGCAAATGAACTGTGTCTGATATTGGGGGTTTTCAGTTCTCTTCACCCTCCCCCTCCTCTCAGTGGGGTGTCTCAGCTGGGCAGATAATGTGGGGATACCTGTGAGGGGCAAGGAGGAGGCTCAAAATATGCCTAATAAATTATAAGGTTCCTTTTATTTTGTGTCACCTCAAATTTCAGTGTTCTAGTACAGTTGCTAGATTTGGCAAGTAAAAATACAGAGTGCAGGTTTAAAAATCGAACTGTAAATAAACAAAAGATGCTTTATTCACTTCTAGTAGGCTTATTTCTTTTAAAGAGTAGTTTTAAGTTTACAGCCAAATTGAGCAGAATGTACTGGGAGCGCCCTTCTCTCCCAGTCACCACACAGGTGTGGCCTTACCTCTGTGTCCCCACCGATGAACCCGGTACCACCGGGAGTCCAGAGTCTGTAGCGTACATGAAGGCTCACCCTCGGTGCTGCCCACTCTATGGGATTTTAACAAGTACATGTCAATGTGTATCCACTCGTGGAGCATTGAATAGAGTTATTTTCAGTCATGAAAATCTTGTGTTCCACCTCCTCAACGTTCTGCCGACCAACGATCTTTTACTCTCTCCATAGCTTTGCCCTTTCCAGACTTTGCGTAGTTGAAGTCATATAACATGTAAACTATTCAGGTTGGCTTCGCTCCGTTAGTAATGATGCATTTATGGTTTCTCGTTGTCTTTTAGTAGCTTGGTATCTTACTTCTTTTCAGCCCTAAATAATATCCCATCCTCTGGGTGCAGTGCAGTTTATTTTTGTTCATCTGGTGACGGTCACCTTGCTTGCCTCCAAGTTGTGGCAATGATGAGTACAGCTCCTGTAAGCATCCACGAGTAGGTTTTGGTGCGGACGTGCCAGGCAGGGGAGCCGTGGGAAGAGCATCACTTGCGGGACAGATTACCCGCTAGGGAGGTGCCCATCTCACGGCCAGGAGTCTTCAGATAACGTCACGTGTCTCAGCAACAGTCCTGCCCATGATGAGTCACGAACACCTTACCCAGAGCAGGGACCTTGCTTGGCCTTGCCACCCCGGCGCCTGTGAGTGAGAGGCTCCCCACGCTGTGCTCTGACTGGGGGCTCAGGGCAGCTCTCTGACCACCGCAACAGAGTAGACGTTGCTAAAAACCTGATAAGTGTCTTGAAGCATTCGTTGATGCTGATGCTTACTGTGCTACCCTTGTCTTTACTCCCTTCTCTTTTGGAAATCTAGGTTCCTCAAAATTCTAAGAGGTAATCTGGTAAACTAGGCATCAGTTGTGTGCTTTTCTTTCCATGTGACATGATGAAGTTGAGTGAGCTATCTGAGGAACTTCAAAGAGCGCCACAAAACAAAGGGTGCCACCCTGCCGCCCAGGGAAGCTGCTGCTGTCCCAGGGTGCTGAAGTGGCTTAGACACATTATCAGGGTGAGGCTGACCAGGGTCACCAGGGTCAGGAGTCCAGCCTGGTCAGTACACTGAGAGGGCAGGTTCCATTGGCGAAGCTCAGTAAACGAGTTGTTATGGAGCAGAATGCCAGCTGGCTGGCAGTGGTGACCAAAAGGGGTTCCCAGAGTTTACGTGAAGGGACTTTGCTGCCTTAAATGTTTGCCACACGCGTCTCCTCACGAGGCTTTCTTTGTTGGGGAATTGTGGGGATTGTCTGAGATTTTCCTTGGAGACTGTGACTCCACAGCAGTTTTCTCACAAGCCCACGACTCACGTTGTTCTCTGCATCAGGGCAGACATGGCACCATTTGGGTTAAAAATATTCCATAGGCTGTTTGGCCAAAGTCTGGGCTTGTAATTTGTGGGTTCTTCTTGCAACTTGAATATGTCTGCTCTGACTTAGGCTTTTGTTTATAATTCATATTACAAGCCTCCGTACGTGTTTCAAAATAGTCAGGTGTCACTTCAACTAAAATGTAAGGATTTTAGAAACTAGAGTAGTGATTATATTTGCTGATGACACCTGAGGGTCAAATAAAATCAAGTAAAATTTATTCATTAAAGACAAATGAATAGATACAGTACAGAAAGAACTGGAAAACGCTTCTCATAGGTCTGGATTTAGTCTTGTGCAAAAGCCTCGAGGGGGGCTTGCAGTGTGTCAGGCACAGGAGCAGAATAGGTCAGCAAGTGCTAATACGAGCACATCCTTGTCTTACGGTGATGAAAGAAACACTGGAGAGAATTTTGATTAAATAGGTAAAGGCCATTAGAAATTTATGTAATATTTGATTTTTATTTTGTTTAAAATGAGCACTTATATTTTGAAACTTTTAAATGATCCCAGACAAGGATATTGAATTAAAATGTCAATACTAACAATGAGGACAAAGATAGTTACTGAGTAATTCACTGCTACAGAGAGCCAGGAAAAACATGTTCGTATGATGGAAGTAGAAGCCTCTGAAGCGCCGAATCGCTAAAAACAGATCCACATATTTACTAATTTTGAAAAATTTACACATTTTTTCCTGGTAAAGTAGAAAATAGAGTGACTTGCCCTTCTATAAGCACACAAATATTTAAATTATTATTACGTTGAATGACTTCATGAACTAAGAAGGGGATAATTCAAAAAGGCATTTGCCATGGATGTGGACTGATGTGGGACATTTCCTTCAGTTCCTGTTAGTGCGTATCTTATTTGAAATATTTTACTATTTAAAAAATGTCTCCCTGCTCTTCCCAATGAGGGGAGGCAGAGTTTTTCAGAATCTGGATGTGGAGCAAGGCTCGCACCCGCCTTTCGTTCCTGCCATCGGGTTTTAACCTGTGCAGACTATTGCAAGTAAATGCTCCAAGAGGAGAATGGCTCAAAGACAAATCACAATGGGACGCTCACTGAGCTTTCCTCCAACAGGCAGCCACACTGGGTTATGTAAGCCAGAGGTGGTGACGGTGCACCAGTCTCCATTTCCTCCACGTCCCTGTCATCTTGGGAGATTCCTTGGGTGACTTCCTGTCTTTTTTTTCCTGTGTTCTTGTCATGTCACATCTGCTTTATTCTTCGATTTGAACTTGAATCACAGTGAGTCATCCTTCTCGTCTGTTCTTTTCATATTTTCCCCTCTCGTTTTAGTTTCTCTCAGTCCTGCCCCTTCTATGTCCTTTCTAAAAATCCTTCATAGCTTTCATCTCGAGTTCTTAGGAGACTTCTGGCCTACAGGTTTTCTTACTTAGGACTGTGATCCGGGAAGTACAAGCGAAGTGACTCACTGGATTAGAAAGGTCATGATGAGATACACTCATTTACACTTTGGTTTATGGAAATCAAACCCAATTAGTGGCGTAATAAACATATTTGAAAATGATTTGGGCTATTTTAGCTAGCGTTAGGTAAGATTTGTGAGGAATAACTCTAATCTGCTGTGGCTATTAACGCTTTTCTTTCCGGTATATTTTGTAAGTGTGCAGCACTGTGACTATTCCCGAGGTAAATGTTGCTGTGGCAGAGAGAGGCTATGGTTGAAGGGGCCTTACTTTGAGTTTTAATCAATTTCTGGTCTGTTTGTTGAATTTGTACTGATTTCAACTCTGTCTTGGCTTTCTTTCTCACAGTGTGTTGAGAGAGCATATCTCTCTAAAACACCAAATTTTCTGGGCGAGTAAGAATATTTAAATGAACTCTTAGGCAATGCTGGGTGCTTTCTGTATTTTGTTGCGTGCGTCAACACTTGCACATATAAATATATAGACTTTATTTACCAGGAAAATCATATTAGTTTGTTACATATCAAGAATATAGATGTACTGCTTCCAAGAGTTTTTGTTATTAATAATCAGGTGTCTGTTCTTCCTAATTTTTTTCCTTGTATTTGTAAAAGTGGCTAACAATTGAGTAGAGGAATTATGGTCACGTATGATTGGACCCTTTCCCCACAGTTTCCAACTCAGTGTCTTGATTAGTTGATTTAAAAAAAAAAACCACATGCCCATACTACCTATGTCGTGTCCAGGTGTGACTGACCCAGTTGGCTTGGGGCTTACCCTTTGAGGCTACTGATTTATAAAATAGTACATGTGAAAAATAGTTTTAACTGGTTTCCTCTCATCAAATCTACCTTGTGGAGGCAGTGAATTAATTTTGCATTTCAAGGTGTTGGTCAGCAAATGAATGGATAGCGAAGGGTGATGTGTCTACACAGTGGAGTGTTATTCAGCCCCAACAAAAAACAAAATCGTGTTATTTTCATGCAAACAAGTAGAACTGGAGACTAATCCAGACCCAGAAAGACATTTTTTTCTTTCATTTGCGTGAGAAAGAAAGAGAACCAGAAAAAGAGAGAGAGAGAGAGAGAGAGAGAGAGAGAGAGAGAGAGAGAGAGAAGGTAACATGTGAATAGAAGGGAGCTATTGCAGAGGAAGGAAGGGAGGTGGAAAGGGTCAGTGCATGTTACATGCATGTGTGAGCATGCTAAAATGAAACCCACCGTATTTGTTATTTCTTCATACAAATGCACAATGATAAGATTGTGGCCTCTCAAATCAGACTGTTTTACTTGAAATCCTGGTTTTGTCGATAGTAACAATTATGACTATTATTATGATGTGGTAATGTTTCTGGTTTAAAAAACTCATGCTACAGAAGGCCTTGTAGTAAAAAGCAACGTCTTCCCCTTCTGTAATTCTATTCAGAAAACACCCCTGTTAAAATTTTGTCCATTTTCTATTTCCTTCCATATTGCTGAGTAACGTGCTTAAACTTTTATTTCATGGTTTATCAATTTTAGACATTTAATTATTTTGTGAGACTACTTCATGTAAAAGCCAAAGTGCTCTGCTCTGTCCCAGTATGGATATTGTATTGCTGTTTTCACAGTTCTAATTTCATAGGTTTGTACTCTAAATATTTCACCTTTTTTCGTTATTAAATCAAGCACTGCCACTACCTCCTGTAACCTCGCTTTGTGATGTGAGGAAATAGGTAGCACTATTCTCCCAGCTCGTCCTACTTAATGGCTCCCGCTTTCTGTCTCTGTCCACATAACCATTCTGTTCTTAAGCTATAACTGTCTTCAATGTTAATTGTTTGACAATAAGTTGAAAATAAAATAATTTTCTTGGCCTGACTCGATGCTTCTTATTCACTAGAAGGCCACATGCTGCGCAATGATTATACTATGCTTTTGAACACTTTGTTTTACATGGAATTTCTATTGCTTTTTTTTTCAAACTTGACTTCTTTACCTTTACCGTAGCTTCATTTAAAAAACAATATAATTACATTTATCCCCTTGTGCCCAATGACCTCTTTCTGTGTCTTCTTTAAATTTTCATTTTTTTCCCCTTTGATCTTAAGTGATTGCTCTCTGTCTCCGTATGCCACGCAGCTGTCTTCCTGGGCTTCTCCTACCTAGCTCTCCTCGCCTGGATCCGTGCTGGTCTCTGTCTTCTAGTTCTTTCTTTCTTTCTTTCTTTCTTTCTTTCTTTCTTTCTTCCTTCCTTCCTTCCTTCCTTCCTTCCTTCCTTCCTTCCTTCCTTGTTTCCTTTCATTCTTTCTCTCTGTCTGTCTTGCTTGCTTGACTTGATTCTTCTTCCTTTGCTATGTCCTCAGTGAACTTCTCCAGAGGGTATTGAGTCCCACCATGTTTAAAAATGTCCCCATGTAGCCCTTAAAGAAAATCTGAAGATGCAGCTCCATTGTCATCTGCCATCTAGTGCCAGTGATTCTCTCTCCTTCGTGAGAGATCTTCCTTTTTCTCTGGAAGCTTAAGTATCTTTCTTTCTTTCTTTTGTTTTTGATAGACAGTTCTCCAAAGAAAAAGTACAAACGGTCAATAACTACATGAAACAATATTTAGTATTTTTGTCTACTGGAGGCATGCAAAAAAATCAACTTTGAGACTCCATCATAAACCCTTAAAGCTATCATCAAAAAATTTAAAAAAAAAGATTGCTGGAGAAGATGTGAAGAATAGGAACCCTGCCTATTGTTGAAGGGAATATAAGCTAGTCCCGTCAGTATGGCAATCAGTATGTAGATTACTCAAAAAATTGAGAATATAAGTTTCATTTGTCTTGGCTCTTGCTCTCCTGAAAGAGTTACGATCATCCTACCCAGTACACTGGGAGTCTGGGGCAGGAGGATGGCAAGCTTGTGTCCAGCCTGGACAGCTTGTCAATTTAGCAAGACCTTGCCTTATGATCAAAACGCAACTACGGACTAAGGATGCAGTATAGCGTGAAGGCCCTGCATGGACGCAGGCCGTTGGAGTGCAGAGCCCTGGGTTATATCCTCTCGTGGCTCGGTTTTTGACTTATTTCCCCCAAACCGAGCCACAGATGGCATCGCTTCACGGTCTGCTCCTTGCAATGGCTGCCTTGTGTTTGGTTGGTATATTTATTCATTTATGTTCTTCACACCAGTATTGTCTGCTTCTTGAGGGAAGACCATTTTTATTTTGGCTGGTATTGTAATATCTGTCCTCCTGGTGCTTCCAGATGGATTAGGGGATAGAAAGACATCACTTGTGGGCTGTTTCTGATCTCTTGCTTGTGCTGTCTAGTGGGAGTTTTCAGTGTTGGATTCCTCCAAGGTGGTGGCTGGTTGCCTAAGCCTCTTTGGACATGTTTGCATTGCGAATTTTCTTGCTGCATTTCATTACTTTTTTGCTCCTGCACTACCTTGCAAATACCTTTTCCATTTAAAAATTTTTTTGAATAAAAAGTTACCATAGACTTTTCTTCTTACTTTATTGTCATTCTAATGAGGCATGAGAAGTGGAGGAATGCAACGTGTTCTCAATCTTTCATCCAAAGTAAAAAAAAAAAAATGTCACCTATAAAAATTTATATTCAAGGTATGTTGTGTCTTATGTTAGTTAGCCCATGATTCGGAAAGAACTGTGATTTGCTTAAATTCTAAAAATATATGTGACTTTTGTTCAGGAATTAGTTCACAAAACCAGCTGTTCACAATTAATTTGATTTTAGTACCTGTGCTGCGGAAGCGAGCACAACAATTAATTTGAATAAAAGTATGGTCACATGCCCACATTTCTCAGGCATTGTCCTAGGTGCTGGCCCACTGCATCCCGGAGAAAACATGTGAGCATGCAGGTTTGGGCAGCTAACAGGAATGAGAGCGGGATATGTTGTCTAGACCCTGGTAAGGCTGGGCTGTGCGGGATGGGGCTAGGGGAACAGCTGGAAAATAGGAGCTATTAACTTCACCTAAGCTAAATCTTAAAGAATATAGAGGATTTCGCTATGTAAAAATGGAGACCGTGAGGAGAGCAAACGTGCCATCCCAATCCTGTCAAAGTTAGTCATCGGATCTCTGATCAAATCCTCATTTTATTTTTGTCAGTCATAAGAAGTAATTCTGCCCTGACGACATTCTAGACCAGCCCAGGCCGGCAGAACTTGCTGAGTTGTGGAAATGTCTGAGCACCGCTCTTCTACCACTGAATCTGCTAACCACAGGCACGTCTGAGTACTTGTAATGTAACTAGTGCCACTGACGAGCTGAATTTTAAATTTGGCTTAATTTTAATGAGGTCAAATGAAATGATCATCTTACTGGACAGATAGCTGTATCATTGGATTATCATTTGTCATTAAGATTTACTGAAGTAACTTTATTGTAGTGTATGAGAGCTGTTTATTTTTAGCTCATCAAAAATTTTGTTCCTTAAAAGCTAGACTATGTTCTCGTTTGCTCACTCTTGGTCTTCATGGTGCCTGTCTCACAGTAGGTGCCCATTGTACTGGTTGATGCAGTGGGGGGGAGAGTTGAGGAAGCGAAGTGGCTGGTAGTGTGCAGGTGGACGGGCGCTCCTGCAGGTCCTGTCAGTGGGGATCTCCAAGGAGTGCTGGAATAGGTGTGTCACGTAGCCTTTTTAAATGTCACAAAAGAAGAGCTTCCCTAGTATCATGACGACAATTTTTACATTTCAGGCTAAGTTTTCACTCTACTCGGGTGGGTGTATTTTCCAGCTGTTTTCCCATCCCATTCCAGATTGTTGGTTTCTTGAAATAAAGTCCGTATCTTACTTAGCTCTGGCACATAGTACAATGCTGGGGAAATGTGGGGATGTAGCCATATTTTTATTCAGATTAACAGTCAACTGGACTGTTGTATATAGAACTACTGGTCTTGGAGGTAAATAATTAATATCTCAGAGTGATTTTTTTTGAGACAGAGTCTTGCTCTGCAGTCCAGGCTGATCCTGAACTCACTAGGTAGTCCAGGCTGGACTGGAACTCACAACAATCCTCCTGCCTTAGCCTCCCAAATGCTGGGATTACAGCTGTACATCTCTGCTTCTAGTTTATGTGGTGCCAGGGACTAGAACTCAGGCCTGGTGCTTGCTAGGCAAGTGCTCTAATTGCTATGCTATTCCTCCAGCCCTCAAAGTGTTTGTGATTTGGTTACTATTCATATTTGTAGTTATCATGGGTCAAGAAAAAGACTTACCTTTCTTGGTACTTAACGTATTATTTGCTGTTAATAAAAATGTAGATGAGGCCCAAGAATCCGTAGCGAGTGCATTCAATTAGTCTCATCTGTTTATTTATCAAACGCAGTTGAGCTTGCCTAAAGATCACATTGCTTTGTCTTTGCACATCCTGTGGCATCTTGCGTCCCCGTAGAGGCTGTGCTTGGTAGCTGTGCGGCTGACATGAAGGGTGCCACCGTTGTGGAGGGACTGATGGGCTTCAGAGAGTGGGGACAGATGCTTTTCCTAAGTGAGGTTTGTGTGTCTGTGAAGCACATTTCAGCAAAGCAAGCAGATAAATCATCCTCTTAACAAGAGCAGAAGAGGCAAACAGCCCAGTGTTTTCTTTAAAATGAGACATGCAGAGAGACATGGTCTTTCTAACAAAACAGCCCAGGATGCTTTATGTATTTCTAGGAGAGAGGAGGGAAAGAAAGACACAGAAACTAGGCATCATCACAATAAAAGCTGTAAGAGGATTAAATATCACGGCTGAAGGAAATGCTTCTGAGCCACGATATCCCGGAGCTGCTGAGGCGACGAGAAGGGAAGCAGCTTGAAACCGATTAAGCAGAGCTTGGGGCCGTATACAGGCTGACGGAGGGTGGTGTGCAGATCTGGGCGTCTCTCCTTCCCCTCACAACTTTGTGAGTGTCGCTGGACGGCAGTGTAGACTCTGTTTGGGCACTGATGGGCGGGTCAGCTGTGGTCCATGGCTGTAGACAGTCAATCTTACAATCCAATATAACCCTTCCTGAAGGGCGGCGATCCTTAATCCTTCTCTGTTGGCTTTGGAAGGAGATGGATGGACAACGACCCTGCCTCTGTTGGGAGCCTGGGCCTGGTGACATGCGGTGATGCAATAGATATCTACTAAATTCTACATCTGGGCTTAGGTGACTTTTAGAAGACTATTACAGCATAGCGCACAAGTCAGCGTACTTTTTCTATAGAGGCTAAGCATGAGTTTGCTGTAAAGTGTAGTAGTTTTCTTTAAAGGATGTGTTAGTTTGTTTGGTCCATTTAAACAGCAGGTCTTCAGTTTTTCACAGTTCTGGAGACTGGAAGTCCAGGTTGGTGATGTTATCAGGGTGGCTTCTCCTGAAGCCTTCATTAGCTCACTAATGGCATCTTCTTGCTGTGTTTTTACATGGTCTCTCCTGTGCATGTGCTCATGCCCATCCTAGTGTCCCTTTGCAAGGATGTCAGCTCTATCAAATAAAGACTTATTGACAATCTCATTTCACCTAATGACCTCTTTAAAGGTCTACCTGCAAACACAACCAGCCTAAGGTACTAAAGACTATGGCTTCCATATGAATTTAGGGGGCTACAATTCAGGGTACAAGAGGATGGATAAAAACTATTCTAAGCTTTTGCAGCTACACATCTCTTTCATTTAGTGTGAAAGCTGCCCAGGCAGTACATAAATGAGTGAGTGTGGCTGTGTTCCAATAAAACTTTATTTATGGACACTGAAATTTGAATTTCATGCATTTTTCACACATCATGAGATATTCTTCTTTTAATTTTTCCATAACCATTTAAAAATTTAAAAATCTTTCTGAGTTTATTGGCTGCCTCAAAGCAATCTTTGGGCAGTGGTTCCTTAGTCTCTGGAAAGAAAAATGATTCTGCAGCTTTGTCCAGTGGAGTTGTCCGTGGCAGCCGATCCTCATGTTTCTGTCGTGACCCGAGTGGATTTATGTGGGGTGCTTGTGTCCTGACAAGTGTTTTCATAGTGAGCTCAGCCTGCTTTGGAGATGCGTCTCTTTGCAGGAACACCCTTGGACCTGGTGAATAAACTCATCCATCACCCTGAGAGTATTGACAAAGTCTTCCGTGCCTGGTGCTGAGGACAGGAAATACATCATGCACAGCTCCAGTGGCGCTGGGCTCAGTGGCTTCTACCCAGGTGCCTGTGTGAACACTCCTCCTCCACATGAGGAGACCCAGCTTTTCCTTCAGTCTTTCCATCTTCTGTCATTTGGGGCTTGAGTTAGTTTCAGTGACATGGAGCAGAGCCTGAGAGAAATCAGTAGTCATTAAAGTCATGCTAGAGGGTAATATTCTATTAATTGAGAGACTAAAGTTATTTTATAGGGTAACATTGTGTTAACAGGCACAGCCTGTGCTGCAGGGGAGTGCGGGCCTCCAGTCTGCTGCCCAGGGAGTATCTTGGAATTTCTTCTGGCTCCCTCATTGGAGTCTACTCACCGGTTATGGCCAGTTCTCCAAGCCCAGCTGGAGAAGAGGTAAGGTATCTCATGGAGGACCCTAAACTTTGGCCACCCCTCATTTCAAGCACATCCAGCTCCTTGTGTGTCCTTTGAAGCTCTTGCACCCTTTCTGGAATAGTGACCTAGGGGGAACTGGATGGGGTGCGACGATGAGGTCTGGCCATACACAGCAAGCCAGTGTTTGTGCAGAGTATGGTTGTTTTGTATGTCAGCATAATCATCTGTTTTTGCACAGCTGTGCCTAGCCTGCACTGGTGAGCACAACTGTGACAGGCTCTCGGTAGTCTGATCCCAAGAGTCCCTCAGCCATCTTCTTTGACCTTTATATGAAGACTGTTCTGTGACTGACAGTAATTTTAACGCAGTTTTCTCATCTTTCTTTGACTCCCACCTTGGCGTCTGTGAACCAGAATTGACCTCAGAGCAGGCAAATATCTGTGCAGGCCAGCAAAACCCAGAATAAGATCCCCACTGAAGGCTTGGCAGTATGGTCACAGTTCTCTCATCCAATCTGTCCAGTGCAGGGAAGGTCAGGCCTCTTATCTTGCCTCAGAGGTGCTCACAGCATAGTTCTCCTACAGGGCAGCCTGGGTGGACTAGGAAACTTTCAGTCAGAATATTGAATGGCTTTGCAGGGCCAGAATAACTTTTGATTAGTTCTTGTAACACCAAAGGTAAGTGCAAAATGCGTTTTGGTTCTCTGAAGTTGGCAGAAATAGGTGTTTTCAGAGACATAACCTCTTAGTGGAGTCCTAGAGTCCCAGGGCCAGGGAAGGAGAGAAATAATGCAGCAGCACAAGTGTAGGACGAGGCAATGCTTGGTGGCTGCTGCACAAGGCTGGCTTCAGACGGCTTGGAGCCAGCCTTAGCAGCAGGCGTCAGGCCAGTGCAGCGGCCAAGGAGAATTGTGGTGGCATGCGAGTCATCCAACTTGCCCTGTCTCTCTTGGTGCCACTGAAATCCACCCACATAACCATCAGAGTTCCTGTAAAGTAGTGGCCAACTATGCTTTCCAAGAACGACTCATTACAGGAAAAACTGCAGCCACCAAATGCTGCAGCCACTCTCAACACTACTGTCGCAGGCCGCTCTTTCCACTGCCCCCTTAGCTCCTCTGGCTACGGGCCTACTGTTGAGCTACTATCCATCCTGCATACCTTAAATGGCTCAGAGCTCATCTCAGGGCGAGCCTGGGGCTGAAGTGGTGTAAACCCAAGTGGGAAGTGGGAATCACACTTCTGATTCAAAGTATCTTCTACATCTTCTTATGAAAGTGGTTATCATGCCTGGAACCAAGATCTGATGGAAAGCAGAGCTTCTTCAAGTGGACCCCGAGATTGCTGAGTGAAGCGTTGATCCCGCTTCCCCCAGGGTGGTTCCCAGTGACGTATTCTAGCTACGAGGGGTACACATTGTGCATCAGTCTCTGGTTCAGTGCCGATATGGCATCCCAGGACGCAGCCTGGGTAATAAACACTCTCCAGCAGGGCTGCTGAGTCAGAATACGCTGAGCATGGTATTACACCCCAACTCATTCTGACAATCCTCAGATCCCCAGGGAGCAAAATCTTTAAACATTCAGCCTACCAATTTCAAACTCTGCTGTTGTTGGGGGCCACGGGGACAATGTTGTTCATGGGAACAATGTAGTTATGCGTTCTCCACTGTTCAAAACTCCAGAGTAAGATACTTTCCTGATTAAGCCATCTGTGCCTTTGCCCATGGTCTTCCCAGCCCGGAGAGGGTTTTATTCAAGCCGTGAAGAAGTGTTGAACCTCCTCATGTGAAGGGCTGATCGGCTGCCCACAATTTTAGATACTATACCTGTGGGTCCAAATACTGATCCTGTCTGTTTCACCTGTCATGGTAGTAGGAGGTCACATGTGATTTCTGACATGTAGCCTTGCTCCCGTTGTGAGATTTGGTAGTTTATAATCTCAGCAGTCTTTTTGCTTTATTGGCGATGTCATATTACGTTGGCATCACTCACCGTGGCATCTGTGAACCAAAACTGACCCTGAACTTGAGACAATGGGCCTACACCAGGCACACGGCATATGTTAGTGACACCTAACAGAATCTAGTCTTCTTTGGAGGTCACTTGTCTGATGTGACATCGTCCCAGCACAACTTGAAGACCAGCCAACTGTGCCATCCAATGATGTCTTCACAAGTGTGGCCATAGGTCTCTTTTCTCATTTGCGAAATGACCTGGCTTCTGTAGGACATTGTCATCAGAGAACTAGGACTTTGACATATATGTGTTTCCTGTCCTTAGTCTCTGCTCATGTGTCACCTGCTTATCTAGACTCGAAAGCTCTTAATCAGAACCTCTTCTGAGAACAGCTCCACTTTTCTGCACAGAGAAGTGTTGTCCTATGGTTAGGTCAACATCTGGAAAATTATTTAAAACTTCAGCCAGAATCAAAAGGAGGAACACTGTGTGAATAAACACTGGGAACTTTTTTTTTTTCTTTCTTGTAGTCCAGGGTGATCCTGCATTTATTGTGCAGCCCAGGCTGGCTTCAATCCTCCTGCCTCTGAGTGAAGAGATTGCATGCATGTGCCACCACGCTGGACTTGTAGTGTCATAGAATGGAACCCTGGGCCTCATACTTGCTAGGCAAGCACTATAACTGAGCTACACCTGCAGTCCTCACTGGGGACTTTAATGATTTTTCTATATTTTCTCCCAGTTGTTTAGCCTGGATATTCATATAATAGGTCAGGTTGATTCACTAGTTAAGCCCTAATCATTTTAAAGAGTGCCAGAAATTTAGGTCTAGGCAAGAGAAACATAATTCTATTTGAGTTTTGTTACCTTTGATGTCTATGGATAATTGGTCGATGGTGTGTAGATCTCAAAAGACAAGAATTATGAATTTCAAGGAACCTTCAGTGTATATGTATTCATCAGTATTTAGAATAGATGATAACATCTAAAGAGTAGAGAGAGAAGAGCTTTGGGCCAAGGGCACAAAGGCCTGAGCAAGAGGAAGTGGTAAGGGAACACACGGAAACATGAATGTTAGAGCAGAAAGTTTCAAAGGATCAAAGTTAAGGGCAGCAGAAAAGTACATGCAAGGATGACTCAAAAGTGGGCACACACGGTGGTTTCACCGGAAGAGTTGGAAACAGAGGTTCGATCCAAGAGGTGGAGCAGTGAATGGAAAGTGGATGTGGTGAATGTAGGCTGATTAAAAAGATGTGTTTAATTGAGGAAAAATGGTGAAGAAAAAGAGAGTTTAGGGAGGTAATAGGTACAGGAAGGGGAGGGAAATTTTAAGAAGCGACACAAAGTGCTAAAAAGGTGGAGAATAATAGAAATATGTTTAAGAGAAAAGGAATACATGGATGAAAGGAATGTTTCAGTGAACCAGTCAAGCAGGAAAGGGATTTATTCTCTCAGAAGTGGAACTGGGTCCAGAGACAGTTGTGGATAAATGTTCAAGGCTGTGGAGATTGCAGGAACTTAAGGCAGTTCATGTGTGAGCACCTTAGTTTTCTTCCTGACACAGTGCAAGGTCAAGGAGACGTAGGAGGGTCACTCAGAGGGCATTGAAATTGAACTCGCCAAAGACACAGGCCGAGGTCATCGAGTGGTGATTATGATCTTAAAGAGTGACAGTGGGCATGTTTCAGCAGTGTCCTGCAGGAGCACCCAAGAGCCCTGAGTGGGGGAGCAGACAAGACAGATTGCAGGAGGAAAAAAAAAAAGTGCCACGAGAGATCTGTAAGAATTGTTGAACACATAGCCCACGTAACTTATTATAGTCCTAAGTAAGTACACAGACAGAAAAGAGAAACGTGGGGAAAGGAAAGAGGAAGAAATGAAGCAAACGGTCATAGCAGCGGGGTGTGGCCTCTCCAAGAGGGACCAACCTGTCCTCTGTTCCCACTTCTGCGGCTGCTCCTTAGTCAGCGCACCCTTCTCTCACTGTGGACCTCTAAGCACTGCCCCTCCCCTCCCCTTCCTCACCTACAGCACATCCCGTCCACGTGATCACCTTCCCTTTGCACACCGCGCCCTTGCTTCCATAAAATCGGACTGCTCACGTCGCCTCAGCTGTCCTTGACTGCTCATGTTGCCTGTGTGATCGCTAGACATCGGGGTGCGTGGAGTCTTGGTCCCCTGCGTCCTTATATAGCCTTGAGGGTGCGGCATTAGGATGCTCTGCACAACTAGACCCGAGCCTTGTCCACGAACCCGTGCTCCGCCTCCCTGACGCCTCTTCTCCGGTGTGGAGATGGACTCGTTCCAGAACACAAC
>PVKB01001467.1:0-168476 GCA_004027205.1 Ctenodactylus gundi
CCCCCCCCCACTCTGTCTTTTTCCCCCCCACTCTGTCTTTCATGAGCATAAGGGCCTGTCATGACTTCCAAAAGGCAAAGACACTGGGTAACTGACTTCTCCAAAATTCTAGGTTCTAGCACCAAAAGTCTTGCCTTTTAGGAAACTTCTCAGTTACAGACAAACTGTGCCAGATTGTCATCCTAGAGATGCAGTCCTACTTCTTTCAAAAGACCCATCTTTTCCTCGATACCTGCAGAAGGTTTCTTTAACTTTTTACTCCACTGTTAGCTCATTTATTTAAGGGATGTACTTAAGCTATTTCTCTTGACTTCAGATCCCTCCTTGTTTTCCCCAAATACCAGTATCTAATTATCTAATTTCCAACCCAACTCAATTACAATGAGAGACCTCTGGCTGAAGAGGAGGGGAGCATTTTCTGAATGGAATAAGGCCTGAAAAGCATATAATATAGTCTGCCTAATGTGCATGAACTACTGTGCCAGTTCCTAAGCACATGCCATATAATCATCCCAACATGGAGTAAGCATTGTGACAGTTCCACTTTCCTCATAGAAAACCAAAGACTAGGCAGATGATTGACTTACTAAGTCACACTGCACATGTACAGAGAATCTGGAACCAGAGTCCAAGTCTTGTCTGGAGAAGAGTTCATCT
Source organism: Ctenodactylus gundi (assembly GCA_004027205.1). NCBI lineage: Eukaryota > Metazoa > Chordata > Mammalia > Rodentia > Ctenodactylidae > Ctenodactylus > Ctenodactylus gundi. The sequence continues at coordinate 658 of PVKB01001467.1, forward strand.
TCAAAGAGAAGTTTCGAAGTACAGATGTAACATTTTCCAAAATGTGTAGCCAGGAGTGGAAAAATTTACCCTGATGTCGAATTACCAATGTGGAAAAAAATGAAATACATGCATGTCTCTTCTTTTTTAAAAAAAAAACACCAAGAAACTTAGTCATTTTGTAAGCTTTGAAACAAAAAAAAAATGTATAATGCAGCTTGCTTATAAAAATTACCATGTTTTTTATATTTAAAGATGTTAGAACACAACAAGAAGGAAAAGAATTTTGGAGAAGTGTACTTTTGAAAAATATTGAAATGATTCGGAAAAATTACTTTAAAGAGTCTTTTTCTTTCATTTCTAATCTATTCCAATATATGTGGCATTCTGCAGAGGAATGAAAGAGCTGATAGTCGTGATACAGAGGGGAACCTACTTTAAGACCAGTTTGTAATTGAGAGTCCAAGGAAGGAATAGAAATGTATTTGGAAGAGGAAGAGAAAATATAATTGTCTTCTTGCAAGTATTTCAGAAATGGAATCTTTTCCATTAGGGTTCAAAGCTAACATATGAGTATAATGTTATTATGCCTACGATAATGTTTCTGGATGATAGAGAATCAAAGAAAAAGTTGAATGCTTCCCTATCAAAATACAAAATCTACCTCATTTTATGAGCTTACTGGTCTACTCCCCAGCAGGTCCCAGGCTCTTCCACCCATGCTAGGATTTGGCTACATCTCTGATATGTAAGAACTAGAAGGAAGGACTGGTAGGCTCTGACTAGGGGAAGAATAAGCTGGGGTGTTATTTTTCATAGTCATAATGCCTGGCAATTTTTGGTGGCAAAATTTCTGAAAATTGGTAAACACGATGGTGAGAGCTGAAATAACTGCTATTGTGCTGATTAACACCTCAACTGTATATACTGTTGCTAGGGAAGAAACAAATTTGTCTGGTGGGTGTTAAGTAAGTTGTATGGGGAATTACTGGAGTGCAAAGACATTCTGAGATGATTCACTGAATTACTGATAATAAGGCACAGACAGAAAAACAGTAACAATAGCTACCCCGTGTGAAACTCTAAGAAGATGGTGGGCATATCTGCCAGGTCACTTCCCCACTGCCTTGAGACGATAGGAACAGTCACACGACCGGTATCTGCCAATAACACTCCTGGAAATTTGACTCTTGAATGAAGCATGTAAGGACAGTGGAAACCATGGAGTTTTGTTTATTCCAATGTTGACACTTCCGCAATACCATTATGATGGCTAGTTTCATATATTACCTACCATGACCAGATCACAAGCTACACAGGTGTTTGGGCAACATTATTCTTGATGTGTCCTCTAGGATGTTGTTGGATTAGAATAATATTTTAATGGGTAGGCCGAGCAAAGCAGATTGTCTTCCCTGGTGTAGGGGACAGAGAGGACTTATTCAATCCATTGGAGGATTCAATGAAAGAAAAGTCAAATCAAGGAAGAATTCAAGCTCTCTGCTAGACTGCTTCAGAGCTGGAATGTTTGTCTCTTCTCACATCGGATTAGAAATGGATGCCTGTGGTTCTGATAGCTCTCAGGTCTCTGGACTCAGACTAGAACCACACCTTCAGATCTCCCGGACACCCATGGTAGGACCTAGGACCTCACAGTCTATAGCTGCACAAACCAGTTATTTAATAAATATGATAGAAAGAAAGGAAGGAAGGAAAGAAGGAAGGAAGGAAGGAAGGAAGGAAGGAAGGAAGGAAGGAAGGAAGGAAGAGATAATCAAGATGATACAGATAAGTCTCCTACTGGTTCTGTTTCTCTGGAGAATAATAACTAATATAACCATCAAGAGGTTCATGTTATCAAAATCTCATGGTGATGTCCAGATATTTTGTACTGTCTGCTCCCTACTGTCCTGGAAGCTACTTTATTTTTCTAATGAACTTATTTTTGTTTAAATAATCACAAGCCAGATTTTATTCCTTTCACCATAAGCTAGCACCTGACAATCCAACACTAGTAGATATGTAAATACAAGTCTCTTATAAAGGTTTAAAAATCCCTGTAGTTCATAGAGTTGGAATTGTTAGCTCATCACATAGCTTGTGAATGGGACAGCCAGAATCTGAACTGGTTTCTCCACTCATATTAAAGTGTATGCCTCTCCTCTCTCTCTGTCTCTCTCTCTCTCTCTGTCTCTCTCTCTGTCTCTCCCTCTCTCTCTCTCTCTCTCTCTCTCTCTCTCTCTCTCTCTCTCTCTCTCTCTCTCTCTCTCTCTCTCTCTCTCTCTCTCTCTCTCTCTCTCTCTCTCTCTCTCTCTCTCTCTCTCTCTCTCTCTCTCTCTCTCTCTCTCTCTCTCTCTCTCTCTCGAGTTGCCAGTCAGAAGGTGGCAGAATAGTTGCCAGAAGCTGGGTTGGGATCCTACATGCAGCTTTTCAACAACTACTAAACTTTAGAAATTCTCAGAGCCAATTTTCTGGCTCAGTTGGAACATAGAAGTCGTGAAGCAACCCAGGATTAATAGACAAAATAAATAGTACTCAATTCTAATTCAGAGCTAAGTGCTAAGCTTTGGACTTCCACTAAGTCACTGAAGGTTCTGCCCCTTTGGCGTTGTGTGAGACAGGCTGTTGGCTCAGTTCTAGGTGCAGACTTTGGGAGAGTTCATTACCAGTCTAACTCATAGCCATGAAACTGACCGCAACGTTTCATTTCCAAAAGGAAATGAAGAAAATGGCAAAATAATAAGGACCATTGACATTCATTGAACTCTTGTCTTGAGCTAGGCATTGTCTTAAAGATGTTTTTCATAGACTATCTCCTTTAATTGTCAGATCAATATCTATATCATCATCTCCATTTTAGAAAAGTCAAATGAAAAATTAAATAACTTAGAGTTTGAACCTAAGCTATAATTGGCCTCTTTAGCACTCATTGATGCTGGAACTCTGAGAGGACTCTTAGTTAGGAATCTCCGCCTTATACATCTGCTTTTCACAGCGGTGGCCCAGGTCTTGAGACAATACATATTAAGACACTGGCTGGCTGGTAGCATCTCAAGGTTCCTGACTGTGGCATCTCTTGTGAGCATGACATAGGCATTGGAAGCTCTGCAGGCTGGGTTTGATTCATAAAGTTGTTGTAACTCCAATCACAGTCGTGTGTCTAGCTTCCCCCACTCCAGTGAGTTTTGTCCTTTCTTGAAACACAACTTTGCCACCACCCACGTGGCTAGTGTGGAACGGGAATGAGGGTGGGGGAAGAGGGAAGCCCCTCATCAGAGGTAGCTTGGGCCTCTCCTCATTGTCTGGCCTAAGTGCTTTATCCTGGCATTTAACATTCCAAATAGGCCTTGACTTGCTTCCTAGGCACCTCTGAGGATCTTAAATCCTGTGATCTGGATTTTGTATGCAGAAAAGAAGAAAACAGACATTCCCCAAGCGCCCACCCACAGCCTTGTTTTCAGAGGGCTCTAACTGGCTCAGCGCCTGGAGCCCTAATCAGCTAGCTGAATTAGCTGCTAAGGGAGAAAGGGATGGAAACCATTATGCAGATGTCTGGCTACTCAAGGCCTCTATGGCCCCAGGGGTCTGAGCAGCGTTGGAGCCCGGCTGTAGATTTGAAGTTTGCTCTGTGCTCCTTTTCAATTACCTTTCCCTATTAGATCACAATATAATCATTACTATTATTCTTCCACGATGCTGATTCGCCGACGTGGTTGACTGAACTCAGTTAAGCTTCTCCGAGGCCATTACCGTATCTGTACAGCGAGAGTAATAGACTGTATAGCTGGCAATATTATTAGGAGAATTAAGAGAACATTTTTCATACCCTTAATTGCTAAGACGTATGTAATATGTAGACATATATAATATATAATTACAATTCTGGTATATTCTTAATTGAGCATCTATTGTATGTCAGGTACAAAAATCCTATTTAATTATACTACTAATCCCCAGGATGGAATTCTCATTACCTCCATTCCACAGCCAGATAATTCCAGAAAGTTAAGTGTTTGCTCAAGGCTCACATTAGATATTAATTGGGGAGACTACATTATTGTGACTATATCTTCAATTAGGTTCAGCAAGGGAAGCCTAACTCTCTAACAACACATAAATCCCATCTAGATAGGGCACACACGTCTACAGACAAACGTACCCACATATTCTTGTCTGAATACTTAAGGTCCGTGTATAGTGCAACACATAGACTCATTGGGTTATAGAATTTCTCTTCCTTTTCTACTACTGAAATTTCCTTTTCATTTGTACTATCCCTTTCTGTATTTAGTTAATCTGGTAGATTAACACAGGTAGGATGCTAGTTATGGCTTTACCTTCCCAACAGTATCTGTGTTTTAACAAGTGAAGTCTGAATACCACAATATAAAAGTGTTCAATATTATTTGCTTGGGAGGATTTCTGGCCTGTGTGGGAAGACAAGAGAAAGTTCTAGGAGAAAATCGTCATTAAGATGTTACTGGTGAGATACCCTGTAAGACTCTGGGATGAGGCTACAATGAGACACATGGTACTTGAACCTCAAGGGAGGGAAAGTCTGTTCTTACAGTAGATCTTGACACACCCTCCCGATGTCCCCTGCAGGTGAATGTAGCTGGTCCCAGTCTGGAGGATTACTTATAGGATTACTTATAGTGGATTTGCAGAATCTTGGTGCTCTCCTGTCCAATATGATAACCACTTGCCTTGTGGGTATGTACATTGGAATTTAAATTTATTAAAATTAATGGTAAAAATTGGGTTCCTCAATTACATTCCCAAGTACTCAGTACCTTCACCAGGGCGAGGGCTACCATATTAGATGGCACAACATTTCCATCAGGCAGAGAGTTTCATTGAGTAGCAACAGACCAGAGGACCAAAGAAGGAAGATAGTTTAGAAATATTCAGACTTGACCTTCCTCCTGTCCAAACTGCAAAACGGAGGCCCAGGGAGAAGTACCGCAGAAAGAGTCCATGGTTAGTCTGTCTGTAAGTGGAAAATTTCAATGTCATCACTGAATAATTCCTCTGACTCCACCCTGTTCTACCCAACTTGTCAGGCACCTTGCACCAATCAAGAATAAAAAATCATTAATTTCAGACTTGCCATTGCTGTACAGGTTTCCGGGGTCAGAGTCAGTCTTCAGAAGACCCCAATTATCCAGGAGAAACCCCACCTATCTCCTCCACCAGGAGGCTGTGCACATCAGTAACCACAACTATAAAATAAAGAACAGCAGTTTCCCTTCACGCATGGCTCTTGGTACAGTGCTAAGCGCTTGGCAAGCATTATCTGTTTTAAGTCTTTGTGGCAATCGAAATTGTATGGTATTATTATTGAAGATAAGGAAAATCGCTGCTCAGAAAGGTGAAGCCACTCACCTAGGGTCACACAGTTACAAAGAAAGAGACCTGATTTGGAGCCGGACTTTTCTGACCTCCAAACCCGTGGTTGTTCTGTCTGCTTCCTAATGTAACATTTCGTTTTAAAGCTTTATCTTAACAGAATAAGAAGCAATTATAATTGCAGATTTCCCTCTTTCCCTGGCCTTGCTTCAAATTCAAATATCAAAACAAATGTAAAACCTAAGTTTAAACAAGAACCATCCTTGCTGGAAAAGCCACTCGCACACTCTTCCTTGGCCCTATTTTTTATTTTTCAGTGCCTCTATTCACATCTCTACCTTGCAGCTCCTGGAAACTCTTCTATGGGTCCCTGAAAGACTCAGAAGGAGCCATAGCTGAAGGTTCTGCAAACTCAGGCTGCCTAGCATGGATGGAAATTTTAAAAATTGCATCCTGAACAACCCTTGCTACTCCAAACCCAGGACAGCAGAGGGAGAGACAAAGGCAGGGAGGCCTTGCAGAAAATTGGGCTGCTTCCAACCGTAGCCTCAGCTGTGCCCTCTGAGCACTGTGTCAGGCAAGAAGGAGTCAGTTTTATTCTTATGCAATAGATAAAGCATTATCATCCCTTATTCATGTAGGGTTTACCTGGTAGTGTCTCTTTGATGACTAAAATATTTGTTTGAGGCTTTTCTCCCGAAGGGTCTTCTAGGGCAGTAGGAATGCAGCTGGCTCCAGAGCTTTTTTTCCTGCCAGCAGCTGAATTTGTTTTGAAAAAATAAACGCAGTGAACTGACTCCTTGGGAGCTACCCGAATTCAAATGGTAGTGCAGGACCAAGAAGGTACACTTGGAACCACATTGCAGAGGCTTTGAGTGTCAGCTAAGGAATTTGGACTTGATTTAGGAAGTGCTAAGGATTCTAGAAGTGGGATTTTTTGTTTGTTTGCCTTTAGCAGAAGAACACCATGATCTGAACTGATTGGATCATTTTACAAATAGTAAGCATCGTCTACGTTCCAGGAACTTTCCTAGGCCCTGCAAAGTCAAAGATAAACCAAACAGACAAGGCCAGGCTTTCATGGAGCTCAGATTCATTTAGCGTAATGATTGTTACCTGAGGTAATATGGAAATGATCAGAGGCATTTTTAGACTGCATAATTGGCAGCTAGGGGTTGAATATTTGGTACCAGCATCTAGGAGTGGAGCCCAGGAATTTTCTTAAATGTCCTGCAATGCGCAGGACAGCTCGCAAAGAACTGACAAACGTCAAATAGAGCTGAAATTGGGAAATACTGACCTATTAAGTTATAAACTCATGAATGTTACTGTCATTGTTTGGATCTGGAGTGTTCCCCAAAAAAACCTCATGTACATATAGATACTGTGTGGTGTTGGGAGGTGGGGCCTGGCTGAAAAGGGAGGATCTTGGGGCTTGACCTGCAGGGGTGCATACTGGTTCCACCCTTACCCCAAGTCCTCTCTCTGTTCTGTCAGGCTGCTGTGTGGATCTCTCTCTCTCCTGGAGAACTGGCTCTGGCTCTGGCTCTGGCTCTGGTCCTACCACGTGATTCCATCATTTTCCAGCCACCCACCAGACTGAGAACTTCTGAAACCGTAAGCTAAAATAAATCTTTTCTCCCTAAAGTTGTGGATGTTGGGTATTGAGTCACAGTGATGAAAAAGTAACTAAAACAGATACAGACCATGTTTCCTCACTTATCAGTCACAGTGCTGGGTATAAAGTATAAAAATAGTGGATCAAATGGAATTAGGTATTTGTTGAATGACTTCGGAACTTACACTAATGGGATGATTTGTGTCTAGAATGTCAGAATTCTTATATATTTGGATGTTATGGATTACCTATGGATTCTATGTGCTGTTGACAGATGGGGCCTGTTTGGGAGGGGTGGCTTATAGGTTTGTGGTGGAAGACAGGCATGTGGTAGAATATAGATTACAGACACAAGGTGGATGAGGGGCATATTGTAGATCACAGTTGTGTGTCAGGTTACTAGGCATGTGACCTGGAAGGGACAAGTCACTGAGGCTGAATCCAGAAAGGGCAAAACACAAAGGCTAAATCAGGAACAGGTGGACCACTGGGACATGACCTGGAAGAGTAAATGCTAATTCCACTCTTCTTCCCTCACTTGGCTTCCTGTCTGTGATGTCATGATCAGCTTTCCTCTGCCTCTGCCAGTCATCCATGAATGGTTAATGTGAGATCTTCTGAAATTGTGTGATAAAATAAATCTTTCTTCCCTTAAGTTATAGAAGTCAGGGATTCTCTTCCAGCAATGAGAAAGTAACTAAGATAAGTAATGTCAGATATTACTTATTAAAGACAGAATATTTGGGTGCCTGAGGTTATTTATTATTATAATTATTATTATTTCCAAGCGGAAGCTTAAGAAAATCAAGCATGAGCCTCTTTAAATTTTAGTGATTTTCAGGCATTTCTGAGGCAAACATGACTTAAGAAGTTCTAGATATCAAGAAGAGTCTGTGACAAACAGCCATAGCCTTTATAGTTTGATACCTGAAGGGACAAATGGTAGCCAAACTGTAGTAAATTTGCCTGTGTTCACAGTACAATGTGTCATCAGACCCTTCCTCCCAACCATCATGTGAGGCAGCACTACTGTGACCTCTGTTTTATAGATGAAGGAACTAAAGTAAAGAGATTAACTAACTTGTCCAAGGCCACCCAGCTCTTGGGCAGAGCCGGCCGGTGAGAGAAGGCAGCTTGACCCTCAAACCCTCACTCTGCCTAAATATCCTTGTGGGTTTCTCCCTGCTCTATGCGGTATGGGAAGACTATCAACAAGCATCCTCAGGTGGACTGTCTGTCTTGAAACAATGGCTCAAACTACGTAAAGTAAATTTAGAAAAGTTAATCAGAAATGCTGGACCTCCCTCCCTTCAAGCAGAGGTTTGAAAACTTGGCATTTTCAGCAATGCGCATTAGTTATGTAGATTAGCTCGATTCATTTTGGTGTATTTGTATGTGCATTTAACATCCTTGGATTATTTCCTCCGTCAGTGGTTCCCCCCTCATTGTCCCACCTCCACTGATATTCTTCCTTTTCTCTAATAGATTTCCTTCTACTCTTATGTTATCTCTCTCTTTTTCCTCATCTAGCTTCTTTAAATGACAGAAAATGGTATGAAGACTTTTGACATTGCCCCAGACCCCACCATCCTGTCCATTCTCCAAGCTGTCTCTTTTCTCCTTAGTAAGCACCCTTTCTGCACATGAAACTCTTGCTACTCTGTGTTGCTTGCAACCAGAGAGTTCTGGCACAGAAAACCTCCAGGAAGGACCTCTGAGGATCTATGGGTCTTTGGAAGCAGGTAGAGAACCAGAGAAGACGAGTTGTATAAAAATAGGATAGAAGCTCATCCTAGGAATGGGGAGAAGGAGAGAAAAGACAGAGCCAGGCTCCTGCCTTTAGTGTGTGAAGAGCAAGTGACTTGGAGGTAGCAGGAGGTGTATAAGCCAGTGTCAGTCTGCCTAGGTTTAACCCTTAGCTCTCTCATACTCGTGATATACTTTGAACAAGTCATTTAATATCTCTGAACCAGTTTCCTGAAGGAGGTGTATAATAACACCTGTTTTGTAGAGTAAATGAGAGGTTCAAATGAGCGAGCTGTATACTTCATCACTCCTGAGGTACATAGTCTCCACTCTTTATCACCTCTGAAATTAGAACGTAGCTCTCACTTGATGGAATATCCTAGATCGCTAGATGTTTTGTTCTTAGTGACACATAAAATGAAAGTGAATGTTATTGATTTCATCTTAGAGCCAGTGATAGAGTACACCTAGAATATTACATGGGCTGAACATCCTCAGAATTAGTTTCCATTTTTATCACCAGCTCCTAGCTCATCACTGACGCTCAGTATGTGTGAGCTCCTTGCAGGCCCCTCTTGAATTTAAATCTGACCTGAAGGTGTCTGTGAGCTCTTTGACTCAGTAACACACAGAAAGGGGTTGTCCCTGGACCCCCTTCTCAGACAAGGAGGTGAACAGAAGCCTACCCACAGAATCCCCTAGACAGAAAAAAAAAATCTAGTTGTAGCAAATCACGCTGGCCAAGTTCTCAGTGGTTTCTAGGAACTTTTGCAATCACATTTCTTCTCTGCTCTACAATTTGCTCTATAAAGCTACTGACCCCCCCCCCCCCACTTTGGCCAGTGAGCCATTTGGAGTCGGGTGATGATTAGAGAGACTCTGCAGTGGGGAAGGAATGCTTCATGCCCAGGCTCTGCTAGCCCAGTGTTAAGTCCCTTCCATGCGCTACCCCTCATTTTCAGCTTGGCCATAAAATTGGGTCCTTGTAACTCTCTTCTTGGATATATTCATTTTTGTAATAACCTTTTCAATCACGTTGCATGTACTATTCCAATATTTAGTGGGCACGAAGCTCATCTGAGCCATTTTATCAATATTCATTTATCCTAAACAGTTCATCATCAAGGGAATAAATTTCATGACAATAAAAAACAAGAAAGTGTTGATACCTAATTCAGTTCCATGTCTTTGCTCCTAAGGGTGTGATCTTCCTCCAAGCTACCCAACTACTCTTCATTCCTTTGACAGCTTACCTGTGAACCAAAATTAATAATGGTTATCTAGGCTGTGTGCCAGGCACTACTGAATATAGGGCACACGGAGAAATGTATTTAACCTCACAACCACCTGCAGTCTGGGTATCCCAGGACCATCCCCCTCTTACAAATGAGAAGAGCCCTTTGAAAGGCTGCATAATCCCACAGCGAGACCAGCACCAGGCTCTCTGTCTCCAGAATCTGTGCTCTTAACCGCATCTCCGGGTTGCCTCCTACACCCAACAAAAATGTCTCCCTAGTTTGAAGAACTGTGGTAGAACTAAACAAGATCATAAATGTGAAGCTCATAGCCCAGCACTGGGCTGTGCAAACAGCAAAGTCTGTCTGCTGATCCAAATCCAATAGGTTGAGTACCTGCCGTGTGGTGTGTCCCTTAACATCCTTGCAGCCACCCCAGGAAGTTGGGTTTATTATCATTCCTTCCCTTTAAAGATGAGAAGCTAAGTGCAGAGAGATCCTCTTTTACTAATCACAGTGTACCCTGGTAGGTGATTTGCCTCCAACTAATAAATAGTCTCTACAGCTCCAAGAACCATTCCGTCCCACTGTTGTGTCTTGACTCCAGCAGGCCCTATTTAGCTGTGGTGCAGCTACAGTCATTTCTAGAGGACCAAGCAGGGATGAGATGGTGTGGTAGACCAAGAATGAAGAGTTATTGTGAGAATGTTTTCCATGACATCTACCCTCCTAACAAATAAGTGTGTGATACAATGTCTTTAGCTTTAGATGCCTTGTTGGGTAGATCTTTAGATCATCTTGCAAAACTGAAACAATAAGTCAGCTGAACAAACTCTCATTTCCCTTCCTCCTAGAAACCACTATTCTTTTCAGCTTTTATCCGTTTAACTACTTATTCCGTAGGTTAGCATTCTGACTACAAAAGGAATGAAGGAAGTAAGGAAGCAGGAAGGCAGGAAAGCTGGAAGGAGGGGAGGATATGCCAGTTACTTTGATCGTGGCAATTGTTTCTCCCATGTGTACCTAAGTCTGAACTCATCAATTATATAGATTAAATATATACAGGTTTTTTTGTATATTAATTATATCTCAATAAAGCTGCTCCGAAGAAGGCGGGACTTTGTCGACGGGGAATAAAAGTGACAAAGATGAGCTAAGTGTATCCACCAATTCCTCAAGTTGGATAAAATTTTTATATCACAGCATATACTACTAATAATAATGATTATGGGAGAACAGATTTATAGATGAGTCTGTATGTTATGGTTTGGATCTGGAATATCCCCTAAAAGCCTGATATACTCACATGTTGTGAAATACCCATGAAACCATGCTCTGTTAAGAGATGGGGCTTTGTAAGAAGGGGCAGAGCACTGGGGCTCCACCCAGAAAGGGCAGATTGCTGGCACAGGCCCTGGAAGGGTAGGGCTGCCCTTCCTCTCTCGTTTGGCTTTCTGTCTGCCATCCTATGAAGAGCTTTCCTCTGGCTACAGCTCTTCCCTGTGCTTCTACCTTTGCCAGCCACCCATGGATGGAATGTGACCTTCTGAAATTGTAAGCTAAAGTGAATTCTTCTTCCCTGAAGTTGTGGATGTCGGGTATTTTGGTCCAGCAATGAGAAAGTAACTAAGAGGATGTATCTGATAAAATCCCCCATGAGAGCACATGAAAGGTAACACAAATTAAGAAGAATAAGGGATTGCTCTCAGCACGGAGTGAGTTGCTCTAGAATTATTCCTAAATTGCCAAATAAAAAGGGGCTTAAAGTCGCTCCAATTCCGGCCCTCTCTCAGCAGCACATAAGCTGGAGGCCTGCCCAAGCGTGCGCCTCCTTGTTAGCGGAGCCAGAGCAAGTTCTCACAGCCTCAGACTCCCGGCCAAGCCTTCCTTTTGCCCTGGTCACCCAGCACACAGTGTATAGGCTTTCCAGATAAGCCTTTTAATGTATGGTTTATTTTGGCATTGTAAAAGCTGTGTGTGTTTGCTGTAGAAAATTGGGGGGAATACAGAAATTTTTTAAAAAGTCGTGATAAAAATAAAATGATCTGTTTCCCACCACCCAGAGAGCTGTAGATAATTTGGCATGTTTCCTCCTAGGCCTTTCCTATGCATAGCTTTTTTGTTTGTTTTCTTTCTCATTTTTATGTGCTTGTGAATGCTCTGTGTACACAACTTGCTACCAGCCTTCCCACTTGAGTGAGAAATATTTTCCATGTTATTACAGACTGTTCGTAAACAATGTTTCCTTTGCAATAATGAAATGCAACCATCCCCTGCCCTACTCCTACCTACCCCCCCCCCCCCCCCCCCCCCCCCCCCCCCCCCCCCCCGCGACCTATTCAAATTCCCTTGGGAACCACTTTCACATTTAAAGTTTTCTCTGTTGTTATCTCCATAAGGCTAAATTCTTTCTATACCTCAGACATTATCTATTGAATTCCTGTCCCTGTGGTGGGAGTGGACTGAGTTCACTTCCACTACCACCTCCAGGTACATCCTTTATCCTGCCTCTTCCCATTAGTTATGTCTTCACTTTTAAAATTTCTTTCTTGGTTATCGTTATAGTTATAAATAACATATTTAGACCTCATCCTCCATCTTTTATTCATTATATTTGTGTAATATTTTGAGAGATCCTATCCTATCGTCTTCCCTGACACTTCTTAACTAATAATGACTAGTTGTTCTTCTAATTAGTCAATTTTGATAATGTTATTTTCTCTGTTGAGTCTAACATAAATGGCTTAGTGCCTTTTCAACAAGCTGACCTTAGAATTAATAAAAAATTACAGTATTATACAGAAGAGGAATTTATTGAAAACTGCATAATATTCTGTATTATGATTGGACCTCAAATAACCTAATCAATATAAATGTGTAAGTCAGATTTTTAAGGTTTTGTGTAATTATTTTCTATTATAAATTATGTCATGGTGCAAAGATTTAGTTCTGAATCTCTGCATCTGCTTCTGTAATAATTTTACAAAAGAGAGCCCCATCAGTACCCAGAAAGGTACTAAATATATTGAATATTCTTAATATTTGTTAAATTAACAGATTGAAGTGTGGCAAGACTGAGTAATTGTAAGGCCTTTGACATATTGAGTATTACTTTCCAGCAAGATTTTTAATCAGTCACTAATAATAATTTATTTAAAGCAGCTATTTCTGCATATGGAGAAAGGAATAACCCTTCATATTACCTTCATTTTGAAAAAAAATGAAGGGCAGAAGGAGAAGGGACAGTGACTCTCAGCAGGCTAAGAGGGGGGTTGACAGCTATGGTCCATGTACCAAATAAAGCCCATTGACTAATTTTATAAATAGAATTTTATAAAATAGAACACTGCCATCCCTGTTTGTTTACAAATTGCCAATGTCTGCCTTGGTGTTACAACACCAAAATCAGCGTTGGCCTCTGCAGAGATACAGTTGGGGCATTTTGACAAAAGCAAAATAACCCCGAAAGCCAAAAAGTGTATGGTCTGGTCTTTTACAGAAACATGAGAAGAAACTTAAGTTCTTATTACATTAACTTCAGAAACCATGTGAATCAGCTGGAGTACTTTCTTGCCTCTCTCTCTGAACTTCCTTCCAGAAAACCTCTGGACACATACTTATCTCAGGAGAAGGGTAATAAACAGTTGTGTATTTAATATGTAACAAGCAGAGTTCAAAGCACTTTACATATTCTAACTCATTTAATTTTCACAGCAATCTGAAGAAGTAGCTACTGTTAGCCTCAATCTCATTTTTATAGATGAGGGAACTGGCACAGAGTATTTTGCGTAGAATCCCAACTCTGGTAAGTAGTGGAGGAAAAATGCATCCTAGAAATGAGACTCTAAGGGCCTTGGTCTTCCCCATCACATCACCTGTCTTGCAAGGAATGAAGGAAGAAATAACCACAGACAAGAGGTTCTATTCACTTGAAAACAAATAAACGCAAATTATCTAGAATAGACATTTTGTATCATCCTAACTCACAATCTCCTTCATCTGCTGCCCTAACTCATAGAGGTTTATTATTACTATTATTATTATTTTGCAGCTCTCTTTCTTAGGCATGGCTCAGCCTAGAGCTGGTTAAAAACAGGCAAAGACCCTGACAAAAGCTGGACCAGCATCTCTTTCTTCTCAGGGACCAAGAAGAAAAGAAAGCCAATCTCTTTATGGCACTGGGCTTGAGACATATATTTATAGAATCTACTTAAGGCTGCCAGGAGAAATATAGAAATCCTCCTTAAGTTTAAATTGCTGATAAACAATGAATATTTTAGTGTAAGTATATCCAAATATTGCATTGGATATACACTTTTTAAAAAGCATTTTGTAGTTTATCTGAAATTCAAATTTGACTGAGTATCATGCAAACCTATAATGCGCAGCATGCGAAATATAGTGTATGTGTGTGGATACACATGCACATGTAAGCAAACCCAACACCAAGAGAAAAGCAGAAATGGGAGAAGAAATAACTCCTAGGCCGTGTTCCATCCTTCATCCTTATCCTTCAATTCTACGTGAGCATCTGCCACTTACAACTCAAAAGCATCTTGAAGATAAATGTTGTGTAGAAAATGTGAATCTTGAAGCACAAAATCAATGATATTATTTATATTGTAGTAGAGAATTTAGATGATAGCAAAAAATCTCTCAATCTTTGTTAGATGTCTTCAATATAGGCTGGCTTGTAGGGATATATGAGTCTACAAAATGATTTTATTCACTGCAACATTATCAAGTTAGATTATCTGATTAAATAAACATCCCCAGAAACAGTGGCAAAAAGATGGTATTTTTCTGTAGGTTGAGAGGATGAAATGAAAGAAAGAAAGAATGCGCAAAGAACTTCAATTGAATTTATAGCTATTTAGCTATTAAGCTATTTTATAAATACCGGGATGTTCACTAAATTGATCTTTATGCATTTTTTATGTTCTGAACATTTCAAGAGACAAAACAACTTTTAAGAGCCTTCTGAACTCAATTAAGATTATAACATGGGTTGAAGGAAAGCTTAAACATTTATTTCTCCCCGATTTTTAAAATTTAAATTCAGAACTCAGGTTTGTATTTTATTTTAGTTTCTGTTGGCCTAGGGTTCTCAGGAGTCTGGTCATGACTCACCTGGAATCTTAGCTTTCGGAATACAAAAGTTTCAGCACCAAGGACAGCGTCTAGTGAATGCTATCAACTCTAGGGAATCAGTTAATGACAGTTACAAGTTATCGCTTGTGACAAGCCTTCTTCCACCTCCTTCACACACCTTCCCTCCTAGTATGGATATGGTTATGCCAGGAGTTATATTAGGAGTGAGACAGGACTGTCACCAGGAAACCAAGGATATTTTCGATGTAGGACGTCTCCCAAGACCCATAATCAGAGGACACGGTATGAAGAACGTTGTCTCGTCCAATTATTTTTCCTAAATGACATAACCTCAGGGGCCTTGTTGCTATGATTACAAAGACAGGAGAAAGACCAGGGGTGATTGCAGCGGAGGCCAGTCTCTTGTACCACCTCACCTGACAAGGCCACCTGCAATTCATCTGATGCATTTCATCCACCTGGTCCTTCATAAGTGCCAGAACAGGCTTCTCCCACAGGATGATGGACATGGAAAACCCGTCTTTCATAGACATAAAGGTTCATACAAATTCATGATTTGGGCGAGGAACAGGGTTGAGGTGGCCCCAGAACACTGAATTTCTTTTGCTTACTGTCTGATTGTGCACGTGGTCTGTCAACATGATTATTTTCTTAACAGGATCGAACATTCCAGGTACAGTTTAAGTGTCATAAAGAGCCAGAGAAACATGAGCATTAAATGCAACAGGAAACAAGAACAGAAGAAAAAAATTGTCCCTGGTCAATGATATATGGCACCCAGAATACATTCAGTGTACTCGTGAATGCAAATTTAATTTTATTTACAGTAAAGTCTAACTGTTATTGCCGGCTAGACCATCAATCGTCCTCACCTCACCATGGAAATAAGCCCATCTGAGTTTTCCTGAAAAAAAAAATCTCAAATCACTGCACAGGTGACAAAAATTTAAAGGCTTAAAAAAGTCACCTTTAAAAAGGAGTAAAACCTGACTTTATTCATGTCCTCTCTATTAAAGGTATTAAACAGTTTATTGATTCCCGTAAAGAGAAAAAAAATTCTGTGCACAGTCAATAAGAACTTAAAGGTTTATTACACTAGAGCTGTAATTCAAACAAGCTTGGGAAGAAGTTTTGTCTCATTAGTCATTATAATCAGGTATCTGTGGGAATAAGTGTTAATTCTTGGAATAGATAACCATTTAATCATGTCTACTTTCTACATAATGGCTAGCATTAGGCTCTGTGGTTTCTGGACTCCTATTCAGCAAACACAAAACAGACGTCTATCTCATCCCTTCACTAACACAGAAAGCACAGGCCTTTTTACATCATGAGTCCCCTGTCATAGCTTGCCCCTGGATGTCTGAATCCAGGCTTCAGAGCCTCAACCATGAGGCAAGGGAAAACAGAAGCCTTGTAAAAGGACAGAGAAAGCTACTCCTCACATACCAGGACCAATAAAGGACATTTCAAAAAAATTATGATATGCCAGGCAGTGGACTAAGTCCTGTGCATATATAAGGGCATTTAGTCCTCTTAAAAATTCTAGGATACATGTGTTTTTATTCACATTTTACAAATAAGGAAACTGAGCTTGGAATAAACAATTTGTTTACATGTGCACAGATGTATCTGAGATTCAAACCCAAGCCAGGCTGGCTGCGATGTCTATAATATATTTATTTCTAAGAATCACAAATCATATTTTTAATATAGTAAATGTCTGAGTCACTTTCTTGTTGCCAGAAACACAGTACCTACAACTTAAGAGAAGAAAGGTTTGTGTTAGCTCACATTTCAGAGGTCTCCTTCCTTTCTTGGTTGGCTGACAATGGTGGCTTCTGAAAAAGGTCTAGCAGAGAGCAGCTGCTCATGGCGTCGCAAGAGGAAAGATCGGAGCTTGGGGAGAGACCAACGCCAGTGTGTATTCTTCCAGACCACACTCTCAGGGATCCACCTCACCCTCGGTGATCTTCCCCTCCCAACCAGGCCCCACCTCTTTCCAGCACATGAACTTCACAGACAGGGCACAACTTCCAAATGCATGAGGCTGTGGAGGACATTCCAGATCTAAGCCACAACAGTAAACAAAGTAGGATGAAACCTTCCCAGAATGATTTCATGAATAAATAACTTAAATAGTGTGAACTGGGCACTAGCACACATGTACATTTCAACCCCGTACAGAATAACACATGTAAATGTGTGCACAAACATCACTTTTCATAGGTCTGTAGATCTTTTGAAGTCCCTTATTCCTAATGAGCAGACAGGGCAGCGCCTAACTTGGAAGTCTAGGTTAGAAACACCCCTGCAGCACCCTGATTGCTGTCTGACTCTTGGATTTCTTGGTTCTGGAAGAAGGCACCTGCCATATGGAGCAGCCCTTGGAAGAGGCTCATATGGAGAGGAAACAAGACCTACAGCAAACTGCCACCTAGGCCAGCCATCTTGGATGGGGATCCTCCACCCAGCCAATGTCTTGACTGCACTGAAACTTACCCCAGCAGCCAGGCTACTCTAAGTCCCCAATCTTCAGAAACTTAGAATGTCCTTGTTGTTTGAAATCACTGAATTTTAAGGTAATTTTTTGCAGCCATAACTAATAGAGAGAGAGAGAGAAAGAGCATGAGCAACATTAAATAGTGACCCAAACAAGCTAAAGAACAGTATGTACTGTAACTCAGATCAGCCCCAGAGGCTCCCTGCCCTGGCAGTTCTCTTTTTATCATCTACATCTCAGAGGCACAGCCAACCATTTATTCAACTAACCAAATTAACAAGCAAGAACCTAAACCACTGCTGCCTCCTCGCTCGCTCTCTCTCTCTCTCTATTTATCTCTCTGTCTGTCTGTCTCTCTCTCTCTCTTCCTACAAATTGGTTCAGGGATAATTTCACTTCCTATATCCCAAATAGTCTTGTCTTCCATATCTTACCACTTTTGCCAGCTTACTTATTGCTTTACATATATATTCCTAGTAGCATCTTCTCAGTTAACTCTTGCATATACTCCAAGGCCCTGGGACTCATTTCCCCCGGTGCATGTTGGTCACACAGAATAGTGAGTTTCGTCTTGGCATTTGCAGACTACACTCTGACCGCCATCCTCTGTTACCCTTTTGCCTTTTCCTTCCCCATCCTTTTTGTTCCTTTCTTCGTTTCCACTAGTTTCCAGCTTCTCTTCTTCTTTCAGGTTTTACATATATCTTTCCAGCTCTGGCTTATTGTATATAACATGATAATCTCCACTCTCATTTGTGATGAAAAATATGATTCCATTCTTCTTTATGGCTAAATAATACTCTATAGTATATACTGCCTTTTGTTATCTATTTATCTGTTGATAGGCACTGAGGCTGTTTCCATAACAAAAGTTGATTATCTCCACTTTTCTGTGGGTCCAGAACTGCAGGGATTTGTTGGATCATCTGAGTCAAGGTCCCTAACTAAGGCTGAAGTCTTCACCCCAAGTAGCTGTTTACAGGGCATTATCAGGTTTTGGTTTTGGTTTCTCCCCTTTTGCTTCGCTTTGCTTGTGCCAGATGGATGTCTCCATTGGCCCGCTTAACACACCCTCAGAACCCCTCAGAGCAAGCAGGAGAGAGAGAGAGAGAGAGAGAGAGAGAGAGAGAGAGAGAAGAGTGGGTGAGGTAGGCACCAGAGACTCTGTAACCAAATCTCAGAAGAGCATCACACTACTTCTGTTGTAATGATATTTGCTAGACAGACACACATTACCCACTTAGCCCAAAGAGACAATTACACAAGTGCCTCAGACCTAGAGCCTGACTATCTCAATAACTTACACCCTGCTTGCCATGATTTTCTTGACCTTGTGTCTCAACACGGGTCTCACTGTAGACATCTAAGCGCCGTCGTCACCTCCTCCTGCTGTGCTGTCCTTGTGAATAACATAAGCTGAGTATAAGCTGACTTCTCTGCCAACTGTGAATCAAGGAACAGACATCTTTCACCCAGTTCACTTCATTCACTTATTTATTTTGTATTTCAGCCATGAGATGTTGTTTTATCTCACTAATATTTCAGTTTCCATCTGTAAAATGGAGCTAATAATGCAACTCGCCTCATGAGCATGCTGTGAGGATGAAAAATATAAAAACTCTTAGCATTACCGGGCATGGTGGGGCAACCCTGTAATCTCAGGATTCTGGGAGACTGAGGTAGCAGGATTACAAGCTTCAACCCAGCCTATTTACTTGCAAAACTCAGTCTCAAAATTTAAAAAAACAAAAACAAAAACAAAAAACAGTAACCATAAAAACAGGAAGTAGGGATGTAGCTCAGTGTGGAGGCCTTGGGTTTATTTATCAATACAAAAACAACAAATAATAAATAATAATAAATAACAAAAGCTTTGAACATCATATTTACAATAGTGTAGATTCTCAATGCAGAAAATAGAAATTTTTTATTGTTGTTCATTTTGCCCATGAACATCAAAAGCTCAGTAGGAAGGTTCTGCGTGTTTGGTCTGTGGTGTCACCTCTACAGATATGAACTAGAACTGGAACTTGAGAAGCCCAAGAAAGACAGCATTCCAATAGTAGCCAGAAGGGGCTCAGAATAGATCTCACGAGAGAAAATACGTGTAGTATGGACAGAAAAATATGAACAGGTGGGATGGGAGACTCGGTTTTACATTCCTTGGTTTTTTTTTTTTTTCAATTCTCTAAACAATTAACATGGTTCTTTAAAGATTAAAGACAAGTCAGTCTTGCTAAGGGACCTCAGACCTTTTGTCCTTGCAGGCTGTGAAAAGATCAAGTCTGGGAATAAAGTGGGAAAGAGCCTTTACTGAGTGACAGTTTGCAGACCCATGGGGAATATTTGGGGTTCGACTTGCACTACCTTATTATTTCAAGAAGCCATATTACATGGGTAGTTATTTCTACTCCTTTTTACATTTTTGGCAACAATCAAATAATAAAATTAACTGGTTTCATTTGAGTAATTCAGTGATGTTCAGTACATTTGCAATATCGTGTGATCACCACCTGTATATAATTCTACAGCATTTTCCTCACCTTCAAAGAGAATCCCACACCATTCACCACGGATTCTCCAGTTTCTTCTTCTTTCCAGACTCTGGCAAACACCATTTGGCATTCTGTCCCAGTGTATTTACCAACTCCAGATTATTCACATAAATAGAAGGATGCAATATTGAGAATTTTGTACTTGTCTTTTTTCAGTGATTTTTTTGCATAATGATTTTGAGATTAATCCACATTGTAATGTATGTCGTGCATTCTTTTATTTTTTTCAGCGGGGTGATATTCCAGTCTTGGAAGAACCTTTCCTGGTTCACCTTTGTTCTGTCACTATCGCTTAAGGACACCTACTTTTTTCTGGCCTCGGGTCAAAACTCTGTCTAGCTTTTTCCTATCCTTTATGCCCTTCCACTTTCTTTTACTCCTCCAAAGCTAACACGTTTTTTCAGCTCTCTTTCTTCCTACCCATGGTTCCTATAAATAGTATTATTAAACACATGGGTAATTCATGGTTATATGGCTTGGTCTGCTGGGAATTAACTAGATAAGCTAGTTAGTTAGTCATATGACATAAATGCAGATTTCCTTTGTAGTATAAGAATAAAATAGTGTTGCATTTAACAAATCTCATGCTAAGCTACTTGATGGCATGTACAAGTATACCCATTAGTAATATAGTTCACATTTCTAATGTCGAGTAGAATGGTTGAAGGATCTGACTGCTCATTCTGAGATGTCATTGGCTGGCATGCTCTAAGTTCTACCATCACTGCTTGTCTCTATCCTACTGTTAAGGAAACATAGTGGCTGGAGTCCACTAAGAGTGGGTAATTCTGAGTGGTTTGGTTTAGCCTACATGACCAATACAGATGTCTGTTTTATTGTTGATGGTAATATAGCATTGACCTTAGTGGAGCCTTTCAATAAGTCTTAATAAGTTTATTAGATAAACTCATTGATATTTAGTATGAAATGTACTTCTAATGCTAAGAACAAAATAGTTGTAGTATTAAACTGGCTATTAGGTCTTGTTAATAATTTGTTAGTCTGAAGTTAAAACATTACTACAGATTTCATTCATACTGTTAATGGCGGTATAAACATTGATTATTACCTATGCTATACCAATAGTTAGCCTGCCTTTGGATCAGCTGCAATACACAGAAATAGAAAATTACAGGGGTACAAGTGACTAGTAGAAGTTTAGATATTAAGAAGACATTTAAAATGAAAAGTCCAGTAAACTGAAATTGGACATTGAAAATCTAAACATAAACAAACTCAAGAAAACAACAAGCAAAAATAATTTAATGGGAAAAAATCTCCACTGTAGAAATATAATTTATCAACACTGTCTGAGCTACAATTTACAGCACAAGAATAATGGGGAAATGGGGCAATAAGTCACCAGGAAAAAATCTCTCACTCCACAGAAGCTGACATGAAGAGCCCTGAAATAGTAGAGCGTATAGAAAAAGAGTGAAAAAAATGGGCGTAGTAGTTACACAGGTCAAACAAGACATGCTTCAACAAATGTAAGAAATGTTCAGTGACCTCAAAGAAGATTTAGCCAAATAAACAATGGTCATAATTGATAGAAAACTTAATGATTGTACAGAAGACACAAATAAAATTATTAATAAGGCAATGCAAGACATGAAGAAACATATCAGTAAAGAAGTAGAAAGACTGAAAGAATTCCAAGCTCAACTCTAAGATATGAAGAACTCAACTGAAAACATAGAAATTGGTGTGAGCATTGTGAAGATAGAGTGTGGAATTGTGAGGACAGAATGAATGAACTCTCAATTCATATGTTCAGTGATAGGGAAAAAATGGACATTTAGGTGACGGGATGCAACAGAAAGATGGATGACTCAAAGAAAAACAACCTCAGAATTCTGGGACTGACAGAAAAAAAAAGAGGAGAGCACAACGTATATAAAGAACATATTTACCAAAAATATGGAAGAAAATTTCCCACATCTGGAATAGAAATTAATGTTGAGGTACAGCAGGCATACAGAACACCAACTAATCTCGACCAGAAAAGAGCCTGTTCATGATCCATTGTAATCAAAATCCAAGACATTCAACACAAAGACAGAACACTAAAAGCTGCAAAAGTAAAGAAGAAAGTAACCTACAAATAAAAACACAGCAGAATAACTGCAGATTTCTCAGCACAAACTTTAAAGACTAGGAGGGCATTGAATGAAATCTTTCCGGTTCAACAAACAAACAAACGTCAACCCAGGCTGATAGTCCTTTATAATTGAGGAAGAAGAAAAGGCTTTCCACAACAAAGAAAAGTTAAAGAAATTTATGATCACTAGACAAGCATTGCATGAAGATATCTGAAGGAATCTTGAACAGACACAGGGAGATTAAAAGCTCCAGGGAACCCAGAGGGGGGAAAGGGAACAGCCAAAGAGGAGGATAAGCTAACAATAGTAAAAGACAAATCAACACTGAATCAGTAAGATAAGGACAGGATGTAGCAAATATACCCCAACAATAATGCTTAATGTTTGTGGTCTTAACTCTGCTATAGAAAGATACAGATTGGCAGGCTGGCATGGAAGAGCAAAGATGCTCAGTTCACAGTGGCCAAGGAGGAGAAAAAAAGATAGCATCTCAGAGGAATAGTCAAGGAATCATATATATAGTACTTAAAGCCACACCACCATGTGCAGCCCAGACACACCGAGTAGTATGTTCTGCTAGTCTGCTAGGTGTTTCTTAATTCAATGCAGATGACATATTAGGATTAACTGTTACAGATAAGTAGATTTTCTGACCTTCTTGGGTCACCATTAACACAGTGGCTCCCCTGTAGAAAGAGACAAGGAGTCTGTAAGACAATAAGGAAAGAAATGACCAGTCAAAATCATCCCATCCTACCATTGAAGGCCTCCTATATTTGCCCAGCATCCTTTAGAACCAGTACGTCCTCCTCACTTTGGGCCACCACTACTGTGAAATAGTAAATTGCCACCTTGGCACCATTTTCTCAGTCCCCACCTGATTCAAGCACTTTCTGATGTATGAAACTAATGTTCTTGCTTTCACAAAAATTATGCAAATTACATGACATGAGCCACATTTCCCAAGGAGAAAAGTGAGATCCAAAGAGAATAAATGTAGCAGAAGTAAGTCTTGGCCTGTGCCCTGAGGTCCTAAGCGCCTGGTCCTTCTGTTGCTGTCCTGACTTCACCGTTCACTCGGCACGCTCACAAACTCCTTACACCCATGTGCCATCAGCTACTTAACAGTTTTAGGTAAGCCAACTCCTCTTGGTAATCAAACATTTTCAAGCTCATCTCAAGCACTTTTATGTATAAAACCACAAATTTTTAATTAAAATATTCTGCTATCGAAAAGAATAAACTCAGGACTATTTGAAGTTGGGGGCAAGGGATTTAGCTTAGAGTAGAGTAAGTCTGTGATTCTGATCTCTGATGTGGAGGAGGAGAGGTATGAGGAAAAGATGGAGGAAGAGGAAAAGGAAGAAGAAGGAGGAAGGGCAAGAGGGAGGAGAAGAAAGACAAGAAAAAGGGAGGTGAGTTATTCTTTGGGAACACTCCGACCAACCTTGTTATATTCAGAACAGGGTGTTCAGGCCAGTAGCATCAGTATCACTTGAAAAACTATTAGAAATGCAGAATCTTGTGCCCTGTGCAAGACAGTGAATCAGACACTGCATTTCAACAAGATTCCCCAGTTGACTCTTAAGTCCATTCAAGTTTAAGAAGTGTTAGTCCCTAGGATTCAGCGTCCCAGGCTGACACCAGCCTCTTTCTGACTCGGTCTCCTCTGGGTTCCTTTTAACCTGTTTGGCTGTGTCAGACACAATCTCAAAGGCATCTAGGCTCTGCCAAGACAGTCGGCCTCACGCATTCTGGGGCAGTTCCGTAATGGACTCTGGCTTGATGGACTTGGGAAGACCTTTGTGTGCAGGCCAGGTTTTCCATGCAAGGGTTGATAGGCCTACTTGAAGGAAGAGGAGTATGAGTGAGTGGTTGAAGCAAAGAGGGGAGGAAAGGCGAAATCCCAGACCAAATGTTGACAAGAAAGGAAAGGAGACCCAGGAGAGTGAAGCAGAGAAAAACAAGAGAGAAAGAAAAAGAGTGAGGGGGAAGAGGGAGAGAGAGAGAGAGAGAGAGAGAGAGAGAGAGAGAGAGAGAGAGAGAGAGATGCCACTTAACCACAGGGCTGATAAGTGCCCCGTTTGTGCTTTGGGCAGAACTCACATCTCTGAAATAAAACCTGGCCCCTTGGAACGATTTCGCCCTGGCTGGGGGCCAGCCGGGGACAAGCAGAGACAGGAGACAGTGCCACAGGCCTGTTTATTGATTTTAGATAGACTCCCCTGGGAGCCCATCAGAACGATTTTCAGAATTCAATTGAATTGACTCCTTCAAATTAAATTCTTTCACTGCAGCTCTGCTCCTCAACAACCACCCAGTGCTGTCCTAAAGGGGCTCGGATTCCCAATTAGCAAATGAGACTTTGAGTAATCTGACACTGCATTTTGCTGACAGGGCAGAGCCTGTGAAAGAGAGAGGACGGCTCAGTGTGGGAACATGCGCCTCTCTCATTTTTTTTTCCTGGCTGAGTGAGCAGGTTTTAGAATTGGGGAGGCAAGAAGCAGGGTTGCATTTGCAGGGGGAAGCTCCAAAAATGGAGCCTGTGCGACAGGAGCTGGTTTCTCTTTGCAGCCAGTTACATCATAGTATCCCACTCAAGCGGAATCTGGGGGTGGCCCGGGCCTTGGAAGCCAGCACATCTTGAAAAGCAGTTCTGGGGAGAAAAGTGAGCAAGAGCCTGCTGCTCCAAGGCGCTTGGCTTCCTCCTGACATCACCCTGCAGCCTTCCTTTCGCTTGGATCAAGGTGCAGTTTCAGACCTTGGAGGAGAGAAACAGCTGCACTGCTTTAAACTAGAAGCTTTGGCTGGGATTGGAGGTGGCACATAAAACCCAAGGGTGTGAGGACTCCTTGGGAATCCACGCTCCTTTCTGTAGTGCCTGGGCTGTCAGTAGGTGCCTCTGCGACCTGGGTTTAGTTACTGTCTTGTCATTGGCAGTCAATAAATGACACTGACCCCCATCTGAAAGGAGGAAGTGTTGTTCTGGCTTGCCGAGTAGAGGCCTCAGTCCGTTTTTGGTGGACAGGAAGTGGCAGAAGGGGATGGTTCAGGGCCTAGTCTAGTGAAGCTGTTTACAGTAGGATGATTGGAAATGGGGAGCAAGAAGGGCAGATCTGGGGCACGACTCCACCCCCCGGCCACACCCCCAGCAACCATCCCTCAAACAGACCCCACCTCCTAAATAAATAGCACATGAAATTGTCCATATCTTAGTCCACTTAACCCCCCAAAGTCCAACCACTTTGTAGTACGTGAAGCTTTGGGGTAACGTTTTAGATCCAGCAAACCAGCAGTTCATAGATCAAGAGACTGCAAGGCACAAACCGGGGAGGAGCCTCACCGGGATTCAGATGTGGGCACTGCATCTTTATGTGTGCAGGACACCAACCTGTCTCTCTCTGTGCCGACCACCTCTATGACTTTGAAGAAGTTGTATAAATACTTCCATGCCTCGGCATCTCCACCTGCAAAAGAGAAAATAAGTAAACGTGTCCATTTCCTGGAGTGAGTAACTAAATCCCAATGATCTAAATGCTCAGCCTCTTCAGTGGATGCTTGTATAAGGTAAATACTAATGGGTCTTTGGCAAATCAATTTTTGGACCCTCTGCCAGAAAGCAATTTTCAGAGCAATAAAGGGGTGAAGTTAGTCTGTGAGTGGATCTTTTTAGATAAGGAGAGAAGGCTGCCTCAGCTGGGCTTTAATAAATGAGCCAGAAGTCCCTGGGCTGCCCTCCTGAGCATCCTTCTGCCGGCCTCTGTGCTGCAGTCTGCACAAGTCTCGCATCTCTGAGGGAAGTTCAGTCTAGGGACAGCCCTGTGGGTGCCTTGTGCGGGAGCCTCCCACTCAGTAGTGTGTGGAAGGAAGCTGCAGGTGTCTCTACAACAAACTTTCCTTTGGTCTAAAAGCCGTAATGAGGTCAGATCTCAGCATGGGGCTAGAATATGTTAGGAAGAACCTCTGGTTCCTTCACCGGGAGGGAGGGAGGGAGGGAGGGAGGGAGAGAAGGAAGGAAGGAAGGAAGGAAGGAAGGAAGGAAGGAAGGAAGGAAGGAAAAAGAAAGAGAAAAATAATCCTCCTAAAGGAATCCACATCAGCATTTTGCCAGATAAAATATGGTTCTAGTACAACTCACTCTAACCTGAGAGAGCTTGGCAGTGCCGAGGCAGTACTGCATAGTGATGAGATCAAGCCCCAGAATGAGATAGAAGTGGGTTCGAATCCCAGCTCTGTCACTTACCAGCTCTATGATGTAGGGGAAGTTTTATGCACTTGGAACCCTGATTTTTTCCCCTCTGGAAAATAAGGATAATAAAATTACCTACTTGATCATTAGGATGATTAAAATGAGATCATTTGTATAACGATTTCAACACAATGCCTGAGGCGTAACCTCTGGATATTTGTGAGTTATTGTTATTTTTATTAACACTCATAATATTGACGCTGGTAATTAGAATTATGACTCACTAATGGAAAGTGAGAAATTTCAGGGGAACCTTTCCCAGTGGGTTTCCATCACCAGCCCCTTCCAGCTTAGTGGGATCTGCCAGAGTCTATGCGCCTCTGAACTTCTGAAGCGTTTGAAGGACAGAGTCATAGCCAGGAAGCCACCTGTGCTTGTGGAGAGGATCATCTCTTACTTGAATAGAGGGCGGGAAGTGTTAAGTGGCACAATCAATTCTCTGAGTAGATTTCCAACACCCTAGAAAGTTCCTTGAAGTCAGAATTTCACAGGAAGGAGCTCAAAGTCAACAGCCATTTTGGCTTTCTTAGTATTCTTCCCTAAACCAACCCCCTTCCTGCCTCAGGGACTTCCCTGACATCCCACTACATCGCTTCAATATATGTATCATCTCAGTGAGAGGTGTCACCTCGAGGACCTATCCCTGACTGTCCCATTTCAACTTTTATCTGCGCCCCAAACGCCCCACCTATCATCTATATTTCTCAAGGACAAAAGAAACTTCCAACTGCAAGGGACATTAACTTAGACACCAAAGGCCTCACAAGTAATTTTGTCCTAGTCTCCTAAAAATTAACGTGGAAAAATGACCAAGAGCCTGAAAAATGTCTTCGTCATTCAGCTCCACAATTTGGCTCACAGGTCTAGAAACAGATAATAATATGAAACATTACAAGCAGCAAGCAGAAAAGCATACATCCAAGGTAGCTATTGTGGGAGGAACTAGTTAGACGTAGCTTAAATTTCTAGTAACAAGGGAATGGATTAAACTGTTCTTGACCACCAGTGTGTTGGAACATCACGTGGACATTTGAAGTCTTTAATCCCATGGGGATGCCATTAGAGTCGAACATGTATCTGGATGTTAATGGTTGCTAGCAATGTCATTCCGAATGGGTTGGTAGGAGGCCATGCATCAAAGTGTTAAGGTTATCACTGTGGGAGTTCAATCACAAAGCTTGCTTTCCGCCAACAAAATATTTTTATTTAAACTATGTAGGAGTTCTAAGACATTTAAACCCATTTAGAATTCAACAATTACACACATATAATTGTTATAATTCATTTTTGAAATTAAATAAAAGGTCTGCTCATGGCAAAATTCAAACCTGCAACACTATTATTGACAGTCACCATGGCATAATTTCTCTTACAACTGCAAATTCGAACCTTTGGACCTGCATGGCTCCATCTTCCCCACATGATGACCAACATTTGGTCCTGTTTCTATGATTTCAATGTTTTCAGAGTTCGCCTATTGGTGAGATCATACAGTATGGATGCCTTTCTGTGTCAGACACATTAGATTCAGCACGATGTCCTTCTGATTAATTCGCATTACCACAAAATGGAGGGAAATTCTTTCTACAGGCTGAATAATGCTATAAAATTCTCTTTATGAACAAAATTGTAACTTCCACAAACAAATACAATTATGACACATCAAAATAATAGAAACATTCTAAGAAAAGAAACATGGGTGCTCTTATTTATTTCCAGTTTCTAAACTTTTTTGACAACAAATGTTGAATATACTTGTAATAGGAAAATACCCTTGTTGGAAATGGAGGAACAGCTCAGCAGTTAAAGCACGTGTCTAGCAAACCCAAGGCCCTGAGTTCAACTCCCCAGCACCATGTAAGCTGGGTATGGTGGTGCATGCCTGTAATCCCAGCACTCAGGAGGCTGAGGCAGGAAATTGTCATGAGTTTGAGGTCAGACTAGACTCCATAGTGAGTTTAGAACTAGCCTGGACTACAGAGAAAGACACTGTCTCAAAAAGAAAAAGACAGAAAGACAGGAAGGAAAGATGGAAGGAAGAAAGAAAGAAAGAAAATATACTCATATTGAGCAAGAATGTTGGTGTTTGACAATGCTCACTGAGTCCCTTGTTCCCACCAAACACAGTGATCGTCCCTGTGGGGAGATGGTCCCTTCGTATCCTGTGTCATCGACCATTTTCTCTGCGTTCATGCTTTTTAGAAACTCAAGTCCAGCAAATAAAATAACAACCAGTTAGATAATGTAAATGGGTAAATATCGCCAGGATTCGTTACATAACATGCATATATATATATATATATATATATATATATATATATATATATATCTTGAGGATGTAACCACTTATTTTTCCACTTCAGAAACCTTAGCTTCTGCCAAAATGATGATGGCGGGTGGGAAATTTTGCAGAGAAAAAAATGTATAATTCCTTTCTTTGAATTTGACAGAGGAAGAGGTGGAGTTGATAAGGAAGGGAAATGAGGGTTTCAATGAAAGCAAGAGCTGTGCCTGTTATCACTACGGAAAGTGCAGCAAGAAGTGGGCTAGACTGGGTGGCTGGAGCGTGACAGTGGAGACCTAGGTGCCTAGGGGTCATGGGGCACTTGGCTAATTTGCAGGGCAAGGCGGGGTGTGTGTGTGTGTGTGTGTGTGTGTGTGTGTGTGTGTGCGCTAGGGATTGAGCCCAGGGCCCTCCCATTGAGCTACAACCCTATCTCGTGTTTTTTCTATTCTGAGACAGAATCTCACTAAGTTGCTAAGTTGCCTACACTGGGCGCAAACTTGCAATACTTGTGCTTCAACCCCCTACCCTGCCGCCCCAGAGTGCTGAGATTACAGGACTGATCCAGAATCTGACACAGGCACCAGAGACACTGTCTTACTTTATGACTTTGGTCAACTCAAGAAAAATCTCCAAGAGACCAAACAAACAAATAAACAAAAAAAAAGTCTTCTGAATCAATGTTCCTCTTCTGGAGCTGAAAGCCCTCTGGCATCTGTTCTGTGCTGCTTCGTTCTGTATATGTGGTGTGTTAACTTTTTCATCTACTAGTTTTCACTCTCTTTTGTCATCCTTGGGATTTTTTCCCCCTCAGTCCCACGATTCTCCACAGCAGTGTTCATTCGTACCTGTTTGCCACCTGTGACCCCTGTCCTGTGGCAAGCCCCTGAAGGAAGGGGGACACTGAAGATGAAAAGGCAAGGAGGTGGTATACAAACCCATGCCAGCCATTCTCTCATTTCTATTGCTCTCTGAAGAATTGACCAATGTCAGGTGGTGCCTACCAGATTCCTGGCCACTGTCAGGACAGGACAACAGGTCAAGCATTGGTAGAGACTCTGCTGGGATCTTGAAGACTGATTTTTGAAGCTTTCATTGAGTTCAGTACTTTCCTGGAACAGCAGGCGGCCTGAATATTTTTCTGAATTCAGACTAATATGTCTTTTGACCAGACCAACCCTCAGGGTTAGATAATGGCCTTCAGCTGGAAGACCACAGTCAAATTCAGATCATAAGCATGTTTTCTTTGACCCATGCAATAATTGTTATTTATTCAAACTACTTCTCATAAATTAAAACTTGAGTGATTCCATGTGAAATTCTGCATGTGTGACCCTGCTACAAAACAGAGCAAAGTAAAAGAAGACTTGGCATCCTACTGTCTAGACAGGGAGACCGAAGGGAGAGAAAGGAAAGTGGATGGAAAAACAATTAAGATGTAAAGTGTGGATACATGAACTCCTCAAGTTGCATGTAACTGTTATGTGTCACAGGTGCATACTAATAAAACGAATAATTTTGGAAAAAACAAAACCATGAACTCTGGAGTCAGATTCTCTTCCTGGTTTAGAATCTCCGCTTTGGGGCTGGAAACAAAGTACCACATCTCTCCACGCTCCAGTTTTCTCACCAGAACAGTTGGAACAATGATAATACTGCTCACCCAAAATGCTTGTTTGCAAGGATTAAATGAATTAACGTGAGAAGTGCCTTTAGAACAGCACCCACAATGGGTAAATGTTGGAATAGTGGCTGCACTGTGTGGACACAGGGCTGAGCTCACAGCAGTCACACCCTCCCCCGTGGCCTACGTGGAGCATCCACACTCCATTCCTGCTTCACTCAGTTCACTCATCATAAAGCGTTTGTGCTTGAGAGCCATGCTCTTGAACGGGGCCCCACCGCTTGCCAATGGGGGGCCTCTGTGAACCCGTGAGGGTAACAGCGTCTTGGGCTGCAACTTCGAGACCTCACATCTGCTGATTCCTCCCGCCAGAAAGACTGAGTGCTACAGCTGGAATATTATTTCCTTTCTCTGATATGACCGTGTGACTCGATTTAGGCAAGGAGCAAAACTGATGATGTGTTGGTTCTGAGCTGAAGCCAGAAGAGGCCTTTTGGGGTTTTGACTAATCCTTTCATACTTCTGCCATCACCGTTGAGAAGGGGAATCTTAGGCTAGATGCTTGCCCTAGGAAGTCGAGGTGTGATAGCCAGTTAGAGATGTTCCACATACAGTGACTTTCTCAAGCTAAGATGACCTGTCCAACAGAGTCAGTTCCCGGCTAATCAGCAGAACCATTAACAAACCCAGCAGAAGTCTGCTGAAGGTCAGCCGATCCTCGGGGAGCCCTGGGTAGATGCGATAGGGGAACAAATGGTTCTTCTGGTAGGCCACTGAGTTCTGAGATGGATGGTTGCACAGTAGAATATAGATAATATTTACACTGAACTTGAGTATTTTGTGTGCATATGTAGCATGGCAAAATTACAATCCCTTCCCCTCCCCTTTTTGGATTTTTCCAAAACCCCCTCACTCCTAGCTCCCACTCTCACCTGCATTTGTTTTTCCCCACCTTCTTTTCTGCTTCCGTTCCTCCCACCCCCCCCTTTCCCTCTCTATAAAGTTCATCCTTTTACTTTCTTCCACATCACCTTATATTTTTTATGGTTTGGTTTTCTCCTATTAGAGAAACCATATGCTATTTAACTACCTGGGCCCTATTCCTTTCACTGAACATAATGGACTCAAGGTGCATCCATTTTCCTAAAAATGACTCAAATCTGGCATTCTTAATGGCATAGTAGTACTCCACTGTGTATATATGTCACGTTTTCTTTACCCAGTCATCTGTACTTGGGCATATTGTTTTTTTCCAATAATTAGTTAAGGTCTGTTGTGTTGCTATACAAAAGACATTCAAGTTATCATTACATCAATCAGTTTTCTTATGCTAAACTTATATCAAAGACTGAATAAATGAATTGCTGCATTAAAAGAACTTAAGTCTATATCACAAAAGTATATTACACATTAAGCAATAGATATAATGGATTATTTAGTTATTTCAGAATTTTTAAAGAGGTCTTTCCCTTAAGAGGAGGAGGAGGAAGTAGTATTGTTATTACAAATTTAGTTACAGAGCATGAGATTGAAAAGTAAAATTCAAGAGTCACAGGTTGAACTAATAGCCCACTGAGTTCTTAGCCAATGGACTAAGGCTATGTGGTCTTTTATCTTAACCACCCAATGACAGATCCAGAAAAGAGACCCCAAGAATCACTTATTTACCAACTCTTACTGTTTTTAAAACAAATAATATCCCAAACCAAAACCACTGCCTTCTGCCACTCCAACTCCAGCTAAATATCTTTACACCTCACAAGCATCAAAAAAGTTTCACAGATTAAGATTTTATACCAGTTCCCCATGTTAAATATTGTTATGTTTTGCAAATCAATATGCTAATAAAATAATAATTGAGAAGTTTCATAGAACTTATGAAAAAGCTGGTAATGTTTTAACGCAAAACCAATAAAATGATTGATTAAAATAAAGAAAAGACATATTTCAAAAAATTGTAAAAGAACCAAAGTCATAGAACATTGAATTGAATGAGGAAGACATTTTACCTCTCTGTTATCAGCAATCAATTTTTTGAAAAAAAAAATAGTTGCTTGCATCAGCAGAAAAGTCAGTATTGATCGTCACAATGTCTTTTAGGAAGCTCAGGAGCAAGTTTGAAGTTTGTCTACCAATCATGGTTAAAGGGACCAGGTATGTTAGTACATATCTGTTATCCAAGCACCCTGGGTGGCTGTAGCAGAAAGAGCACAAATTCTAGCCTAGCCGATATGGCCCTGTCTCAAAATAAAAAGGACAGACTGGAGATATAACTCTGTGCAAAGGGCAATGGTTCAATCTTCCCCCAAAATAGTGGATTTAAGTATATAATAGTACAAGTATTGTGAAAATATGAAACCCCTACTTCTGATTTATTCTTTTATTTTTCTTTCTGTGGTTCTAGGGGTGGAACCCCGGCCCTCTACATTGAGCCATATCCCTGGCCCTTGTTTTGATCTTGCCAAGTCATTGAGTTGCTCAGCCTGGACTCTTATTTATAATCTTTCTGCCTCAATTTTTTAAAGTGCTGGGATGAGGCGCCTGCATCACCAGGCCTGGCTTACTCTTCTAATTTATTCTTTTTAGCCTTGTTTCTAGTTTTGAATTTGGGTCTAGTTTTGAATCTGAATTTGATGTTCCCTATTTTGGAAGTCGCATGATCTTTGTTAGAGAATAATTCAAGTGTTAAAATGTGTGCTGAACACATGCACTGACATGCATGCATATGTGTGATTGCATGATCTATGTATATATGCTTATATTTTTCTCTTACAAGACTATATATACCTCACATGCACACAAAAGTTGACAGCAGTCATGAGCGATGTGAAAACAAGGCCCATACACCAAGGTGTTGGAGTAAGGAAATTTCTGAACTTACCCTGCTGTTTCTGTAGGAACTTGACATTTGTAGACAGCCAGGGTTGGAAAAAGTGGCTTTCAAAGATGACTGACAGATAAATTCTATTTCATATGGCCCTTGGCAACTCGTCAAGTTCTGGAGTCTGTTTTCAAACACTTTGTA
Organism: Ctenodactylus gundi; assembly: GCA_004027205.1. NCBI lineage: Eukaryota > Metazoa > Chordata > Mammalia > Rodentia > Ctenodactylidae > Ctenodactylus > Ctenodactylus gundi. Next base: position 34,039 of record PVKB01001467.1, read on the forward strand.
TTTGGTTTGGCCCAGGAACTTACTTTCATCAACAGAATACGGTGGGAGTGGTAGTGGACAAGTTTGAGCCCCAGATGCCCAAAAGTCTCGCACTGCCTACCTTCAGTCTTTTGCAACCCACCACATAAGGAAGTAGATCTAGACTACTTAATAATGAAAGACCACTTAAAAATGACCAGAACACATAGCCAAGGTAACCCCCGTTGGCAGCAGCTTGCTCCAGTTCACAGAGCAAGTTCACGCCAGAGGCTAGACTCTAACTCGATCCTCCAGTCCTCTAACCTCATGTTTTTAAAGAATGTGCTCCGAAATGCCACCGTGAGAAGACATCTGCTATGAGGGCAGAACTCTGGAATACACTAAGAAAGAGACCACAACAAGAATCAAAAGACAGAGCTCTCCTCTTAGCCAGTCACCGGCTGTGTATACCGAAGCAAGTAGACTGACCTCCTGGTCTGCTTAACAAGCAGATTGGGGAAGCCAGTCCTCAAGTCCTCTTTAAGTTTTAAGAGTACTTGATTGTGTGAGTCCAACTCATGCCTCACTAGCTGCTTCTCGCAGCAAGAGCTCGGGGATTTTATTGTGACAGGCTGGGAGCCGGCGAGGGGGAGGCAGGAGGCTGTGTTGCCTGCTGTCACTTCTTCTAAAGGGTAACATTGTCACTCACAGCCTATCTTGCTGTGAACTTCCCTTAATGGTTTAGCTGGATTCAGACTCAGATTAATCATCCTGGGCAACAGCGACACGACAAACTCGTCCTTAATTAATTGGCAGTAACATAAGATACCGTGTTCCAGGTCTGCTTCCAAATCAGCCTCTGTCCTCCTGGGTCTAAGCCATGGTGTGCCATTTCTTCCTCCTGTGCTCCTCTTGGTTAAAGAACATGTAAAAGTCCACTTGGAAAAGAATGTTAGGGGAAGACTCAAGCCAGACTCGTCTCCTTTCAGACTCATCTCCTTTCCTATTGGCTATCTTCCATACATGAACATGTTTGCCCTTTCCTTGTGTTAAACAAAAACTCAATATTATTGCTACATGTGCAATCTTGTAGAAGCGAAGATGAGGTCATACCATAAACAAGCTCTGAATCTCCTTTTTCAATAAGGTTTTATATCAAAGAGATCTATTTGCAGTCAACTATGCACACACCATTCTTCCTGATCTTGATATTGAATCTCCTGTGCATGGAACCACAAATGATGGTTGAATGACTAAATCTCTCTCGTAAAACAACCACATGTATTTTCTAAACTTTCTCACCCTCTGCCAATTCCTCCAATCACACTACGTTTGCTCTCATCTCGATACCAGCAAGCTTCATATTAGTCAAGAATCCTCAGGCAACAGGAGGAGTGCGAACACAGTTCAAACTGGCTTAGGTAAAAGAAGGAATTTTTGGACTGTGTACCTGGGAAAAAGTTGGAGTAGCTCATAGGAATAAAAGAAACTGATTTGGGGGTTTGGGACTTATAGTCTCATCCTAAAACTCAGTGTTCCCAGAAATCAACACCAAATGAATTTCTCTCTCTCTCTCTCTCTCTCTCTCTCTCTCTCTCTCTCTCTCTCTCTCTCTCTCTCTATCTGTCTCCATTTCCTCCTCTCTTCCCTTCCTCTCTCTCCCTCCTCCCAACTAAAAAGCGCTCCCAGAAGAACCCAAGGGTACCAATACCTCAGTCTTGGATCTCCAAGAACTGTAAGAAAGAAAAATTTTTAAAAAATCCTCCTGCCTATGATCTAATGGCAGCTCAAACCACAAATACTAACCTATCTCCTCTGCCTGTCAAACTTCTCTCTGATATTTTATCCCTTTGTGCTCTTTTTTAGCGACTTTTCTTTTACCTATCTCCATGTTTTTCATTATCATTATGTCTTTGGCCTCCAAGATGGAATTTTCAGCTGGATTCCCACATGAACTACAGATTCTTCTGTCACCAAAATAGCTCCACTGATGCCTCACACTCAGAAGTGACAACTGAACATGTTGTCTCCTCTCAAAGCTCCACCTGCATCTCTATGGCCACCAGACACTTCATCTCTGGGCACAGATCTGCGCTCACCTGATAGCTCACCGATGTCACTATCAACATATGCTTCTCTGCTACTCTCAGGCGCAGGCACTGGCCACAATTGATTAATTATGCCTAGCACATAGTTCTAGAGTTGTCCATTTATTTTCATCTTCGTTGACAACACATGCCTAGAAGTGACTGTCAGTGTGGCTCTGAGTCTCCAAAACATTGTCTTCCGTGGCTTCCCTCAGCCCTATCCTATGTTCATTGTCTACCTCACCCTCCACAGCCAACCTTGGTTATGCTGGGCCTCTGCTTGGAGTCAGTCCAAAGGATGATCCAAGGTGGCCTGACGTCTGCCTTCGCTATGGTGTGAAGAGGGTTTGTCCCTCCCAAAGTCACACAAGAGCTTCCTCCCCAAAGTTCTACGAGAACGATATGAAGTGGGTAGAATCCTAAATTCCACTATGATGCTCAGAGTTGGAGCCTTTGGAAAACAATTAGGTTCACATAAGGTTTTTTTAGCGTGGAGTCCCCATGATGGAATCATGATAGCTTTATAAGTTGAGAAACAGTTCAATTCTCCCAGCACCACATAATCTGGGTGCAGTGGTGCATGCCTATAATCCCAGCTCCCTGTAGAGGCTGAGGCAGGAGGATTACCATGAGTCCAAGGCCAGCCTTGGCTGCCTTGTGAGTTCAGGACCAGCCTGGGCTACAGAGTGAGACCTTGTCTCAAAAAAAAAAAAAAAAAGAAAAAAAGATGAGGGACAGAGACCAAATATACAGTGATACACAAACACTCGCTCCATGATTTGATACAAACCAGAGTCATCCTTGCTGGATGAAGCCTACATTGTGCTGTTTGGACTTCTATCTCCAAAACCATGAGACAACTTCACCTCTTTTCTTTATAAAGTAACCCAACTCCGTTATTTCATTATTGTATCAAAACCAGACTAACACATCTTACCATATTTATTTATCTTTCTCTCTCACACTATTTCAGCAGTGTGGATCAATCTACTAACAAAAGTAGATATCAGTCTACTCTCTTTTGGACCATATGACATACAGTAATGCCTCTGAGCATTGAGCATCTGGTTCCTGCTGTCTAGCTCAGTCTTTTCCGTTGCTTTTTACCCACTCCACTCCCAGTAGCCCTTCTGCTTTCAGCTTTTTCTTTCCATCTCTTTGACACCTTCCCTTCCCTCCAAATTTCATTAACTTTTGATGCTATCTTACAGACTACGTTATTAACTTTGTTGTAAGACCACCTAGTACTATTATAAACAAAGTGTTTTCTCTGCTAGATGGTGAATTCCTTAATAGAGGGAGAGAATTTGGTGTCTGGTATAGCTATTTAACAAGTACTTGTTTAATGAGTCAACCAATAAGGCATGGGCAAAATCTACATAAATATATACTGAAAACATACGCCAGAAATACAGAATCTCATACTCACACTCTGTTGTGCAGTGACAGAGTTCATTTACCTCAGCCCTTACTAGGGTGACTTACAATAAAAATAATTCTCCCTCAGTATCATTTCTTTAATGTGAGTCTGTCTGAAGACCTCTATGAAGTATCATTTTTACAGCTTTACATAGAAGGTCAAAGAGCTTATTTGGGCTTCATGCTAACTTCATTAACTTATTCTTGAAAATCTGTTCAAACCATTAGTGTTAGTTCTTCTAAGATACTTCGATCTGCAAAGGAAAGTCTGTTTCACCATTGATTGTTCTCAATTGATAAACAAATCCACATCAAAGCTCTTAGATGGATTTTGCTGATGACATATCTCTCCTCCTTGGTCTTTTCCCTTGTCTGGTTTTTCTCCCCTCTAATCACTGTGGAATAAACAAACACTGGCTGTTACATTTCTCCCTGACAAGTGGCTCACTCATATCTCTTTGCCTGTTTTATCTGGGCTCTTGACTGCAATTTTTACACTGGCATGAATAAATTTAATGACAAAGAAAATGTTCGGATAGGGTGGTTACTGAAAAATAGGACATAAAATTGTAAGCAGAGACTTCTGGATTACGCTGCATGATGGAAAAAGTGGCAGAGGGAAAACATACGCATGTAAAAACAATCCGTGGCAGAACTGTAAAGGTGGGAGGAGCGTCACCCACATGTGGCAAAAGAGGAATACATGTTTATAAAAGCAACCTCTAGTGGAATTGGACAGTGGAACCGTGATGTGAGAAGATAATACTGGCAAAGATGGATAATGAAGATGAAAGTGATGTACCACAAACGTGTTGTAGGTTGTCAATTACATGGAATTGCATGTCAGTCAATTAAGAGGACGTATCCTTAATTCAGGTCTTGACTATCAGAATTGCTTTATTTGACATTTATCCTCAGAATGTCTTGTGTATAGATCTTTGACCCAGACACTCTGACAAAGATGTCCAGGGAACATAAGCTGTGCCTCAGACAACTTACCACTACTAGGAGAGACTGGGAGATTCCATATTCAAAATGAAAAATCTTTCCCTTACACATCCTGTAAAAAAATTCTACTTGGCCTCATAGCTCTCCTCCACTCACTTTTTAAAAAAATTAAAATACTAGAATTACAGCCCTTATGATCTAAGTCTGTATCCAATGTCAATAGTACATGAAGTTTTCCTTAAATTTCTAAAGAATAACTGGGTGGAAGAATTACTACCCAGTTGCCCAGATCATTTCATTTTTATTTTTATTTCATTGATGCTGATGGACATCAACCAATGAAGCAGTTGCATTTGTCTCGTGCCCGGAGACTTCTACGTCTTTCCGTTTCTTCAATACTCCTTGCGTGGTGTCATGTTCAATTCACATAAAGCTGTAAATCAGCACTGTGTTCTTTGTGTTTTTGTTTGTTTGTTGTTTTGTTTTGTTTTGTTTGCTGATAAAAGGTAGTTCCTTCTATGAACTAGAAATTAGTAAGTTCAATGGAAGATGGCAAAAGGCTACAGAACAAAACAGGCAATATATCATTGGTTGATCTTCATTTTTATATAAATAAATGACTTTTGGGAAACACAGGAACAATATGTCATGGCTTTTCTGACAACCCATTAAATTTAATTTATTAAACAAAGTTTTGATTGACCACCAGTGTACTAGACGGTAGTTCAGCCATACTAATAAGGAATACAAATATTTCATCTGTTTGCTAGCAACTTCCTCTGACTTCCAGATATTAAAGAAATTGCATAACTCCTCTGATTTTGGGCAGGGTAGAGTACTTGTCACCGGACCAGTCTTCCCACTGTTAGCAACCATAAAACTAGACAAAAATGGTAAGTGAATAATTTCACAGACAATGTAGAACAGATAGCACAAGACCATGATCCCTGGAAAAAAAAAAATGGTCCCTCTCAGGTGAACCCCAGGATCACACAGCCTCCTGCTTGAGGAAAGTTTCCCCAGTGCGATGCAGAGAACTGAAGACTTAGCAAAGCACAATGGTTCTGCTAAGCTGACCACGCAAATATCACAGTTCAGGAAATCTGCAACAAAGCCCATTAGAAGCCATTTTAAAAAATGAATCAATGAACTAATGTTTAAGGAAGTCATCAAAGAGATGGAAGCTCTGAAGAGAAGCCCATAGCGTCCATGCAGGGCATCCCTTGTAAGTCCACAGCCGAGGGCTAAGAAGCTCAAGGCTTAACAGGCGGCAGTTACTGTGGGCTAAAGACATTGGAGGTCATAAGAGCTGGACTATGCCAAGAGGTAGTGTTGTTCCAGTCTTAGAGTGAATATATCTTATTATCCCATCCGTAACATACCTGAAATCCACACAAGACAGAAAACTATCTTCTTTGTAGGATGAAGACAAAACATACAGGAGGTATATCTAACCCGGCGCCCACCGTGTTTTGGTTCTTGATTTTTTTAAACATTATAATGAAAACATTTTTAAAGTTTTACATGTACATATGTACATTAGCTATATTACATATTTTATATGTGACCCAATGTAGTTCCTTTTCATTCATAAAAAGGGGGGCAAAATAAACAGCAGCAGGCCACAAGTCAGCCACCTGCCTGTGGCTGGAAGAAATGCCTAACTCGGCTTGCCTCGCTGAGGCTGAAAGTCAAATCCAACATAAAAGCTGCAGGCAAGAGAGCCAGAAGGTTAAAGATGGATGAGTTACAGAGATTTGATAAACAGCTTTTCATAGAATTTTCCCTATCCAAACATAATGTTAAGCATTCACAAGTTCATGGTGATCATTCATTAGCTGAGCTGCCTGCTTAGATGAAAAATCAATACTTTTCAAAAAAAAAAAAAAAAAGAATCCAAGGTCTCTACAATATATTTTTCTCCATGCTTGAAATTCAATTAAAACCATCTAGCCATGTAAAGAAATGGGGAAAAGTGATCTGTGGTCGAGAAAAATAAAGTTGGGACGATAAGTCAATACTGAGCTGGCACGAAGGTGGGATCATAAAGAGATCTCAAACAGATACTGTAAAAATGATGAGGATGTAATGCAGATGTGTAATGTTTCCTCAGGTGAATGCAGTTATTATGTATTGCAAACATATGCTAATAAAATAATAATTGTGTGAGGAAATATGAACCTATTTGGCCCTCTTTATCCATGGCATATGGATTCAACAGAAGACCAATTTTTTAAATGTGTGCTTGTACCGAGCACATAAAACTTTATTTCTTGTCATTATTTCTTTAAAAAATGCAATAAGAAAATGATCCACACAGAATTTACATTGTTTTTATATTGTAAGTAATCTAAATATGAGTTAAAGTATATATGAGATAATGAAAAGATCATATGCAAATGCTATGCCATTTTGTATAAGGAAATTGAGTATTTTTGGATTTGGGGGGAGGGTCCTGGAACCCATCTGCTATGAATACTAAGGAATAATTATATGCACAAATAATTAAAGAATAAATTTAAATGTAGCTTAATGAGAACAGAAATCTCAGCAGCTAAGAGAAAACCACAAGAAATAACCAAGTGAAAAGTAGAGATTAAAAATACAGTCATTAAAATCCCAATGTGTGAGATTTCAAAACTCCCTGGGTGGGTAAAAGATTTGAAGACATAAAGGGAAGTTATCTAATCTACAGAAAAAAGAGTTTTAAAAATGGAAACAATTTAAAATTAACATAACTTGCGGGTTCTATGAAATAATATCAAATGATCTGATGCACATACAGTTGAAATTCCTAAAGAAAACAGTAATATTGGAATAAAATGACACATTTGATGAAATAATAGATAAAAGAGATATCAAGAGGTTATCAATAGATATTTTAAGAAGCTTGATAAATAGAAATACAACCACCCTCAAGACCTATATAGTCAAAACTAGGAAAAAGAAAAGATAAAGATATTAAAAGCCAAGAAGTAAGATGTACATTATCACTGGCTTCTTATATGAAATAATAGTGATCAAAAAAATAGAATATACTCTTTTTTCAGCACCAAGAATTTTACCCAAGAGTCTTTGCACTAAGCTACATCTTCAGCCTTTTAAAATTTTTATTTAAATTATATTTTATTTTGAGTCAGGAACCACTCCATTGCCTAAGTTGGTCTCAAACTGGCAAGCCTCCTGCCTCATTCTCCTTGAGGGGTAGGATCACAGGTATGTATCTTCATGCCGGTTTTAAAACAATATTCTTAATTTGCTAAAGGAAAAAAAAATAACATTCAAATGACATTGACAAATCTGCGTACAACAAAAATGACTCTCAAAATCAAGGATGCAATGCTGGCATTCTCAGACAAATGAAGTGTGAGAGAATATGTTACCGACTGGTCAGCACTGGAAGAAAGGAGAAGGGATATCCTTCCAAAACCAAAGGGAAATCACCATATTAAAAATCCTGGTGCACATCAAAGAATAAGGAGCCCTAGAAATGATGGATTAGTAATTAAATATAAAATATGATGTTTTCTTCATGCCATCATTTTCTTAAAAGAACACTGACTAAATAGAAAATCATAACATTGCACAATGGGTCTTAAAACGTACTCAAAATTGCACTTATAAAGACAAGTCCAGCCAAGGCATGGCAACCCCACACCTGCAATCCCAGGACTCTGGGAGGCTAAGGCAACAGAACACAAATGTGAGCCCAGCCTGGGCACTTAGAGTCTTAGTAAGAACCTGTCACAAATGGAAAAAAATTTTTAGAAAGGCAACTAAGAAAAAAATTGGAAAGATAGGTGATTTTAATATGACCAAATTAATAATTCTACTAAAAGTGGATGCTCTACACTAGAATGAAAAGGGCCAAGTGGTCAGACCATTTAAAAAGTAAAACCCCACCATGTGCAATCTTAAACGGAGACATTCGAAAATACAAGTACACAACATAAAATCAGAATAATGGAAAAAATGTACTCTGCAAACAGTGAATGTAACAAAGCAGGAAACCATCAAAGTAAGAAGCCACATTAACCAGACCCAAAAGAAACCATTAATATTAGATTTTAGAACAAAAAGTTTTAAAGTGGTTAAAAATTCATAGTAGTAAAAAGAGCAATTCATCATGAATGTAACAGGACATTAAAATCCATAAAGCATAAAAAAGATACGTAGAAATAAGAAGTCCAGAATCTTAGTTGGAGACGCTCAGAATGCCTTTCCTGCCCATTGATGGAACAAAACAGGAAAAAAAATTAATAAGGACATAAGAGGTGAAAACAACACCATGAATCACATTGATGTGACAGATATTTAATAACCATATACTCCAAACTACAGAATAGATGTCATTTTCTTAGGAAACATTCACCAAGACAGAGTGTATATTGTGTATTCAAATCTTGATACATTTTTAGTGTGGATTTATTCCCTATATTTCAAAGTAAATGATATTACTCACTGTACTTAGTGCATTTACTTTCTTTCATATTTTTACTTCTGTTTTTATAAATAGCATAAAATTTATGCACTTAGTGTATATTTCAAGGACATCGAAATACATCTCACGGTTGTGTAGCTGTAACTGCCGTCAGCCGCACCCAAACGTTGTTATTTGAAAAGATGAATCACATTGATAAACTTCTGGTCAGGATAACCAAGAAAAACAAAACAGACACAAATAACAAAAAAAAAAAAAATACCAGAAATGAAAGAAACATCAGCAGTCCTGAGGCCACCGACATTGGAAACATCAGATGTGATAATTTAAATGAAATAAATTAATTCATTGACACACATAATCTACCAAAACAAGGAAAATTGAGCATCTGAATAAGCCTCTACATACTAAGAAATAAAATAAAGTTGAGTTAATAGATGATAAACTTGCCAAACTGAACACAACTGGCCCAGGTGGTTTCAAGTTGAATTCTACCAAACATTTAAAGAAGCAATACTCGTTCTCCACAACTTCTTAAAAAACAGAAAGAGAAGGGAAAAAAAAAATGAACTCATCCTATGGGACCAGCATTCCCCTAGTATATGAGAGATATGACAAGAGAGAGGAAAAGTATAGGCTGACATTTCTCAGGCGCATAGACAAAAAAATCTCAACAAAAGATTATCGACCCTAACAATGTATGGAAAGAACTGTACTTCTAAAGCTAAGGAAACCCGAATACAGCACGGATTTTTCTTAACTAAAAAGGCATCAATATGGACTCACTAATAAACAGTATACTTTGAGACTAATACACCATGTGAGTAACAGAGAATGGGATGTAAGTATAGGGGAACTTCCGGTGTCACATTTACAGCATTATTGATCAAGAAGTGTTCTATAATAACAGTTATTAAAAATGAAATTGTAAAAAAAGTGAGATTTATGCACTCTCGGTCAAGAGAGCAAAACAGAGTAACAAAAATTGGTTAAAAAATAAAATAACGGGGCAACCCCATTTCTGGATCCCCCTTCTATCTTGTAGAAGCTTCCCCCTCCTTCTTTCCCCTCGATCAAATGTTCTCTTTAAAAATAAGTAGCTAAATGGTAGGCATAGCCCAAACCACATTGGTATTTACGTAAAAATAAAAAAAAAATGGACTATGCGTGCTAAATCCTAAAAAATATTTTAAAAAGCAAGAGCTCTGATATGTTGTTAATAAGAGGCGATGTTTTATTAAAGAGATTCTGAGGAGAATATGCAAGTAGGAAAATGTATCCTGTCCAACACCTAATCACTCAGAGTTTGAAGGATTTTAGAAACATTGGCATACTTGATTCCCACATTAATCCTGGAAGGTAGGGTTGGGTATTTTATTTACTGGCCAATTGCAGCGAGATGGTAGAGGACAGAGCTCAGCTGAAACCCATGTCTTCTGAAGAGGAGGATGCTTAGCAGAATAACGCCATAGCAGGAAGTCCTTTCCTGAGAGTCACATACACCATTGCTGCCTCCATCTCCCTGTCTTACAGTGGCCAGAAGAGCCAGTGCCCTGCGGACACTCTCAACTGCCCTTCCTGCACTTGGCAAGAACACAAGTGGCTGAACTCTCCGTGGGGACCAGTGCCTTTCTGCTTTGAAAAAATTAACAAAGACTCCTTGAAACCTCTTTTGATTTCGCTGGATTTCCCTCCAAAGGAAGGCCATCCTCGCCAGCTTGAAGGCAACATGAAAAACTTCATCCAGCATTCTGACTCCACACAGAGCTGGGATGTCATGGAATTTGGCCACTTGACATAATCAGGAGCTTTCTCCTCCCCCTTTTCAGGGTCAGCCAGCAGTAATTTGGCTCTCCTCCGTCTGCCTGCATTATCTCTACTGCGGGGAATTAACAACCACTTCACTGCACAGCTGCTAGAGGCTGGAATAATTAATTAAAATTTAAAATAAAGCCATTTACAAGCCTTTGTATCCGAAAACTATAGGAGTGAGTAACCTCTTCAAGGCATTTCAACTGATTAGCAAGGGAAAAGAAACTTTTTTTTTCAAGAGTATATTGGCTGTGTAAAGTACATTTGCTAAGCATGTATATATCAGCAATCAAACCATAAAAGCTGGCACTAAAGCAGAGCAATCTTGTTGTGTATAGAAATTGGAAATTTACCCAGAATATCAAAATGGGTTCATGCTGGTAGGTGGGAATGAGGGTTGAAAGCCAGGACACCAAATTAAAAGCATCCAAGAAAAAGAGTGACAGTTCAAGATAATGACCAGCCTATTGTCTTGTTTTACCAGGGACTACAACAACTTTGTAAACAGCCCAATAACATAATGCATGGGCAGAAACTTATTTGTATTGTTTTGATTTAATGAGGTTTCAAGTGAGAAATAGGTAAGCCAATCACACGTGTTACAGGTACTCATTTAGCTAAATATCTTACTTTTAACTCGGTGAAAAAAAAATTGAAGAGGTGACATGACTTTCTCAGCGTCACACTGCAAAATAACTCATTCCTGTAAACAGCCACTTCTCATTCAACACTGTTATTTTTCAGCTCCAACTAAACTCAAAAATTGATGTTTTGGTGATGGCCTTGGGAGACTATCCTATTTGAAAGAGTCTTCTGACCCTAGAGTCAGGGGTAGCCATGGATTTGACAATTCACAACAGTCCCGAAGAACTAGGGCCTGAATGAGAATTTGCTGAGCCTGTTTTCTACCAGTGGATGTGCGGCCTTTTCGCAGGAATCATCTCATTGAATATTCCAAACTGCCATTTGCAATAAGCATTCTCCCTTAAGAGAAAGATTACACGCAGGTGTCTCCAAGCTACAGCCATGAGTTGACTATGTCTGTGTTGTAACAAAAAAGTAAGAATTTTTGTTACTTATAAACACTATAATAGATATTCTTATATGTGGCCCAAGACAATTCCCTTTTACTCAGTATGGCCCAGGCAAGCCAGGAGTGTCTAACTCATGGGCCACAACTTAGACACCCTTGGGAGGCTTACAGAGCTTGCCCACAGCCACACAGCTGCCCCATTGAACACCTGAGGTCTCAAAAAGTCTCCATTAGGCCACATCACTGAAATGTCTCAACAGTGTCATGGAGGAAGACAAGACGTGAAAACTGGGTCCTTAATAATACTGTTGTAAACTTTGCTTCAGAGAGACCCACAGCCAAGGACAGGCTAGGCTAACAGGCTGAAGGTCCCAATCCCAGCTAATCAGCTGAAGGCTTGGGACGTTACCTTCACTTCACTGATCCCATGGCACTACGAGTTCAGAATATGAGAGAAAAAGCAGTAATCCCAGTTCTCCTGAGAGTCTAAAACACAAGAAAGAGGGAAGGGTGGCATCAGTGGCCCAATCAGGGAAGTCTGCATAACTGTGTGCGTGATGAGGCTGTCACCCCTTTCGATGCCTGTATAGTTGTGGTAAGAAGCAATGGGATGGGAGTACAGCAAAGGAAAGATGAGAAAAAGACGACAGGATTTTCTTGAGGCAGAGGCAAACAACTTAACATCTGTCTCCCAACCACCTAGGTACCGTACCACTGTACCCGTATTCCACTCAGCCCTCACGCTATTGGTATGAACTACTCTACAAAGTTACTGGGCAAATGAGTGATACATTTTTTTCGAAGAAATCTTTGAGTTCTCATCTATCAATATTGACAAAGCCCTCAGAGCCCTTTCTGGAGTTTGCACATCAATTTTACTTAGTACTCGAAAGAACCAGGATTTCATACAGTCAACATGGTGGAACGTAGGGAAGATGATGGAGTTGTCCAACCTACATACTCAGCCGTAAACAATGGCTTCTTAATACTCCCTTTCTACCATAGCTTCTTGCTACTCTATTGCATGATTTTCATAAACAGTTCTCTTATGTGTCGAGATTCAACCCCTTCAGTTGTACAAGTGGTTTTGGTACCTTTATCACGTAAGACACAATCATCATAAATTCATTTTAGACTACTTACATGCATGCACACACACACGCACACACACCACCCCACAAGAGTGCTCATCCCTAATTTAAGTGACTCACTATTCCTGTCACCAGCTCCAGAAAATCACTCGACAACTTTCTATTTCTATATTCTTCCTTCTATCTTTTCTAGACATTATTATATAAATGTAATTATAACTCCACGTTTTTTCTTTGCTTCACTTTCAGGGTTCATCTATCACATGGGATGCCAACAGTTTGTTCCATTTTATGACTGACCAATAACCTACTGTGTGGATGTTCTGCATTCCATCGGCCCATTTACCGGTGTCTATACAGACTTGCTCGCATACACTCGTAGCCATGTTACTCATCACAGCTCCGACTGGAAACATGGTAAGCATTTTCTTAAGTTGATGCCTGTGGTTCTCAAGCCTAGCTACAAAGGATGAGTTTTTTTTTTTCTCCCACCATTTTAAAGAAGATTAATGAGTCAAAGAGCTGGTCTGGTTCTTTGAAAGAATTAACAAGATAGACAAACCTCTAGCTAAACTCACCAAGAGAAGGAAAGAAAAAGCACAGATTAGTGCACTTAGAAATGAAAAGGATGAAATTACAACAGACTCTGCAGAAATTCAGAATATTATGAGAAATTATTTTGAATGCCTATATTCTAACAAGTTAGAGAATTGGAAAGAAATGGATGACTTTCTAGATACATATAAATACGAAAATTAGAAAAGAAGACATAAAAATCTTGAACAATTCATTATGCATTTTGATTAATATATATATATATATATATATATATGCAATACATGATGTTTACAATGAACTTGAGTATGTTGTGCACATGTATATCACACCAATATTATGATCGCTTCCCCTCCCCGTTTCTGGCCCTTTCCTCCCGTCCGCCCCGTAACGTCTACTATCACACTCAACAAAGACATAGGAAGATACAGGAGCAGAGAACTTCCGGCAAATCACCTTAGTAAAGGGCTATGCTGGACCCAGAGAAGAGGCATCAAGATGTGGCTACTGCAGCCCGTTCTAGAGGTGGGAAGCTGAGCTAATAAGTGGCGATCTGAGTGGAAAAGTGAACTAGACACAGAAGATTAAGTGTGTTAAATATCGCAAGGTTTCTCTGATTTGGAAAACCCAGAACAGAGGCATTCTACAGAACAAAAAGGATGAGTTTTGACTTCACAGGCTGGAAGTGGAGCTCAGAAGACCTGTTGGTTCTCAGAATTTTCCAGGTGAATCTACAGGCCGTGACAATCAGTGTTATACAGAATCCAGCAGAAATCACTTCCTCTCTGCATTAAAATCACAACTCTGGAATTATCATCATGATTTTTGGATCTCATTGCTTCTGAATTGAGCATAGCCAAGGCTACCAGTATGTAAACTCCACATTACAGTATTCTCGGTTGGGCATCAGTGTGGGGGACACAACTCTGCCATCACTGAGTCCCAAACTTGCCCCACACCAGCTCACTCCTTGTCTTGATAAACCCAACAATATGAAACCTTTGGATCTAATTCCCAAGTGAGTCCACTGCAATGGTTCAGAAGTGACTTCATTCCCAGGCTTATTTTCATTATTCTCTCCATCCTGGTTTCCACTTATTATACAATTTTCTTGAATAAGACATAAAGCAACATATTCAGTGACCAGTAAGGCACCATGTGCATAACCACTCCTTCATGTAAGTATATTATTCTCCTTATTTTCTGACAGTGCCCTTCCGCTAAGCTAATTAACCAAGGTCATACAGCTGATAATTATAGTCCCAGCACTTCAACTCGAGTCTTCTTACTCCAAAGCCTATCCTCTTTCTAATACAATTTGCTGGCTTCTCCCCACCTTGCTTCTGTGCAGTGAAAGCATTTCCACACTCCCTTGAAAGTGCAATTTAATTGTAAATACCATCTTGCAAAGCTAGCTCTACCTCCCTCATTTTCTCCTAAGAGACAGTCATTAGGAAGGTGCACTCTACTTCTGAGTCTGTTTTGCCTTACACAAAAAGTCTCCTTCCAAAGACCCAGTGGAAGAGCCCTGGAGAGTTGCAATGGGATCCTGTAGCCTCCCTGTGGGGCCTGGTAGAGTCCTGGAGCTGTGAGCCACACATTAGCCCAGTGCTACAAGGTCCACCTCCCTGCCTCAGCCAGCCTGCAGCCTGCAGACCCTCACCATCAGAGAAAATGAAAATTAAAGGCAAACTGAATTTTTCATCAAATATACAGTTGGATTCTGTTGGAGTCTGGTGAGCAAGCCAGGGCATTGCTCCATTTCAGCCCTTATCAGAGCCCAGCAAACCCTTCCTGCCGGTGTGGCTGGTTTTAAATTTACTATGGCAGGTAGAGATGATAACAGCATCAGCCTCTCAGGGTCTCATGCCAACGACCTTGTATAAAGGCTCACTTTAGGCAAAGGTCAACCTTTCAGTTGGGGGACTTTCCAGAAGTCAAGTTTCACCAGTTCTGTAGTGATTGAGCGGCATGAATTTTGCTCTGGACCTTGGATCAAATCCCAGACCCCCTATTTACAAAGTAAATGGCTTTAAGCAAGCTCCCCCACTTTCTGGAGTTACAGATCACTACCACCTACCTTTACAGCTTTGTTTCCACCATTGCCTCATTCACGCTTTCTGTTTATTTCCTAATACATCATCCCAGGCCCTTTGCATAGACTGTTTTCTCTACTTGCAACACTCTCATAGCTCAAAGTAACACCCCCCCACACACTCATACTTTTGTCTACTTCCTTCATATTCTAGAGAGAACTCTATAAGATACAGAGAGGTGACATGACTTTTCCAGTGAGTTACAGCGAAAATTACGCTTGGCAGAGGCTCTTGTTAAAAGGGCAAAGAGTAAGGAGAAGACAGAGAGCAATAGGGACACAGACAGGCCAACCTAGGAGACATTCCTCCCACTTGGGAACCCCAAGGAGTCTGTGCATCCCCAGGTACATGGAGAATGACCCATTTCAGTTCATTCCCCTATAGCGTTAGAGCGGACCATGCACGTATGTGGAAATCAAGGTCCCAAACATTGTTAGCACTGATGCTATACCCAGCTGCTAGTTGACTGATCTAGGTTTTAACCCACGGCTCTGGCTTCAAAGCTATGGATAAAGGGGTCAGAAGTGCTGCAAAAGTCCTACAATGCTTTGCTTTCAAAGCTCTTCTTTCCTCTAGGATCAGCTCAGGCTCACGACCTTGGGAAAGTCTCCCATGTCTTCTCTTTCTACCTGGCACTTTGCAAGCACCACTGGGACACTCCTAGCACCATCTTACAGGTTTATTTTTTTTTTAACCCAGATGTCTCCAGCACTCAGCTGAGACCTCAGATGACATAGGAACCTCTCTCTGTCCTTCACAGTCACATAATACCTACACGTACAATGGCTAATGGGTCTGACTATAATTGGCATTATGTGTCCATGCGGGCACATAGCAGGTGCTTGGCAAATACACAGCATGGGATGGAATCAATGCAGGCGCTTCTCTCTGAGAATTGCCACTTATTCTGGCTACAGATTTTTGATTATTTTTTAATTGAAGAGGTCTCTAGAATGGATATAAAGACATTTTAGCTCATTTAGGAATGAACTATCATAGGAAACAGTGCCTGCCACACGAAAAAGCAAAATATGGTGCCATGAAAGATGGAAAGAAGACAGATAGCACAGCGGAGAGAGTTGCTCCTTCCTTTCCTCCTGTACACAGGGAACACGACGTACTGCCCAGCATTTTGCACAGTGTGAGTTTCTCAAAGAGAATTTTCCATTGAACATAAGCCGTGGCTTATTCATTTCAGTCTCCTGATCCTCCCCCTGGCCCTCAACCCCACCACTAATGTCTAGGACTCTCTCTCTCTCTCTCTCTCTCTCTCTCACACACACACACACACACACACACACACACACACACACACACACACACACGCACACACACACACCCAGCTTTGGAATCCCAACTGAACTGGGACTGTTTCAGGCAGGAGCCAACAAGTGGATCACCCAGGTATGCGAGGTCCTAGAAGTCCCTCCCTGGTGGGTAGGTGTTGCAGCTGCACCCAGCTATGCTTCTCCCAGCCCCTGAGTATTTCGCTCTTTTCTCTCTGCTGATGCTTTCTTTGTGGGATCCTCAGGCTGCAGGAATTCTTTGACTCACAGGAAATATCTGTCCCCATAGCACAGTGCCAGGTGCTGAGCCAAGAAACTGAGAAACAAGAAAAGAACCCCCCGGGGCCATGTACCAAGTACCAAGCCAAATTCTCCCCGCCGCCCTGCAGGGTCCCGTGAATTCAATTTTACAGAAATGTAATCAGTGTCCCCTGAGACACGGCGAAGGTGGAGCAGAGAACAGACTCGAGTTGATTTGACCCAGTACGAATGGTCTACAATAATCCAGCGAAGGCGTTGTGTGATTTTCTTTCCCATTTCCTTCGTGGTAGCCAGTGTAGACTGCATCCTGCTTCGTGGTAGCCAGTGTAGACTGCATCCTGCTTTGTGGTACCCAGTGTAGACTGCATCCTGCTTCGTGGTAGCCAGTGTAGACTGCATCCTGCTTTTTACCAATGTAAGTAACATCCCAAAGAAGTTGTTGTTGTCTAATGCAAAGGTATTTGGGCTGCATTGGAGACTGGCACCTTGGAGGTAGAGCTGCTGAATTAAGAAGCACGGATTTTTTAAGGTTATAGATGTACTTTGCCAAATTGCTTTCCAAAAGGGCTGCGCCAACCCACACTGCCTCCAGCAGAGCCTGAGAGTATCAATTTTATAACATCCCCATCCGTTTGGGTCTTCTCTCTCTCTCTCTCTCTCTCTCTCTCTCTCTCTCTCTCTCTCTCTCTCTCTCTTTAATGTTACACATTTGCCAGCTGAAAATAGTCCCGCCATTTTAATTTGCATTCCTTTGATTACTAGTAAGGTTACACATTTTCCCATATGTTTTTAAAGCCTTTTTTTTTTTTTTGCCTCTCTGTGGTTATTTCCTCCTCTATTTTAGCTTTTGGGAGTCTTACTTTTGGGAACAACTTCATGAGCTCTTTACATTAAAAAGAATATGAAGCCATGTTTTGTTATTAGTTGTTGTTGCTTAGAACACTGTTCCGTTCTGGTTTCGGGTGACAGCTTCTGGCTGCTTCAGATCCAGCTTCTGGAGAACAGGCTCTGGGCCCAAGCTCTCAACTTCCCCATGTGCACATGGCCTCTCCGTGGGTCACAGACTCAGGATCTGGGGCTCCCCAGCTGGTCACAGGCCCGGGATGTCTGAATCCCAGGCTGGTCACATGCACAAAAAATCCTGGCTTCCCAGCTGGTCACAGCCTCTCAATCCCAGGCTCCACAACTGGTCACATGTTGCTCGGCCCTGCTGCTCACGTGCACACCGCCTGCTGATCACTGTATGTATCTCTTACTCATCACATGTCCTCCCCTTCTCACTTCCCACTGAGTATGTGCACATGACCCATTCCCCGTCTGGTCACATGCTCATGGTTTCTTGGTCTTCAGGTTAGTCACGTGATCATGGCCCAGTGTTTTGGGCTGTGTCTCCCACATTGGTCATGTGCCCACCCCTCTCTGTACTAGTCAGGTGCTCACAGATTTCTCCTTTCCTGCCCATCATAAGGTTTTTTAAATTATCAGTTAGCTACCTAGGCTGACACACATCTGTTCCCCAGCTACCCAGGAGGCTGACACAGGAGAATACAGGTTCAAGACTAGCCTGGGCAATTCACAAGACTCTTGTCTTAGAAGAAAATCAAAACGTCGGAGGATATAATTCACTCTCACAATAAAAAGAGCTGGCCGTGAAAACAAAAAGGAAGAATACTGTTCCATTCTGTTTCCCTTTTAATATTTCTGAAGCCAAAGACTCTTTGAAAATGCAATTAACGACATGAGTTTTATTTGGTGATATTATCCACCAAAGTCCTCTCTGCTTCAGCAACTTGACACATGATCCATTGTATTTTATGCTGTTACTTACTTTTTACTTAAAAAGGTCATCTTCTCCGAAAGATTTATTTTCCTGTTTTCAGTGTCAAATCTGATGTGGGGATCAATCTGAGTTTTTGCCAAATCACTAACCAACCCCGGTCCCAGCAGGGGCCTTCTGAAAAATCCCTCGCCTTTCCCATGGCTTGTTATCATTTGCTAAGAGCTTGCTCCTGAGAGCACCGGATTCTCAGCCTTTCCTCCTCCAGGATTGGGAGGGCCTCAGCAGATGGTCTTTTTTTTCCACCACCTACTGAAGCGCCTCCTCCAGCAGGATCCCCAGAACTACCCTTAGATTTCTAACCAAAGAGTTTTCCATCATGAAAAATTTTTATTTGTATTTATTTTACATTTACAATGCCAGTATTTTGCAGTCCAGGAGGCCCGAGCCTCGCTGAGCAAGTACAACTGAGAAGGAGAGAGCACCCAGTGCTGGTTGGGGGGTAGGGGGGGGCTGCCTGTATTTGGACGCATCATCATTGTACCCATCAAAGGTGTCCTTTTCCGGTCTGGATGAGTTTCAAAGTGGGAACATCCAGTGTGGGGTTCCAGGGCAGCACTTAAGGTTCTTACAACCACAGAACCCCCAAATTAGTCCAAGACTGGACAAAGAATTCACCCTCATAAATGAGAATGAAGCCCTTATCCCGCCCCCCCCCCCAAAAGAAAATAGTAATTAGTATCTGGGGAAAGTCGCAAAAAGAAAAAAAAATAGTAACATATGCATAGTCAGAAATATAGAACTCATTTTCTGGAAGAAAGGCTTAGTCATTAAATCTCTGCCTGTGGGGATGTACCCACGAGGGAGATGAGGCAGCTTGGGGAACAAAGACTTCTGCTCTTCTTCGTAAAACTGAGTGAAACTTAACTATTTGCACACAACTGCTTTGAGACTTTAAAAAATAGTATATCTTAAGTAAATCAGCCGTTACACAGGACGATGCAAAAACAAAGCACAGCTTTATCTCTGTCTGGTGAGCAGAACTGAGTCTTCCTGCTCTGATTCCACATCTTAAGAACAGAAAATCTTCCCATCCAAGCCTGTGGATGAAAAGGAGTCAGAGTCCACAAGATGGGTTCCCATGTGAATCGGTGCCCAAGGTGCTCTCTGGATACTGGCCCATCATTCTTCTCCAAACGATGCTTCCTTTGTTATGAGTTATCTTTTACCAATTTCCCTAGAAAGGGGCTGTACCTATCGCCCGTACCAAACTCTTCAGCCTTGGAGAGAAAGAACAGTGTCTCGCTGGTTTCATCATCTTCAGTGGGGACCATGTGGTTTCCTGCTTGCACTTTGTGACTGTTGCGTGAAGGACAGGGGAGGGGAGGGGAGGGGAGGGGGGAGAGAAGGGGAGAGATGGTGAAGGGAGGGAAGAGAAAGTCACTTTTTTCAGAAATGTATGGATTCTCCTCTTTAGGAAGTTCAGGACACAATTCTCTTACGTGACCGTGGAATCTTTCTCTAATTCTGGATGAAGATGAGAGTTCTGTGGCCAGAACCAACAGTAAGTACTCTTTTCATCTCAATATGGATTATGAATCCTAAATCAGTATTTATTGTCAATTCAAATCTATGGTCTTTAGAAGGAAGATCTTCTGAAGTCCAATTCCAGGCTAGCAAGAAGAGAGAGAATGTTTAGCATACCAAATTTAGGACAGCTGCCAGTCCTTCCGGGATGAAGGGTTGGTTGCATTTTAGGTGCTTTCTCCTAAGGTCAGTCCACCATGGAAAACTCCTCCCCCGGCTTCCTCCATTCTCAAGATGTAAAACACACTCTGTCTCTTTTCTCCTTCCTGATTTGTGGTAAAAGTAGCCAAGTTGATAACAAATGACAGTATAGACCTACCCGGGTGGGAGAGAGAGGTAGGAGCACTGGGAATTGTATGAGTAGCTCTGTGCATCAAAATCTGCTTTAAGAAATGAAGAGGAGCTCCCTCCGAGTTTTCTCCTCAAAAAATGAACAGGTACGCATACACGGGACCTTGCCTATTTTACATATTTCCTATTTACATATTTTAGATGTTTTATTTTGAATTATTTATAGACTCGCGATGAGTTTCCAAAGTAGTACAGACGGCTCCCGGTATACTTGTCACTCAGCTTCTCCCAATGGCGGCAGCTTATGTAACCGCAGGACGTGACCAAACCCAGGAAACGGATGTTGGTGCAGTCCCACAGAGGACTTTTTATACAGTCACAAAGAAAGCTTGGAGACATAGTAGGGGGTGCTGTGTGGACCAGCCACAAACCCCATGATCATGAACTCCCCAAATTAAAAGTCCCTAGCAACATCCCTTCCCAAGAAAGAGCAGTGTAGTTGGGTTGGGCTGAGGCAAGAGGAGTGAAAACCCTGGAAGTGAGGTTTAAGAGATGAAGCAAATTATGAAATCATGGGGAAAAATAGTTATTTTTCAAGTAAATTTAATGCAAGTAAAACAAGGCTTAAGGGACCAAGGTTTACTTGGAAAATAAAGAAGAAATTACCACATGAAAACGCAGTGGGGATTTGAGGCATGGGTACCCACAGAGAGTTGATTTGTACAGAAGAGAGTAGAGGGAGAGCTAATGTCCCCTGTGTAACTGAAGGCCGCATGAGAAAAGATTGGCTCTGTGTCTCTTTGTTGCACAATCATAGTGAATAGTAAATGCAGAACTCCCCGACAACCTGCTTCCGAGCTGGGGTAGAAAATGGCTGGCTTGCATATCTTTTTTTTAAACTTCCTTTTTTTCCATTTTTTACTCAACATTTTTAAAAAATTTACTCATTGGACCAGAACATGGAAGAAGTTCTGTGGCTCCTACCAAGGGCCAAGTTGAAAAAGAAATTAGAGCTTCTACATATGAGGTTCTTCTAGCCTTATGGGCAAGTCAGTAGGTCAGTGAGTAGGATACAGTCCAATCTGGAATTTCATATAGACAGAGTTCAGTGATAGCTAGAAACTGTTAGTGCATTTAGGAAAGGAGAAAACTGGGAGCTGGGGCTAGAAATTCATCAAAGGCCTCTAGATGTGAAAATCTTGAGTTTGAACTTAGAAGAACAATGGACAAGACCCAACATATTCCGGCTGCATTGTGTAGGTGTGCAGGTCACCTCGCGTCAGGTTACGGCTGGTCCTAACTCACTCTTTTCAGGCAGCAAGTATGTCTGGACAGATTTTTTTTTTCCACTGGATGACTGACAGCCTGTTGTGCAAGATTGTAGCGGGCACCCAAGGGTGTTAGAGATGTTGTTTATATCTCAAGCTGAACCTCAAAGAGTATTCCTGGCTCTTATCTCCAATTTCCAAGTCTCTGTGGAGGAGGCCCACCTGGGCTGGCTGATTTAATTAGTATCTATGTTATTTATCAGCTACTTTTGAAGTTGTCATGTTGTTGATATGAAAGCCACACAGAGACACACAGGCTACCTCTGCCGGCAGACTCCCACCCACTGAAGTCTTCAGCAAAAGCGTCAAGGCGAGAGATGTTTTGATTCCTGAGGAATCATTCAACTTGTGTCCAGAGAGAGCTGCTTACACATGAACGGGGGTCTCTCTAAGTCCTCCTCCAGTTTCTTTGGTCACAATCCTCTTCGACTTTTAACAGCCATGGTCACCAGCCCATATGTCTTTCCAGCTGGTGGGAAGCATTTATGACAGTGTGTCCACAGCACACGGCATCTAGCGGGCACAGAGCAGGGTAAATCACCAGCATCTTCCTATAGGAAGTTACTTATGAAATGTTTAAAATACAGTGAGTGTGGACTATAAGAAAGAACATAATGGATAAAATCCTGATGCACATATGTGGAGGGTCTTTGGTTATGAATAAATGAATGAATGACACCCCCCTGTTGTGAATTGAAGTCTGATTCTTACCACCTGTAGGTGGCCTTGGTCAAGTCACTTAATGTTGGTGTCTAACACAAAATATGAGTGTTATGGTCACCATCTTCAATATTATCACTGTCAAAGCCACATCATTGCCACCACCGCCTCCTCTGATACCACCACCATCATCATCCGTAAGCCTTCAGATCAAGGCTGAGGTATAGTCCTCTCCTAGAAAGTCTCCACGCACCCTAAGTTTACCAGTCTCAAGGCCTGTCACATCTTGGGTTAATTATCTCAAGGGCATAGGCAACATAATCCTGTTTACTATCATATCGACATTTCTTTCTTTCTTCTCATTTTATTAATATATAAATTATGCACTAAATGTTATTTGCTTTGAACTTGGGTATTTTGTGCACATATATATCACATCAAAATTGCAGTCCTTTCCCCTACCCCTTTCTGGCCCTCCCACACCCTTTCCATCCCTCCTAACTCCCACTATCACCCCCATTTGGTTCTATAAAAGGACTGTATTCTGAATAGCTCATATTAGAGAAACCACTTGATATTGAACCTTCTGTGTCTGACTCACTTCACTGAGCATATGGCCTCAAGTTGCACCCACTTTCCTACAAAGCCTCAAATCTATCCATCTTTATGGAAGAGTAGTACTCCATTGTGCACATATACCACAATTTTTGTGTCTTTTGGTCTGTTGATAGGTATTTTGGTGCCTTCTACATATTAATTATTGTTGGTCGTGGTGGAAAAACAGTCCTTAAATTCATATGACCAAAGGAGACCTAGAATAGCTAAAGCAATCCTGAGTAACAAAACAAAAGCAGGTAGCATTATAATTCCAGACATCATGTTATATTACAAAGCAACAGTCATAAAAACTATATGGTACTGGCACAAAACCAGACAGGTTGGCCAATGGAACAGAACCGAGGATACACAGAAAAACTCAAGTACCCTCAGCTACCTGATCTTAAAGGACAGCTTCTTCAATAAATGATGCTGGGAGAATTGGTCATCCACATACAAAAGAACGAATCTAAACACTCACCTGTCACCATGCACCAAAGTCAAATCAAAGTGGATCAAAGACCTACATATTTAAAACTGGAACACTGAACCTTCTGGAAGAGAAAACAGGCAAACATCTAAACAAGATAGTCATATCACCATATCTTAGGAATGTGCTGGACACCCATTAATGGCTGTTAAATGAGGAAATGACTGAGTAGAAACAGCAGAACCACCTTTTACGAAGCACCTGATACAAGCCATGTGCTTAGTCAACTCATTTATTATCTTCAAAAAAACCTTGTGAAGTTTCCATTTCTTGACTAGAATAATAAAGAACCTATAAAGTAAGTGACCTCAGAGAGGACCCATCAGTAAGAAACCATGATTACAGAACTCAAACATAGGTCTGTCCAATGATCTTTTCATTCCAGGATGATGAACCAGAAAATGTATTTATACAGAATCTTCTTCCCTCTGACTATTCTAGGTAATCAAACTTTTACTGCTTCCAAATGGCCTTTGGAGGGAAGGGGAACTGAGGTTGGAGGGTGTACAGCAGATGGACAAACGGTGTCAAGAACACTAAATTACATGGCCTTAGGGCTGCTAAGATTTTTCTAGTCAAATTCCAGCCACTTAAAATTAAGAAAATGCACATTTTCTTCAATTTGCAAAACGATCCTTTCACACGGGGCATGCTGAGAAGTCTGGTCATGATGTTTTTATTTGCAGAAGGCTGCTTTTAAAATCACAGGGTTTTCTGCAAAGGAAATAGTAAGCACGGGTTTAAGTCACCAATAAAATAAAGTATTTAAGCTGGATTTTCCTCCAAAAATCACATAATGAGCAGATTTCAGATTTTATCAGTTTCTAAGGAGCTCAGAAGGGAGTCTGAAACATTAAGGGAAAGGGAGCTTCCCAGCTCTCAAGGTCAAGTTAAGGGCTTTTACATAAATAGTTGGACGCTCATGCAAAGGTGGCAACAGCTGCAAAGACATTTGAATTGTTCCCTAGGCTTACCTAGGCTCAGTGTTTAAATTGGTAGAAATAATACCTGAAGGGAATGCCTGCCAACATCCGTCTACTTTATGAAAAGAAGTGGTCACAAAAAAAGATGCTGATGTTATAAAGATCACATAGTAAAGTCAAGAGAGCTGAATTTTAGGGGTAATGACAATGGTGGTGCTAAAGATGAGTGTGATCTTTGAGCAAGTGTCCTATTCACATCCCAGTAGCATCCTAGTCACCATCCTGGCGTGCTGTCTTTTTAATACTTTGTGGGGTTGTTACTGTCAGCCCAATCTTACTGATCAGGAAGGAGAGTCCCAGAGGTTAAGTAAGTTGCTGTGTAATTAATAAGAAGGAAGCCAGGTGCTACTTAGACCCGCTTAATTACATTTATTACTTTGTGCAGCATTCTCCAAGTCAGTCTCCAGGGATGTAACAAAATATTTTATATCAATAGTGACAACAGGAGAAAGAAGACATTCACCTGGAAAGGTTTCCACGCCCACGGCTGAGTTCTAAACCAGGAGGAAATGTGATATCTTTAGGAGGAAAAGGAAAAGAACTCTGATCCCAACTCTTCTGCTACAAAACTTCCTAACCTGGCACATCTTCCATGGTAGGTTATTGATACATCGGTATCATTGCTAGATTGGAGTTCCTAACACTGGGTTCAAGAGCAGCAAAATCAACCTAGTGAATTTCCTGTGACTACGTCTCATATAGTGCATGTGCATGTGTGTGTTGTTTCTGTGGGAAAGATCACTCCTTTTATCAATTGCTCAAAAGAATCTCAGATGCCCTACACAGGTTTTTAATCCCTAGGACTTTCAATCACAAATTGTCCTTTGCACTCAGTCAGCTCAGGAAGGCAATGGAATGTAGTAAAAGCAGCATTCTCACTCATTCATTTCTTTGTTTACTCATTCAAGTGTTTTTAAATTGAACTTATTATACCTAACAAACATATTCCAATTGAATTTATAGACGAATTTATTATAACAATTGTTTCCATGCCTACCCTACTCCGGGCAAGGGGGACGTGTATAAAAGCTAATCTTCTGGGAACATCTCATCTAATAGAAAGATACCTGAGTGGGCGATCATAAAGCAATATTCTAGAATTGCGATAACGGATATTTCTAGGCCATGACAGGAAGCATCCAAGCTGGGCTGGCCAGGTTGGGAAGACTCTGATATGAATCCTAAAGAATAAGTTGACTGAACCAAGTAGAGAGAGACCATCCCATGGGCACAGTGTGAAGCACCAGCCCAGAGGGCAGGACACAGCACAGCCATTGGATGATGGGACTCCCAACGTTCCAAACTTTCTAGAACATAGAAAGGTCTAGAATGGTTGAGCCAGTGAAGAAGGTTGTTATATGACACCTCTTCATTCTATAGGGAAGGAACCTTGTTAAAAGTTTACAATCCAAATTTAGGTTTTGTGGCTGCATTGTGAAGAGTGAGTTGAGAAAAAAAAATGGTTTTGTCATAACTCAGACATTAAATAATATGAATTTTCTTTTTTGCGGTCCTGAGGCCTTCACACTGAGATACATCCCTACCCATTTTTAAAATTCTGATCTTGAGACACAGTCTTGAAAAGTTATTAAGTTGATCAAACGGGGTATAAACTTGGGATTCTCCTACCTCAGCCTCCCAGAGTACTGAGATTAAAGGCCTGTGCCACTAGGTCTGGCTGAAATGATGCAAACTTGAACCAAGATAGGGGCTATCTCTTTGGCCGGTAGACGAGGTTATGTCTCATTCTGTGTTTTCTGCCGCTGTCCTCAGACCTAGTACAGAGAGCAGGTGCATAGCTACTAAAATGCTAAATGATGAATGTGACCATTGAAGAGATTATGTTAACTTGAGGGAATCAGGAACTACACCTGGATTAGGGTTTGGGAATCACACCTAGATTGGGAATTGAGAACCAGCCTGGATTAGAGTGTGAGTGATTTATGAGCTGGTGAATGAGGGAAGAGCACCCACCAAGATGTGGGAGGCCCACCTGGAACTTCAACAGCATAAAAAGAAGAAAGAAGAAAGATTGTTACAGCTTCTTCCTCTGGGAAAGCTCTCGCCTTTGCAATTGTCTACAGACACTGACTTGCTACAGGCCACAGATCTTTATCAGAGATTTGCTCCAGTCTTGACTCGTGCCTGTCTGCCCATCGCTGCTCTTCAGTCACCAATCTTCAGGCTCCAGTCTTTGCCATTGTTCTTCAAACAACCGAGATCTGCAGCAGACTCTCACCTCATCAGGTGTCCTGCAGTCCCGGATGGGAGATCTACTTCAACAGGTGAGCAGCCATCTTGGCCCACCTCTATCCTTGGTTTTGTAAGCCTTCCTAATAGATCCTTTTTGGTATAAAATCTGTAAGTTCTGCCTATGAAAGAACCCAAATTAATACAATGAAATTAGCAGCAAGAATAGGGAGGTGGGATGAATGTGTGAGAAATATTCAGAGTGTTAAATTGGAGGAATCGGAGGTAGGTTAGACGTGGAGCATGACAGAGAAGGAAATGGAGGCAGCCCCTACTAATCACAAGATTTGACATCAGCCAGGTATGAGTTTATCTTATGCCTTCTGAACTTGAGTGGTATTTTCCCCGAACAAAAGAAGTAGCAATAGAACAGGTGATGATGGTTTCTGACCTAAAGGCAAAATTAATCCTTTGCATATGAAAGAAAGGAAAAGAGCAGGAGGGAGAGAGGGAGAGGGAGAGAGAGAGAGACAGAGGGACAGAGAGAGAGAGAGAGACAGAGAGACAGAGAGAGAGAGAGCCCCCCAATAATGGTGAAGCAGAGAGAAAAGTCAGAACGAGAATTTGGGGTAGAAGGAGGTAGGTATATCTTAGAGGCTGAGAAGTGCATAAAATAAATTGGATAACAGTGAATCAGATGGAGAGAGGGAGAGGGAGAATGTGACAGAAACTGTGGTAGAGAAAGAGAGAATAAAAGTGGAAGAAAGGAAGAATAGAGAGAACAACACCGAGACAGAACCAGATGACCAAGTGAGGCAGAGGCAAGGGAAGGCTGTGAACATGGGAGGAGACTCTGCAGACGTCAACGGCATCCCTTCACCTGGTAAATCCAGGTGTACATGGCCAGGACTTTACAAAGCTGATACAGAGGATCAGTAGGCTGAATAGAGAGATGAGGAAGAACAGAGAGGGAAAAAAAAACTAGTAAGAGAGGAGGGGGCACACTGCTCCCCTGCTGCTCAGGCCCTGCCAGAATGACCTCATCGCCTCTGGGCACACCTGTTCAGCAAGATGACAGGGCACTGAGCAAGCCTGGAAGGGACTGTTTCTTCACCTGCAGAAGTCCAGTTCTTTCACTCTGCCAAAGGTGTCCACTGAGGACTGGCTGGGAAGCGCTGGAGACAGCAGAATTTTGATGTCCCACCAGGAGGATGTGCCCTGGAGACTACATGGCTCTGGATGAGGTAAATAGCCAAGAGGCACCTTTCTGGAGAAAGCATCTTGGTGGTTGCTGACAGCACTCTGTGTGATGGATGGAGGATCAGAATAACAAGAGTAATGAATAAGCAATCGGTCTATTCTTGGATCTGCTATTACTGACCTTCTAATTGAGTGTCTTGGAGTCTTCCGGGGTTCTCTAAACCATAGTGCTGTTCCCAGAGACACCCAGAAACCAAGACAAGAGAGAAAATAACACACAAGCAAACATCCCGGTTGGAACTGATAGTCTTACTGGAACGGAAACTTGTCCTGTTGTCTTATCTTGCCCTGTCCCCCTGTCCTGTGAGGCTGGTCACAGAAAGTCCTCAGACAGAGAGTAAACTTGAGTTTGGACCCCAGTTCTTCAAATTTCTCACTACTCTGCTTCTACTCTGAGCCTTGCTCTCCTCATCTGAAATTATAAATAGTTCCCACCTCATATAATTTTTGCAAAGACTAGTTCTGATATGTATGCAGATTACCTGGCATGTAGTAGATTTTGAATAAATGATAGCTCTTGGTATTATTATTATTATAGTGGGCATTTCTGGCAAAGATGCAAAGGACTGGCAGCCGGACAGAGAAAGAACCAGAACCACATTTTGAAAACTAGCACCCAAGTGTGCAGGAGCCCTAATTAGAATTCTCATTAAGTTCTGATAATGAGAAATGGATGAGAAGAGACTTTTCCATCTCCCAAGAGGAAACAGGAAGTGGGAGGATTTTTTTTTTTAAGAGAAAGAAAGTAGCTTTTCAATGACAACTCGTTTTTGTCTTTCTAAACTTGGGGAGTTTTGAAAGGAATGGACGAAACATCTCTCTTGGGTTGACCTTTGAACCAATGGGAATCCTCCATAATATTCTTGTCCAAGAGTTCAAGTGGATATGAATATCTCCCAGCTCTAGGTAGAGCCACAGAATAATCAGAGGAAGGAACAGGGTGTAGGTAAGAGGGTTGGGAAACAAGATTGAGGACTGAGGTTGCCATTGGCAGGTTTACCCCAGAGTTCTTCCTTCTGTGAGGCTTGCCCCATAAAATGAGTACAGAGTAAAAGCTTGAAAGGGACTATCCAAGGTCCAACAGCATGGTACCAAGATCTATAAACTTCTGTGCTGGCACAGCAGCCTAAGCGTGAGGACCTCTGGAAATGTTAATGGCTTTGTTTTAAAGAGTAGCGAAGAGCTGCATACAGAAAGCGGTCTTCTGTGAGGAAAATCAATGCCCTTGAAAAATATTTGCGGTCTTGGGCTGTGGGGCATTGCTCAGTGACCACAGCTCTTCCCTAGGAAGCCTGAGACTCTGGTCTCTATCTTCTAGTGCCACACAATAGCTGGACATAGTGGCACCTGCCTGTAATGTCAGCCTTGTACTCAGGAGGCTGAAGCAGGAGGACTGATGAGAGCTCAAGGCCATCCTGTGCTACCTAGTGAGTTCAGGACAAGTCTAGACTACCGAGCAAGATCTTACCTCATATAACGACATTGTCCTTATGGAAGGCAAAATGGCCCATTAACAATCTCAACCTCTAAGATACTTTTTATTCATTCACTCATTCAAGAAACACGCGTTGAATGCCTGCCCTGTCCCAGACCTGGGGTAGGTGCTGGAGATGCTGCAGCAATCAAAGACTTGTGCCCTTGTGGAGATTCCATTCCATAAAAAATGTACTATGTACGAAGCAGTTTGCCTCTGTTGGAAGTAGAGAGACAGCAAATATGCATAAACATAAGTGGCTAATATAATCAGTATGATACAGGGGCCTCGATGCTGTAAAAGAATAACAGAGGAGGCTGAAGGCAGGCGTGGGCATAGCAGGGCAGCCACAGCATGGATGGGTGCCAGGACCCCCAGGCAGGTAAGATCTGAGCGATAACTTAAAAGAAGCAGAGTGACGAGTCAGGGAGGAGACACTGCTACGTGGAGGGTGCTGCAGGGTCTCCCCTCCTCGGTGTGACAGACATTTAGGACCAGACAACGTTCTGTTGGGGAAGGGGGGCGTCTTACTTGTTGCTGAGACAATAAAATCCAACATCCACAATTTAAGGGAGGAGAGGCTTATTTTAGCTCACAGTTTCAGAAGGTCTCACACAGTCCATGCAGGGGCAGCTGGCAACGGCTGGAGAGCTGCTCACAGCATGGCAGACAGGAGCCAAGTGAAGCTTTTAGACTTTTTTTTTTTTTTTTTTTTTTGAGACAGGATCTCACTCTGTATCCCAGGCTGGTCCTGAACTCACTACGGAGCCCTGGCTGGCCTTGGACTCACAGCAATCCTCCTGTCTCAGTCCCCCCTGGATGCTGGGTTTACAAGCGTGCGCCACCATTCCTGGCTTATGTGGTGCTGGAGAATTGAACTCGGGTACTTAGCACTTGACATAGTGCTTGCTAGGCATTCCTCCAGCCCCAGCTTTTAGATTTATTTAAATTTGTTTGTTTGCTTGCTTTCTTTGTTTGTATTGGAGATTGAACCCAGAGCCTTCCTCCTGAGCAATAGCCCCAGCCCAGTTTTGATTTTTGATTTTGACACAGTATCTTTCTAAGTTGCTCAGACTGGGCTCCAACTGGCAATCCTCCTGCTTCAGCCTCCCATGATGCTGAGAGTACAGGTGTATCTTACCAGGCCCAGCTTAGAAGGGTAAGTTCTGTCTGGTTTCTCTTTTCTGTGTCATGCACAAGCTCTTGTCTTTCACTGTGTTATTAACATGACACAGTACAGAGAACTTCATCATGCCAGCACCTTGCTCTTTGACTTTCCAATTTCCAGGATCATGAACCAAATACACTTCTACCCATCCTGATTTACCCAGTCTGTGGTATTTTGTTGTACCAGCTTCAAACAGACTTCGCTAGATGGGTTATAAACGGTGGGCTGAGAG
Source organism: Ctenodactylus gundi (assembly GCA_004027205.1). NCBI lineage: Eukaryota > Metazoa > Chordata > Mammalia > Rodentia > Ctenodactylidae > Ctenodactylus > Ctenodactylus gundi. The sequence goes on from PVKB01001467.1 coordinate 65,063, forward strand.
TTTTGTCCCAAACTATACTGGCTCCTAAGGCATGCCCCACGTGCTTCCCGGTAGCCACGTGTCTGGTGATTGATTCTCCAAACTTCTTGCATTTAAAGACCAAAGAAAATTTATCTTACTTACCAGGACTAGTTGAGTCAGGGACAATGTCCCTGAGATGTCTGGAAAAGGACAGATAGCTGACATGATCGAGACCTATTTGGGTGTCTTCGTATACTTTTTCATTATCCATGCACTTCTCTTCCAGTCCAGATTTTGTGTGCCTTTAATGCCAGTAGCACCTGAGATACTTTTCAGAGACCTTCCCTCTACCACACACACAGACACACACACACACACACACACACACACACACGCACGCACGCACGCACGCACGCAAGCCACTTCTACTGAGAGTCTTTGGGTAATGACTGGCAGATGTGTAAGGAGGAAAGACCAGATCCCTGGGTATGATTTCTGAAGAGTAATACACGTGAGACCTTGCCTAAGATTGTATCCTTGCTCAGATTCTTCCTCTTTACCCAACTTCTCCACTCTCTTGCTAGTTTCTCCCAGCTCCTTTCTGTTCTTGGACATGCATTCTCATCTCTGGATCTCTTGCTGATAAACCCCACACAGACAAAAAGGAAGAACAAAGCTATTCTATTAGTTAGTTTCTCAATAAGGGGATATGAATGTTAAGCAAATGTTTCATATTAATGACAAATCCAGTTAACATCCACCGTGACTAAATGTTTTATACACTTTATCTCAAGTGCTTGAACAACACTGCAAGCATGTGTTTATTCTACAGATGAGAAAAACCCAGGCTCCGAACAGCTCAGTAACTTTCTCAAGGTCATGTGGCTAGAAATACTAGAGGAGATTGAAATTCAAGGTTTCCTCAAATCAAGCTTTCTGCTTTTCCTTCTCCATGGCGCTTTTAAAAGTGGTATTAGCTTACCTATCATCCATGTTATTTCTTCTTTCTTTCTTTCTTTCTTTCTATTTGATGAGAGAAAGGAAGAGGCGATAGAAGAGGAATCCTGGAGCCCTGAGCTCTGGCACAACAGCCTACACACAGTAAGTCAATGCTTTGTATTTGTTGAATACAGTGCTTTGAATGTAAGCAAGCACCCAAAAGTCGTCTCTAAAATTTGTCCAAAGTTCTGTTGACTCGGTGTGAAAAAGCATGAGGTACTCATAAGGCAGATTTGAATGGCAAAAATGAGACTCCAGATAAAGACTTCAAGACCTCCACAGCATTGGCTCTTGGTACACTGAACCTAAGGATCCAACAGACATCTTCCTTGCACATTTCCTGCACATTCAGCTCAACTGCCTTTGATAAGGGAGCATCAAAACACAAAAACAAAATCACAGCATTGGAAACAGCTGTAAAATAAGGCACCTGCGTGTCGTAAGTTGCCTCTTTAGAATCTCCTAATTTCCACCTTTGAAGATGAAGACAGTGGAACATTTTACTCAAACGGTGACTTTTCTTTAAATGGAGTGCCCTTTTATAATGTCTTTAAAAGAGGGATTTTAAGATTTGAGTCTAAGTGAAACCTCTGAACTCACAAAGCAAAAATCCGAGAGGATGTGACAATATTATTTCTAGGTGCCGTGACATTTCTTGATGGGAAGCGCTTTCTTTGAGCTGTACAACACAGTACCAGCAAGGATTCGGAACCTGACAAGAAAATAAGTGAGATGCCAGAGCTGATGATGAGCACATTCTGCTACAGAAGCTTTACTGCAGTAACCACATCTGGATAGAACCGACAACGTCGAGTGGGTTACGTGGGCTGCTAGGCATGGTGGAAGGAAACCATACAAACTCATCTGGCACCTGCTCTGTGATCTTGATTAAATTATTTAACCTCTGTGTCTGTTGGTGGTATTATGTCAATTTGACAGAATTAGGAACCACTCTGTTAGGATTAGGATTTGTCAACCACCCTAGATTTGGGGATCAAGAACTGGTCTGGATCAGAGTGTGAGTCATTTGTGGGTCGGCCAATGAGAGAAGAGCACCCACCCAGATGTGGGAGGGCCAACTGGAACTCCAGCGGTATAAAAGGGAGGAAGAGGGACAATTGTTATAGCTCTTCCTCTGGGAAAACTCTCTCCTTCACGATTGTCTACGGATCCTGACTTGCTGCATATCGCAGGTCGTCAGCACAGATTTGCTCCAGTCTCGACTTGTACCTGTCTGCCTGCTGCTGCTCTTCAGTCGCCCATCTTCACCCGAGATCTACAGCAGACTCTCACCTCACCGGCTGTCCTGCAGTCCCGGATGGGAGATCTACTTCACAGCTGAGCAGCCATCTTGGACCACCTCTATCCTTGGATTTGTAAGTCTTCCTAATAGACCTTTTTGTGATAAAATCTGTAAATTCTGTCTTTTGAAAGAACCCAAATTAATACAACCTCTCAGTTCCTATTTGCATAAAATAGAGCACTAACCTTTGCAGGGTTGCTGGGAGGATTACAGCTCAGGTGTGTGAGCTCTTAGCGCAGAGTGGAAGTTCAGTTAGGATGGTGGTAATTAATACACAGCATTTATTACATGATCTTTTATGTGCCAGATACTATGCAAAGTGTTTCACCTTTCAAATGTGTTAAGGAAAAATCTAGCTACTCTATCAGACAAACCTTAAGATCTCAGGCTTAGCACAATACAAGACTTGTTCTCATCACAGCATCACTGAATGGTGGGAATGGTGTGGGAAGCCAGCGTGCCACAAAATCCTGTAGAAACTCAGGCTGCCCACAAGAGAGGATTAATATCTAGTATATGTAAAGAGCTAAAAAATTTCCACCAAAATAAATGACCCAACTAACAATGGGTAAATTAGAAGAAACTACTCAGAAGAGAAAGTGGGGAAGGCCAAGAAGTATAAAAAAAAAGTGCTTAACATCTTTAGCCATCAGAGAAACACCAATCAAAGCAACAGTGAGAATGGCTTACATAAATAACTCAAAAGTGACAAGTGCTGGTGAGGTTGTGGGGGAAAAGGAACTCTTCTACACTGTTGGTGAGATTACAGTCTGGTTCAACTACTACACAAACCAGTTTGGAGATTTCTTAGTAAGCTGAGAATAGAAATCCAATTTGGTCCAGCTTTCCTAGGCATTTTACCAATAAAATTAAAATCATTGTATCATGGAGATAACACGCATATCCATGCTTATAGCAACATGATTCATAATAACTAAATCCTGGATACAACCTACATGCCTATCAACAGAGGAGTGGATAATGAAAATATGGTATGTACATGCAATGGAGTATTGCGCAGCCATTAAAAAACAGGTATGAAGCATTTGCAAGAAAATGGGGTCACCTTCAGTCAGTAATTCTCAGTGAAATGGACCAGGCACAAAAGATTAAGTATTACATGGTGTCTCTCATATGAGATTGCCATAAATATATCTATTAAAAAATCTTAACATAAAAGAGAGAGTAGGAAGAAGGGTGATGGACTCCAAGGAAAGGGAGAGACACTGAGAGTGGAAGGGGGAAGAGGAGGGAAACAGGAGGGAAAAAGCCATCCCAAGTGATATATACAGGCATGAATCCCCCAAACTGTGTATAGTAATGTGTTATTGAATTTGTAGAGCATGCATATTAAAAACAGTAGACTCGGGCTGAAGGAGAATCTCCCATCTTCAGCATATGGCTTCCAAGGTTGGATGAGTGTTGGCATGCGACTGTTAGCAGACATGGGAGACAGCGTGGGCTGCGTCATGCTGGCAGTTTTCATGAGTCAGGTCTGAGAGTGTCCTGTATGAGTTCCACCCATACTGTCCAAACCTCAGACATGTGACTCATGCATGGGCGTACAAGGGGAGAACGGCTAGAAAGTCTGGTTCTTATACGTAAGGCCACGAGACCCATACTGTGTCCGTCTTGGAGCACGTTCCATAGTGAAGGCCTCACACCAGGCCTCGAGGGTGGGTGCTGTTATTTTCCCAATTATAGAAAAGGAAGAAGCAGGTGCATAAGAAGTAATTCATAGTGGGACTACAATCTACTGAGAGGTTAGTTGGTCAACTGCCTGTCTCACCATCACACTGTGCTCAGCCTTTGACCACGGAGAAGCCTTAGGTACCATCTGTGGCAGGGGTGCCCCTAAGTTGGTCATTTATGTTCTTCATTTGAGTCACCACTCTGTCACCCTTTCTACCAGCGTGACTTGCTTCTCACCAATATAGAACATGATAATTTTGAGGGCATATCACGTCTATTGTTATAAATCAAAAGATGATGTTTTTTTCATTTTGTTCTCTCACTGTCTCTCCCTTTGTCCCACTTTCCTACGCACTCTTCACCCTTACAAGAAGCACAACCACCTTACCGGCGACATTGAGAATACCCTGTGCCAAGAAGCTGAGATAACTCCTGGCCAAGAGCCAGGTTGGGGCTGAGAACTGCAGTTCAACAGTTCTCTAGGAACTGAATCCTATCAACACCAAAGCAAGAGGGGCTGGAGGAAAAGCTTAGTGGCTAAAGCACTTGCCCAGCAAGCCCAAGGCTCTGGGTTCAATTCCCCTGCATCACATAACCTGGGAGTGATGGCACATGCCTGTAATCCTAGCGTTCAGGAGGCTGAGGAAGGAGGATTGCCATGAGTTCTAGGCCAGCCTGGCCCACATAGTCAGCTCAGGACTAGCCTGCACTACAGGGTAAGGCTCTGCCTCAAAAAACATACAAAAACATCACCAAAGCAAGATTTTGGAAACAGAATCTTCCTCCATTAATCCCCCACATAACCACTCAGCCCCACTCAACACTTTAGTTTCTTGAGATATTCTGGTGTGGGGGACACAGTATGCCAGAATCTAGAAACTCCATTTTAAAAACGTGTTCTTTAAGCTGATAAGTTTTGGGATGCTGTGTATGTATTTGTAATATTATTTAAGCCTTTGTTTTCACTGTGATGGAACTCATTAATTATTTGATCTTCCATAGATTTCCAGGTCTGAATTTTTTTTTTATTAAGCAAACCATGTTCATGAAGCAAGAATTTATTTTCTTTCCCATCCTAAAAAATGTATGAAAGTCTATCTGGGAGTATCCAAGTCAGTACCTCCAGCTAACTCATGGTATCATGGCAGGCAAAATATTGGAAGACAGGGCACTATACCAACTTCTTTACCCAAAGACTGGTTGCTTTTAATCCCAAGACCTGGCATGCAGGGTGATTTCTGAATGAAATTTTGAAATATTAAAAACAATATTCCCTGTTCTCAGAGCCTTATGTAGACTGTCAGGTTTCAGTCTCATACCAACCCTTTGACAGGTGCTATTACTAAACCCTCTGGGACTTAGCAATGGACTCTCTAGTTCCAGAGGTCCTGCTCTCATCCAGAAATTTTTACTGCCTCCTAGACAAGGAAAGTCACTGCCCCAAACTCACAGTAAGGTTAAGGCACCCTGAGTTACGGTCCTTTGTTTCCTGTTCATTTGTCCCAGAGGCCTCTACTGGTCCTGCTTTTCTTCCCATCTCAAATACTCAGGCATTCTCAAGGCCACGTGTATTCAGCTGGTGACCTGTAAAAAAAATATGCAGACTAGAACTGAACATGAAGGACAGAAATAACAAAGAAAGAAGCACGATAGACCCAATGCCTCCAGGTCAGTGCCAGCTCATAGGAGTGGACACAGATTTGTGGAGACTGCCTGACCTAGGTGAGTATGATTCTCCGTGAATTGGTCCACATTACAATTGTGCCCCACAGTGGGTAGGTGTAGATCATGCCAGAATGAAGTCGATTGTTGTGATACAGTTGGCTTCGGAAGCAGACACATCTGTGCTTGAATTACAAACCTGTCATTGATGAGATGTGTGATTGTGGGTGAGTCGTGGCCCACCTCTGAGCCGTGTTGGCCCCATTTGGAAAAGGGGGGCTGTCCGTCTCTTGTCGGGCACTAGGGTAAGGAGGAAAGGAAGCGATGATATACCATGCCCAACTTGGAGACTGGCACCTGATCCAAGCTCGGTCATTGTCAGGAGGGGTTGTTGCTACTGCACCGTGGTGATTACTGTTTCACAAGGCTGAGGCTACACCTATAAGGAAGACATGGCATTTTTATATTATGAGTATTGTTCATAGAACTGATTAAACATAAGATCTTGCAATTTCTGGCACAGTAAGATCTTTGTAACTGGGATCTCCTAAGCACGAGACTCTGGGTGGGGGTGGGGCTTGTGCAGAATTAAAGGGTGCTATTACGTGTCTCCGATAAGCCTTTAAGTACATAAGCCTTAAAGAGAGCTTTCTCAACCTCTGACATCTGTCTTTTTCCCTAAGGAGGGTTAAAGAACTGGAATATACATTCCAGCATCTGGCCAGCCTTGTTCCAGGGCCGAGTGAGGACGCTGATATAATTGTTTTAAAAATGACACAACATGGTATGTGGTCAGGAGCTGGAGGCTGAATTGGAAAGAGCTGGCTTTCATCCAGCTCTGCCACGACTTTGCTGTCATTTGGCGTAAGTTTAACCTCTCAGATCATCAGTTTGCTTCTTCTATGACGGGAGGGTAGTAACGATGCCATTTAACAGGTCACCATTGTGATAAAATGAAACGATGATCATGGCAGAAAGCTAACATCCAAGTACTCTCCAGGTGACAAATATTGAGCTAATATTTCATTAGTATTTTATTTTTCATGAGAGCCAATCATATAGTATTATTATTATTCCCATTTTAAAGATAAGGAAATAGAGGCATGGAAAGAAAAGTAGCTCTCAGTCACCTCCTCGTCCAAGGGTGCTAAACCTTAGTCACAGACCCCCAGGCGGATCTGTGAGTAGAATTCACTGAGCTTGTGAACTTAAGCAATCTTCGCTTTTCACAAGACTCGAATTGAAAGTTAGTATATTCTTGTACCACAAATGTAGAAAGCAAACAACAGTGATGTTAGCACTGCTGACCTCAGCTTTGTAACCGGCAGAACTGGAGATATTGTCACATCAAATTGCACTTGCAGTAAATGGCTAAAAGAATTGCATATGCTGCCATTACTTTGAAAATGATCATTAGAGCTTGTTATTTAATGCACTTCTTGAGTAGCACAGACAGTACTATTACATACGTGGGCTTTAAAATATTTTTATGCTTATATTTCAAGATGATGAGGGTCTTCTTGTAATTCTAGGTATTGTAGTTTATGCACTGAAAAAAAATCATTACTCTGAGAAAGAAATCCATAGGCTTCAATAGATTCCCAAAGGTGTCTGTGGCCCAGAAAGTTTAAGAACTTCCATATAAGCCCATGAATGATTGTTGGGACAACTGAAAGCCCTTAGCATAAAGCCAGGTTCCAGCAAGCATTCAAATCACAGAAGTGTCACTATCATGGTTATTATTATATACAGTACAACCCTGACAATCCAGGGGCAAATCTTGGAAAATATTAAAGGACTCAATCATGTAGGCTATACCTACTACCTTAGTCGTGATGAGGGGATTGCTCAGTCAGATGAGGAGGAAGAATTTGAGAATATCCACCACAACTTTCTCTTTGTGTAGACGAAGAAAAGAATGCCGGGGAAGGCTACTGTCAGGTCTCAGGGAACACGGAATATTAGTTAAAATCAGTACCATCCCAAGGTCACCTGGAGTCAGTCTCTTGTTTGGTACAGGACATACATACCCTTTTGACCTTGAGCATGCAGACCCAGGTGAGGGTCCCTGTGGCAGTACACACCTCCATTCCACATCCTTCTGCCTTCTGAGGTCCTCAAGATGAGTGTGCAGATGCTGAGTGATCAGATCACGTGGCATCACATGTTGCTTCTCAGAGAAGGCCCAGGAGCCACCACATTTCAGTGATAGATGTGTGCCCCAAACACTAGAAATTCAGTCCCAGACTCTGCATGGGGCAGCTTGGAACTCTGCATGCTTCCCAAGTCCCCATTCAGGTTCAAAGCTCACTGAAGTGAGAATGACTGGCAGGTAGGTTCAAGACCCTTTTCAGTGCTTACTACGTATATTGGTTTAGACAAAACACTCAGTTGTTAGAAAGATCTCTGAACTGCCTCTCCAAAACATATTCGTACCTACTATTTGTAGTTGTGAGGGGCAAATGTTTGTCTTTGTGAACATATTTTCCATAAGTGTTGCTGTTTCTGAATTGTTACCAATGGCGTTGCTTCACTAGAGGAGCAGCCTGTCCCGCCCCCACACACTGACACACAAAAGCGTACTTCTCTGTCCTATGAATGTATCTGAAAAGCTATAATGTGCCCCGACCAGTGGCTTCATTCCTGAATAGCTCTTGGGTGTTGAAAGAGCATCCTAGATTTCTCTGACAACCAGGACGATGCCCCAAAGAGAGTCCATGTCGTCTCTTATGAGTGATACCAAGTGAGTCTGCAGCCAACGAATGAACTTCAAATCCCAGAGCAGAGGCCCCTGGCTCTGACTGCTCACTATGGCCCCCTCCTCCTGTTGTTTGGCATTGACAACATCTCTAAGCTTCCAAAGAGTAGAAGCTCCATTTCCAAGAGACCTCTAGACCTCTGGCTGTGAGCAGCCACAACCAGGCCTGACCCCATCTCTTGTGTCTTTGCCCAGCTGGAAGCTAGGGGACAAGGGGTGGCTTCCAAATGTCAGTAGGGGACCTTTCTTCTCTTCTACATGACAGCCTAGAAGTGTCTAAGAATTTTTAGTCCCTGGAAACAATTCAGAAACAGTGTCTGGAAGATGTCTATATGTGAACACCCAAGGTCCACCATACCTGGGCAGGATAATTCTGAGTGTGTATGTTTAATCCCTCTTGTAAAGTTTCCCTACAGCCACCGTGAGTGATAGGCGGCATGAAAGGATGATCTGTATTGTCGCTGAACCTTTCCTTTTGCATCTCCCACCACTTCTGATATTCCTTCACTTTTCCAACTACTTAAACACTCGTGTCTGACTCTCTTTTGACCATTTCTACTTGAAAATTTCAAGCTTGAAGCCAATAAAGGCCAAGCAGGAAATACAATTTAATAAATGAAGGAAGAATCTAATTTCTCATCCTGTTCATAGTCTATTGTTTTACAACTCTGGTGACTAGTAGGAAAAAAAAGTCAGATTTTTGGTCATTAAGATCAATTTAGTCGTGATAAGAAGTGTGTGTGTGTGTGTGTGTGTGTGCGTAAGGTACAGAAGAGAGCTAATAAGTACAACACACTTACCAAAAAGACTTCAAAAAAAGTCTCCTAGAAAATGTATAAATTGCTATAAACCAGAAATTCTCTTTATGGCCAATGATTCTCCATACATTCTGAGTATAAAGACATGGTCTGTATGTTTCCTGAGAGAAATTCATATTAGCATGTAGAGAAAGACAAGTAGCAACCACAGAATCACATAGAATCAGTTTTATTGCCAGGTAAGAAATTCATATTAATATAGTGAATACATATGTTTACAAATAAACATTCTTAGAAAACAAACAAATGTTTTTTTTTCTTCATTGTAGGAAGTATTATTGGTATCATAAACTCTGCAGTTGTGACAAATATTAACACAGGTTTACTTGCAGAACATACAGTTACTAAAATATTTGCACATAAAATATGCTCCATTTACACAAAAAGAAAAAAAAAAACTTGAGGGAGTTAGATGGGGTTGCCAGGCAGAGCCCAAGGCAGATGGAGGCTTAGACACTCTAGGAAGGCAGAGGAAAGCCAGACTGGTCCCGCGGGGTAGGAAATCGGGAACTAAGGGAAAAAGAGGTTAGTATCAGGGCGTGGAATGAGGAGAGGACAGTCTGTTTTGATCAATTTTTGTCTTTTACTTCTCCCCACCTTATCTTACAGGATCTTGGATACCTGGCAGTCAGAGAGTTCCACAGGTCAACCACTCTGTGGGTTCTATGGGGTTGTCTCCCCTCTCAGGAAGAAGTCAAGAAATTGACAGGCCTTCCCTGTCCCAGCCTCCCCTCTCAGTCCATCCAAAAGCCACATGGAAGGTGCCACGTGAGAGTATTGAGCAGCGTTCCTTGAGAAATGCTTGTCCCACTTAAGCTTTTATCGTGGCCACACCTATGGACAAGGCTACATCACGGCTGCCAGAACAACAGCAGACCCGAAGGATCCAAGTTCACATGATCAAGCTGACGCGGAAGAGAAGGAGCACACGGAAGAAATAAGACGCTGTGGATTCAGGGACCAAGAAAGACCCTTAATCAGAATTAGGAAAAGGGTAAGATGAGGTGCGTTGAGAGCAAAGAGCAAAGGTAAGCTAGGAGGCAGACAACTGTAGAACCTTTGAGCTGGAGGGAGCCTCACACACAAGCCAACTGGTATCCCTGAACTGGGAGCCACGTACCCCCAGTTTCTGCCAAATGGCTGTTGGTGGTACGTGGACACAGCACTATTTAACACTGACTCACCTAGAGAAAGATTCTTTTTAGTCCATCTGATTACACCAAGGGAAGACTCCATTGGGTATTGGTATCTTTAACAACAGTAACGCCTCCTAATCTTTTTTTTAATAGAACACACTTGCCCCAGGCCTTAGGTGTGGATCTTTGCACAGGTACCGGTCCTTACCTGGAATCGAATCACTGCTGCCTCCTTGCCTCTGACTTTCATTTAACTCTTACTTTCTATTTATGGTAAGTAATACTGGTTTTCTGTTTGTGAGAAAGGCAAGTTTTCCTTTAAAAACATGTATTTAAAAAAAAAAAAACATCGATTTAGTTACAAACATTGTGATGCTGCTGCCCAGAGCTGCCTCCATATGTTCCAGGTCAGAGGCAACTAATGTCAAGGAAACTGGCCATGCCCAGCGGGGTTCTGTCCACTCTGGGATTTCAGCATGGAGGGTCTCTGCGCCCTGCCCCATCTTGCCTTGCATATCTTTATGCATGAGAATCTTGCACGGTGGGTTCTTTGCAGGATCTCATTATAAAAATAGACAGAGGTTTTGCTACTTCCAAAAGCTTCAAAAGCATGACCTAGCCCCAATTTTCCATGCTTCAGATGGGAGACTAAGGCCCGGGGAGATAAAAGGCATCGTCAGTGTCTTTCTATCTGCAAGGGGCGAGGAAGAGAATCAACATTGCTTGCACTGATGCCACGGTGCCAGAGCAGAGAGGTGGGAGGCGGAACATTCGGAAAATGCTCTGACTGGGCTTTGATCCTTTGCAGCTTCTGATGCCAAAGCCGTTGCGGGTCTTTCTCTAGGCTCCTGTTACTTAATTAGCTAAGACCTTCGGGGACAGTTGAAAACCTCCTACTTTAAAATGAAAGCCTCTTCCCCCTCCACATACCCTCTTTTGGATTTCACTAGATACACAGAACTTCAGGGAAATTTCTTTTGTTGGGATACCCCAGGGCTCTTGGTAAGAAGTATTAATCTGAGAAACCACCGCAGGAGGTTCGGGGTGAAGGAGGAAGGCGCGGGAGGCAATTTAGAGGGACCTTGGGGGTCATGGGAGTGTCCTCAGGTACCACTGCCATTGCAGCAGCCCCCCCTCAGAGGTGTCACGGGGCGGGCTCACCTACGAAGGAAGGACAGACACAACTACTACTGCAGAAAAAAAAACAAGAGGAAGGAAGGGCGAAATGACACAGGTTGCACTTGGGAAACGAGACTGTAGTCAAACAACAGCAACACGTCGAAGGCACCACCCACGCTTATGACGTTTTCAGTCCAAAGCAGTTGAAATTTGGCAGCGGCGGCGGCAACGCGCTGAGGGGGACGGGAAGTTGGGGACAGGCAACGAATAGCCGACTGGTTTTGAGGCTGTGCCAGGCCTTGAAGTCGAGTCGAGGGGAAAACCACAGGAAATCAGGGTTCTGGGTCCCACCTCGCCTCTGTCGACTCTTCGCACTGTGGAGTGTGGGTGTCAGTGTCCTGGCTGATTTCCTAACTCTTAAAGATATTGGACAAAAGTTAGTTTGCTGTTCTTGTCTGGGCTTATAGTTGTCCTTTAAAAAAAAAGTGTTTTGTTTTTTAACTACAACCCTCTCCCGCCTTACGAGATTACCGTCCTCATTCCTACGGTCATGGTATCTACGGAAATTCTCCAAAATGTTTTCTGTTCCCCATCACTGTCAGTGGGTTCAGGGTCAATTTCTCTTTTAGAGTTCAAGTGTATGTGTATGTGTGTGTGCGTGTGGTTGTTGGTTTTTTTTATTTAAAGCATTTTTGCTTTCAACATCAATGATATGGAAAGTGCTATCAACATGCTTCTTGGGCATTCAGTTATTGTCCCACGGTCTTCACCATGTTGAGTCCATGACCCTTCTCGGGCTTAGAAAATGCTCACAGTGTGGGCATATTCCTCCCAAGACAACTTTTTTTCTAAAGTGCACTCCTCTCTCGTGTCTGCCCTAGTTTTTGCCCACCCACCCCCCATCACCCGGAAACGGACAGCATGTGGAAAATGGCATATGTGCTTCGAGGGACAGATTCTCTATGTTGTGCTACTTGTGTCTTTGTTTTCATCATGGATTTCAGTTTCAAGTTCAGAGGAAAAGAAAAATTAGCCCCATGACTTCAGCATGGGAGTTGGCCACCTCGGGCCTGCAGCGGAAAGGTCGTGCCTCGGTTTCCCCTTTGCTGTACTGCTGGACGTCCGTGCCTCAGTGCTTCCCTCACCAGCGCATGTTAGCATGACCCGGGAAAAGCGTGATTCTGCGTCACCAGCAGGTCCTGCAGCCGGCTCCTGTTGAGGTGAGTGGGGAGCGTGTTTGGGGGCAGGGCGGGGAGGATGTGGGCTGGATTTTCGTTTCGTTTTTGCCTCTCTCGGTTGAGTGTTGTCTCCAGGGGGGCTCCCTGTAGTGAAAGCTCAGACAGTCACTTCTGTTTTGCTGTTGGTGATGAAGTATGGCTGTGCGGGCGGGTAGTGCTGGGAGCGAGTTCCCAGGGGGTCGCTGGAGCCGGACTCGGCCACCCCCAGCTGGCCCTTGTTGCCGTAAGCCTGCCGCCGGAGAGACTGCTCATTGGTGTCCCAGCCCTTCAGGGTGGCGGTGGAGTTGTAGGCCAGGGGGTGTGGGGGCATCTTGCTGGCGCGGGACGTCTGTCCACCCTGCTTGGCAGGCCCGTGCTCGGGACTGAAGGCCCGGGGCTCGTCCTCCACCCTCACAGGATGGAGGGGGAGGTTCCCTTTCGCAGCCAGCTCAGCCAGGTGCCGTCGCTTGGAGTAGAAGTCATCATTGACCTTGTCGGCTGTACAGCGGGACAAGTGGACAAAGGGTTGGGGGAGAAAGGAGAGAGCGTTAGGGATTAGTAAGTCAACCCAAGAAAGCAGGAGAGTGGGCCAAAGCGCAGAACCACGACACAAGGGAAACTCCACCTAAACGAGACAGAGGAGGGGGGCACTGGGTCCTTGCCACAAACAAACGCAGGGCCAGCAGGGTCAAGGACATGCCTGGGGGGAGCCGTACATCCTCCCAAATATTCATTTCTACCACCCCGTCCCCCGCTGTCTTCTGCCATCTCTGCTTCCATATAAAATCCAAGTGTTTCTCTGTTTCTGAAGTAAAGCATTCTCTTTAAGAAAATACAGGCCCTGTTGATACTCAAATTTGTCACCTACCATGCAAACCAGCCAATGCCAGCTGTTCAACATATATTCTTCTGCTTTCTTTAATAAAGAAAGTTTCATTTGAGGGGTTTTAATGGTTGGTTTTATTTTTGATTTTTAACCTTAAGGAGACCTGCATTCTAATCCCACCTCGGCCATCTGCTAGCCATGCATCCTTGGCTAAATTAACTTCACTGCTCTTGGCTTTTGCATACATGAAACAGACAATGTGAAAATATCCTTCACATGGTTCTTTGGAGAGTTAAGTGATTTGATGTCCATAAAATGCTTAGATATTCATCACACACCACCATAATTATCATTATAATTTTTTTTACATTCCTCCAACAACATTCTATCAGGCACTTCTCTATTTTGTTATACGAATAAGTGGCATTTTAGTGTCTGTATAATCTTTCATTGAACAGAACTATAAAAATTAATTCCTCTGTCGATGAACTTCAAGTTGTGCCAATATTTTGCTATTACAAATAAGGCTGAGATGAGAATTTTTTGGTTCAAACCTCTCTTTATATATGTAGATTTTGAATTTATAATAATTCTAAAAATATTTTCATCCTTAAGTTGCATCAAAGATTGGAAAACACCTGCTGAGTATCATCAAAGACAACTGTTACCTTTTTAAAAATACATAAATAAAGTTTTATTGGGAAAAGAGCCACAACCATTCACGTACATCTTGTTCTTGGCTGCTTGTGGCCTATTACAGCTGTAGTATTTGTGACAGACACTGCATGGCCTGAAGAGCCTGAAATACCCACAATCCAGTGTTTTCTTTTTGAAAAATGACTGATCCCTGATCTGCATTACTCAAAGTGGATTTGTCCAAAACTAAAAACATAAACTCATGATATATATTGCCAAAAAGTCTTCTAGAGCTACCCAAGTTCCCACTCTATTTCACTCCACTGTCTCCTGCAATGACTGATTTATTCCTTCCTTCTCCCTTTCTCCCTCCCTCCCTCCCTTTTTCTATTTTTATTTATTTTATGATGAGTCCTGCTTTTTACTTGATATTCTTTTATCTTGCAATTTTCTAAATTATAAAATTCATTTCTTACCAATAAACATTTGAAGTTACATCTCCCAGGAAACCAGAAATATCTATTGCTCCTTCATCCACATATCCCACAGTGTTAACACATGTGTGAGTTTACATAAATTTGTGGAGGCCATCATGGTCCCATGCTTTATCATTATGCCTGCTTGACAAATTATGGATTTGTCAAGCTTAGGCACATGAAACAATTTAATTAAGTCGCTAAGTTATACCTGGCCACTGGTTGAGTCAGAATTGAACTTGAGCCCAATAAACATTATTTCATGCTTTTTTGAGAGAGGGAGGAGGGATCTAACTCTAGTCCAGGCTAGCCCCAAACTCACTGTGTAGCCCAGGCTGGCCTTGAACACATAGCAATCCTCCTGCCTCAGCCTCCCAGGTACTGGGATTACTGGTATGTGCCATCCTGCCCAGCTTATGTGGTGCTGAGAAATCAAACTTAGGGCTTTGGGCTTGCTAGGCAAGTGCTTCAGCTACAGAAACACACTTCCAGCCCCACATTATTCAATACTTTTGAAAAGATATAGAGGAAAATCTTATATCCTACATTCTCCCTCTGTGTCTGTGGCAGATTAACTCATTCATCACCCAGCTTTCCCTGGTCAGCCTGGACTCCAGTCAGACACCTCAGCACAACAACTCAGAAATCACATATTCATTTTGTAAACTTAATATAATTCCAGGTAGGGTTCCTTAGGATGCAAGCAGTAGTGACTGACATTACCCATCAAGAGAAAGCTTCCATCTTTAAATTCCAGAGGTACCTGAAGATACCTTATGCCAAGGTTAAAAGCGATCTTAGAGTATGCCTTCTCAAGACGTGAGAAGTACATATTCCCTAGATATCATGAGTTGCTCAAGATGTCACAAGTTAATATTAGCCATGGGCCTAGAACCCCATCTTTTTGCCTTTCAGAAGAAAGTTCTAGATTTCCAATGCTGTGAAATTTCAGCGAAGTGTTCTAAGGGTCCTGCTAAGACTTCAGACTCCATGTATCTAGTTTCCTCCTAAGAAGATTCACCGGACTCTCTCTCTCTCTCTCTCTCTCAACCCACCATTACTCAGATTTCTTCTTCAGGTTCCTCCTTATCTCTTCCAAGGAACCACCCACTACCAGCTGCTCAAGCCAGAAACTTGGAAGCCATCACTGACCTCATCCCTTTGTCTCCTCTAGCACAACTGCTAAGGCACAAAGTGCTTCCATGTGCATTTTCTCTCACTGATCCCCTTTCTCCTGCCCCTCTGAGACAGTGCTCTACTTGAGCCACCAAGATGGCCTCACTGTCTCGCTCCAACTCTTGCAACCCACACTCCAAGCTGCATTCAAAGGGCAGAATTCTAAGATGCAGATCTAATGTCACCCTTTTACCAAAACCCCTTCCAACCACTTGCTCAGCCACTTCACTGTTCACAAGATGACAACCTAGACACCAGAAAAGACCAGGGGACAATCAGAAACAGACATCGCCTCTGCTCTTAATGGGTGGAAGACAATGACCAAATAATTCTGCAAGTTACATACAATTTTAGATAGGGGAAGTTCTATTGGGAACTCTCCAGTTTTTAGACTGATATAAGGTCTCCAAGCTGGTCCAAGAACCACATATACAGGATGAGGTATTAGACCCCGTCTCTTACACTCATTTCTCATTGCTACTCATTTCTCAGCACTTAGCTAAGATGTTGCCTCCTTGATCCTCCAGACCCCCACAGTCACCCCTACTGTCTCCACCATACCACTCACTATGCTGTTCTATAGTTCTGTATGGTCACTAACATTTCTCCACTAGGTCATGATTTTTTTTTTGAGGGCAAGAATCTTATCTTTGCACCTGTGCTTTCCATCAGTGGTTCTCAATCCTGGAAATGCACAGGATGTTCAGATACCTGGACCCCTTCTAAACCTCTATAATTAGAATCTCTGAGGCCATGCCCAAAATATGGATTTTCATGAAGCTCAGGGTGATTCTAATGCAAAACTGAGGTCGAGAATCATAGGAATGGCCCCAGTATCCATCAGCACACCAAGACACAATTTTCTAGAAAACAAAAGTAATATGGCCTTCCACACTCACCCTACCTTCCTCAGCTGCCTCCCACATTGGCTAACTCTTCCTTCTAAAAATCTGATGCAATCAGATCCCTCCACCATGGACTCTCCATGGCGTTCATCACGGCTGCCAACTGACACCTGCCAATGCGGCTCCTTCACTCTTGTCTGCCTCACTCACTAGCAAGGCAAGGCTAGGTCTCATGGTTGTCCACTATTAACCAGTGTCCAGTCTAGTTCCTAGCAAGTGCTAGGTACTCAGCAAGCATTCAGCAAATGCACGTATGAGCAAGATACCGTGGAAGTGTACAGAACACTACCAGGACAAGAGTAGAGGAGGAATCACTTTCCCTCCGTGGTTCCCAGTCATCTCGTACTGAAAAATCTCACTCACCTTCCCCATTTGCCCGGCCATGACCCAGAAGCATTCATTCCCATTCTTCTATTTCCAGATACTAGAGTTGTCTGCCCACAGCAAGGTACAGAGATGCCCATTTCTGAACCAAAGATAAAATGGATTATGAATTGAGCAAAAGTGATGGGTGTCTTACCAGAAAGTTTTAAAGAAAAGAGACACGGAGGCATTCAGCTTGCCATGTGAGTACTGAACCAAACCTGAGCTGATCTCCTAGTGATCATGTCCTGGTGAATGTTGGCTACTCCTTGGGAAGAGAACATGTTTGGCACTTGGATCAAGAGTACAGGAGAGAAAAAAATTTTAAAAAATTCCAGGGGTTCCAGAATGAGACGGACCTTTGGGATGCCAACTAATCATTACACCTGTTTCCTCAGGTGTGAAACGGGGCTAATACTACTCTCAGATCTACTACGAGGAACAAATTACATGAGCTATACAAGCTACATGTGATAATTCCTGGAATACAGTAACTGTTGAATACATATATTTTGCCTAGCTCCTGTCTAATTAAATGAAGCATCAGGATAAATTCAATAGATGTCTGTGGATATACATTCTGCCAGGGAACCTGCTAGGCACAAGGGAAGCATTCGTCTAAACAAACCCAGTCTCTTCTTTCTTTCTTCTTCTCTCTGTCCCCGCTGCACTTGCTGAGCGCTGCGTCTACTCTGTGAGAGCGCCTACAAAGAGACCTTGAGAACATGCTCTTTAAAGGATGAAAAGAAAAAATAACAAAAAAATCAACCAGTGAGGGAACCTGTGGTATTTAACAAGACTGGTCATAATACTTTGCAACTCTTCATACAGTCTAGGACCTGGGACCATTGCTCAATGATTAGAGCCCTTATCTAGGAAGCACCAGGTCCTGGGTTCGATCCCTCAGCACCACATAATAGCTGGGCAGGATGGTGCAAGCCTATAGTCCCAGCACTCCAGAGGCTGAAGCAGGATGCCGGCTATGAAGTCAAGTCTAGCCTATACTGCACAGTGAGTTAAAGACTGACCTGGAGTACAGAGTGACACCCTGTCTCAAAAATGATTGTGCAGTCTATTTCCCAACACCCTGAGTGTGGCCTGTGTTGTAGCTGGTATTGACAAGTAGGTTGTAGCAGCTTCTGACATTAAACATTTGAAACCCTGCTTCCACATGAAGAAAGAAGCCCATCCTTACTCCAAGGAAAAGAGAAACTCACAGGCCAATCACTCATGTTCACCACGGCCAACAGCCTGCCACATATCCAATACGGCCATCTTGGACAATACAGCCCTCAGCTGACCTGCCAGCTGATCACATACTGAGCAAGCTCTGCCAAGAGCCGGCAATCAATCCAGCCCAAATCCGAACTTCCCAGAAGGCTTAGAATCATGACCTCAATAAGCATTTGCTATGTTAAGCATTGGGGTCACTTGTTAGGCAGCAATTGGTAACAGATGCATGACAGCAACTGCAAAATTCCTGGGATGACAAAAAGCATAGTAACCTCAAGAAATCGAGAGCCTATCTGTACGACAGAGCTAAGGTAGTAAGGTTGTCCTCCAACCTTCCCATGTCCTGTAGGCAAGGCTGTGTAATTCACACCTATCTTCTCATCTGTCTTCCTTGATGAGTCTCTCATGTGTTTTCAGGGAAGGAATGCACAGATTTGGTGCCTAGCGCAGGCAACTGTTCTCCAAAGAGATATTTCCAAGATGATTTCAAGAATAAAGAAGGTGGCTGGAGGTTACATCGATGAACCATTCTCACCACCTGAAAAATCTCTTTCCCTGAAACATTCCCATAATGTTCCTGTTTCCCTCTGATTTGGAGCTAGATAAGGGGGAAGAAAGGCTTCTCTCACCAGGCTCCACTCTGCAATGGGATTCTTGTCTTAGGGCATTAAAAAGCTCCTTGTGAAAGAGATAGCAGATTCATTGAACAGTCTTGTGAGCCCTATTAATAAATGCATTAACCTAATCAGCCCTCAGTACCTCAATGGCAGATGGCTGACAAGCCAACCAGGAAGCAGTCGTGTAAGCCTTACAAAAATGCTGGCCCTCTCCAGTTTGATTTTTCTTCATTTAAAAAAGAGGGGAAAGCAAGAAAAAGGTACTTCTCTTCCAATGAGCCTAATTGCCTTGAAGAAACCCAGGCTGTAAAATTAAACTGTACCTTCCTCCATCTCTCTCTCTCTTAATTAGCAGCAGACACTTGTACAGGTGTGGGGAGAAGGGATGGAGCCTCACTTCCATGGGAAGGGAGTATGTCAAGGTAATAACCAGTTTCTAAGACAAGCTGAACATCAGAGGGGCTCAGCAGGTGGCCCTCCCACCTACCTTTTTTCCTTGGGCCAAAAATATTTCCAGGAGGGCTTCCTACTGCTCATTCTCACCTCTCAATATGCCTGAGGTTCAGGTGACAGATTTCACCGGGTAAGCGGTGCTCCAACCGAAGCTTGCACTATCCCTCATCGATCTCTGTCTCTGCTTCGAGAATATGATGAACTGCTGCAATTAATCTTCTCATCACACTTAAGCACAGAATTAAATTCTTTGCGCTAGCCCCCAGTCTGCATGGCCTGGACGCTGGCTATTTATCTGGCCATCTTCCATCTCTTCCACATGATGAGGACCTCACCACAGGGGAGTGCTTGTTTCCAAGGGCTGCTGCGATGATGAACCACCCACCGGGTGACTTACAACAGAAATGGATCCCCTTGCAAATTCTGCAGGCCAGATTCTCACTCGAGGAAGATGCTGACAGTCGACACCAGGATAGTTGTCACGGAGGATCCTTCTTTTCCTTGTTTTGTGTCTGGGGGTTGTTCACAATCACTGGCATTCTTTGCCTGGTAGCCTCCTTACTCCAATCTTTGCCCCTGGCTTCACATGGCCATTTTCCTTGTGTGTGTATACACACATGCCCACACATGCACCCACATTTCCCTCTTGTATGAACACCAGTCATTGGATTAGGGCCCACATTAACCCGGTATAATCTGATTTTAACTTGTACAGATGCAAAGACTCTGTTTCCACACACATCCATAACCTGAGGTTTGAAGTGGGCATGGATTTGGGGAGACTCCGCTAAACCCCGCAGATGAGATTCCTTTGTGTTCCTGAACATACACAGCGATCACTAGCCTGGAGTTTATGGGCATCATTTCCCCAGTAGCGAATACGCTTCTTCTTGTCATCTGGTACTCAGGCCAAAAGTCACCTCCTTAGAAAATCTCCCTAACTGACTCAAAGGTAACAACCACCAGCTGTTCACATGATCCCTTTGTGCTGAACAGGCCCACACTTTGTATCACTGCATGATCTTATCTTCTTTAACTTACTTGTACATTGCCTGCCTCCCTTGGCTGGAGCGTGTAAGTTCCACTTACGGTAAAGATTGTATCTGTTCTGGTCATTCCCGCTTCTTCCGACATCGAGTCTAACGCCTTGTACACTGTTAGGGTACAATAGCATGCATTTGATGAAAGAAGGAAAGTAATGGAGACCTTTTAGCTCCACTGACATTCTCTTACATATATTTATTACATTATTCATTATCTGGTTACCTAGTCTATATCACAGAAGGTTGAGAGATCTGTTCATTCTATGGATTAAGAAAACACTGGATCTTCGGTTAAATACTTTCATTTCTTCACCAGGTGAATTGTGTTTCATATGTCTGCTTGGAGGGTACCAGAGACCCAGATTGTCTTCGACAGACTTACCTTGAAGAGGCAGAATAAAGCCAGGTGAAGGAGGTATGACATGGCTGAGTGTTGACTTGGTCTCTCCTTCTACTCCTCCATTCCGACCAGTGATAAACTGAGTAACTGCTCACCTTTACTGCAAACTCTGTGCTAGACAGTCTACTAATTTATTTACATGTGTAACCCCCTTTAATACTTTCAGCATGCTAATGAGGTAAGCAGTATTATTGGTCTTGACTTATAAGTGAGAAAACTGAGGCTCGGAGATTTGGCAACTAGTTGGACTGATGGAGCTAGAACTTGAATCCAAGATATTTGTTTCTACCACTTGACTTTATGGCTACAACACTCACCGAACATTTAATGATAAGCCTCCCCTGTGGAAGATGATTGTTCCTTTGACAAGAATCTATCTACACAAAAATATTCCTTCAAAACTAAAAAGGTGAGAATAATGCAGGGAAAATATCCTTCTTGGTTTTTCATTTCAAAACATCACAGACTGAAGTACACACGTAAATATATTCTCAAGAGAAAAAAAGTCAACATGGCCAGTTTAACAAGACCCCAATATCTACTCCTCATAAGACCAAGTGTATTTATCATTTTTGTCCTTAAATTAGAACACAAAAGAACTGGGTGTGACACAGACTCTCCCTGCCAGTCTCTGGTTGTGCCAACCTTCAGTTGGCTACTTCTTTATGAGAGCAGTGGGTTCCAGGATCATTTGAGGTGTGCTGCCACTGACTAGACACATGGTAAGGTGCCTCCTATCCCAGAGTTGTGCTTCTCACAGAACTGAAAAAAAAAAAAAAGACTGAAGTTACTCATCACCCCTCCAGGCTGAGCACACTTTGGGAACTTCCAGGTGTGTATTTGGGGCTCTTGCATCTGTGGAGGAGATGTACTTTCCTAGGGTCATTCCATGGCATCACACCACAGCAATGTATTGAGATACATGTTGGGCTGTTCATCAATATTTTTCCTTGCATTCCACTGTTTCTCTCAGAGCAGCCATCACTTTTGATGATGACAGCCAAAGTACTAGCTTTGACTCCCAAAAGAGACTAAAAAGCCACAGTTAGAAAGCCCCAGCCCCAGTTGTGAAAGGCAAGGCTTCTGCAGTGACATCTGGGAATGTTGACAAGGAAAGAGGAATTAATGATGCGGAAAGTTGGAAGGATTCAGTGCCCCGGTGCAGATAACAGAGTTGGGAATTGTGCACATCTGATTTTAGGGACCGTAAAATCTTTATAAACTGGAGGAAAGAACGTAAACCTCAAAAACAGATGGAAATGGGTTTAAATTTCAACTCTTCTGACAGCCTCGAGGCCTTAAGCAAGTTACCTAAACTCTCTAAGTTTTACCCATAAAATTGGAAATAAAATAACATGATCTTTATGGTAGGGAGGTTGATGGGACTAAAGAAAACTGCACATAGATATGCCCCAAATACTCAAGTTCAATGTAACCATTATGTATTGCATATATATATATATATATATATATATATATATATATATATATATGAAAATAAATTACATTAAGCCCACATGCACAATGAACATCATAATAAAGAGACTTGCATGTGGTACTTTGTATCGATGACATTGTCTCATAGTAAACATTCAAGTATTTCAGCTGCTATTGCTGTCATTGTTAGAAAGCCAAAAGAACATAAAATGTTAATAATAAAATGTATTTTGCAGAGTGCAGTGGAGGAGTAAATGAGACAACATGTAAAAGCTCGGAACATTCCACATAGTGCATAGTAGAGCTTCATACACGCAGAACCTCACGCAGAAGACGCCACAGGTATTTGCTTAGCACACTTCTCTGCTGAATCTACCCTATACTACCTGGTTTCCTGCGGACACATTCATCAGGCCCCAAACTAGATCTCCCAGACTTCTTGAAGTTAAATGTGGTCATTTAGCTGACCTTACCAATGATTCTTCTCTTACCAATGGGATGCTGGCAAAAATGACTCTTTCAATTTCTACTTCACTTTCCTTGCTAAAAAAAAAAAATCTGTCTAGGTGATCTCTCTTTCCTGTTTTCACTGGCTAGGATGGTGCTATGACAGAGACCAGGCACAACCATGCCCATGAGGCAGGCTATCTTAATGCAAGGAGATGGCATGTTTGGCTCAGCCAAGGCAACTGTCACATTAGGAGTGAGTTAGTTAAAAGCTTTACCAAATAGAGCAGGTTAATTTTTAGGTCGATAATTCTGTATGTTCTGCAAATAAGGTCATAAATATCCAGGCAACCAATGGCAGAAAATAAGTTTCCTCAATCTTTTTTAATGAATGGAAAAGCAAGAAGGCTGAAGGAGCCCGGGGCAGGGCGGTGTGCAGGGAGGGGAGGCTGAAGGACTACTTGGAATGGAGGTGCCCCACCAACCTGGACAGCTCTACTTGGGACTATTACGTGACAGAGAAACACATCTTGCTCTTAAATCACTGTATTTGCAAGGCCTTTTGCTGATGTCTAATGATACTGACTTCAACTTACATAGAAATGATTTCTAGGTCTCTGTCTTTTTTACTTCCTTTCAGCACAAGCGAAATTAAAATGTAAAAGGAGGACAGTTCATGGTGTTAATAAAATACCCAGCGTTTCTGCCTTCTTTTAACTTGCCCATGATGTAAAGCTGAACAGGTTCCCAAGGCTGTCTCAGCAGGCAGAGACAAGAAAGGTAGGCAAACGCTAAGCTGCCCGGCAGGAGAGGGGCAGGGAAGAGACCGAAAGATTTACCTTTGTAGCAAATTAGCCCTGTGTCGCCCGGTTCAGAGCCCTGCTGCAGAGACACTAGCTGAGAAAATCAGACCCTTCATGGAACTCAAGGTGTCCAGCTCACCCTTGGGACAATGAGGCTTTCCCGAAACACATCTTTCTAAGAGAAAACCAGAAAAGTGGTGGGTTTTGCTTCTTGAATGTTGCCATTTTGTTTTTACCCCCAAGGCTCCTGCTAGAGGTCTGGGTGCCTTTGATGGGGAGGGGTCTGTGTTTACCTAGTCTGGGCTTTGTGCCAAGCTGTGCGGGCTGGTCCATGAGCCACCTTTGTGGTGGCTGCTGGGAGCCTTTGTGGGTCTCTTGACGCTGACAGCCCTCTGAAGTCCCAGGCCCTTTGTCTCCACCCTGAGGCAGCCCGGCCATGCAGTCACTATGTTCAGAAAGGCTGTTAAAAGGTGGGCAGGTTCATGCTCCCATCAGCACCCACACATTCTTCCAACACCATGGTTCCCCCAATGGAAACTGTGTACACACTCGCTGCCTTTCCGTGGTCCTCCATAAGTGGAGATACTTCTTTTCAGAAATTCATTGTGTGGTTTGTGCTCTGGTCAGCCTTTGTGCTGGTGCAATTTTATACACTTGGTGGCTTTTCAATGAAGAGGATTAATTGTAAGAATCGTGAGTCCTTCTGCTGTCTTCCTTTTTGTACTTCTCCAGAATTGTCTTAAAATACAACCTACAACCTTGTGAGATTTGGGATCCTCTTAGATTAATGCATGAAGCAATTCTTTGCCATTCCGTGTATCCCCACTCATTTCCGTGTGACTCTGAAACTCTTCCAGGAAAAAAAAAAATCAAGCAAAAAAGAAAAGAGACTCTCGTTTTTCCGACACTGGATTCTGCATTCAGCCACGTGACTACTGAAGTTAGCAGACAAGTTGCAAGTGAAAGTTTGATGAGGGGCTTGCTGGGTTGGGTCACTCTCTGGCATGTTGGATATCATCACGAGAACATGCCTGGGCTCCACTCTCTGAGGACGAGACTTGTGGGATGGTGCAGAGCGACCTCAGTCATTCCAGATAAAATCGGCCTAGACCAGCTGACATCCTTCCAACTCCCAGACAGATGGGTGAACTCCGCTGAGATCAGAAGAACCTCCCACATCAGCATAAATCACCAGTGCATAGATTCTGATCTGAATAAATGCTGAGCTCAGTAATAAGCCACGCAACTTCAGGTCCTCTGGGACACGGTGCCACGTGGCAATGGACAATTGGCTCAAATGCAAATCATTTACTCGTCCTACATCCAGAAACAGTCTTCGTATTTAAAGTGGGTCCCACCTCTCCCCTTTTGTTAACCCGTGTGTTTTAGATGACATACTTCTCCCGTCCTCTACTCCTCAGGGACTGTGAATAAACAGCCCATTTAATTGTTCTCATGATCACAGCTTGTTCAGAGGTGTGCACGTGACAGAACAAACCAATCAGAGAAAAGCCTTGGATCTTTATGGAGACAGACGGGACCAAAAATACCAATAATCTCACACCTCTCATTTTACATGAGAGTCCAGGCTGGCTCCAGCTCAAGGATACCCTAATGGGTAGAAGTAGCACTGCATTTAGCATAGAGGTCTCCTGACTCCCACCTGCCTGATTTTTTTATTTTCCAGACCTTCTTTGGGCCAGCCAATACTAACTTCAAATGCTATGCCCATCTTCATTTAATCATTTATTTACTACAAGTACCCTAAGTCCCTAAGTGCCTAGTCTGTACCATGGGCATTATGCCAGGAGGGTTTGGAACCCTAGCTGGCTTACGTTCAGAGGGACATACTTTCAAAGCAGTAAAAAATACTTATTACAATCTTGAGGCAGTGGCATTTTCTGAAAATCAGAGAGCCCTCACCACCAGTTCATTTCATGCGCTATAGATTTCCAAGGCAGCTCATCAAAGTTCCAGTGCTTGTCACATGCTTTTCAAAAGGACTGAGCATGGGAGCAGGTGGGATTTGGTTTTTATTAAAAAACATCACCTCGCATCACCCTCCACCTGCCACCCACCCTCCTCCTGCTCTGTATCTTACCGCTTGCGACCAGACCAATAACCCAAATCAGGAAATTGCAAAAGCCGGAATTTCATGAGGCAGTGCTCCGAGGCCGCCTCCAGGTGAGCGTTCCCCCAGGGTGACCGGTAGGACACGTACGCTCCAAAGGAACTGTAACTTGATTACACACTTTCTATTGCCTTGTGCCTCCCGTCACATCACCTGGATGAACGGTCCTCACTGGACCACATCAGTTTCCTTAAAAGAAAGAACTAAAATATGTTGAGCACCTACGATGCGCCGGACGTGGTTGCAGCCATTTTACCTACGTGATCCCATTTAAACACACCTAAAGAAAAGTGACAAAGGAGCGTCACTCTGTCCACGTGGCAGATGAATTAAAGCTCAGAGATGTGAATGATGAGGCTGTCAAGTCACTCTGTCATAAAAAAAAAAAAATAAGCGGCAGAACAGGAAACCAAATTCAAGACATCCGCCTCTGCCCTCCTTCTCTTCCAGCTGTGGCCCAGCTCAAACCACTCCTAAGAAGAGTTTTATTTCAGCAAATGTGAAAAACACTCCTGTTGGGTAGAATGCTGGCACGTGAGAATTGGTTTTCCTGGACAGCCTGCATTGGCTTTTAGGGTTGGATCTTAGGAAAAGGCTAAGACTCAACTATCACATCCGTAAGAATCATATAGGGGATGGATGTAGGCTGGCTGTGGAGGCGCCAGTGGTCTGTAACCCCAGCACCCTCAGAGACTGAGGGAGGAGGATTGGAAGGTTGAGCCCAGCACAGTCATTTTAGCAACCCAGTGAGTTACCGAGGCCCTGCCTCACAGTTAAAAATCACATAAGGAACAAAGGGCTGAGGACATAGATCAGTGTGAAGCTTCTGGGTCTGATCCAAACTAAGAGAGAGAGAGAGAGAGAGAGAGAGAGAGAGAGAGAGAGAGAGAATAAATGCTAGGACCCAGCCTAGACTGCGGAGTGAGACCCTGTCCCAAAAGGAAAGAGAGAGCGAGAGAGTGAGAGAGAGAGAAAGAAAGAAGAAAAAGGAAGGAAGGAATGCTGGGACCCCACACTCCCAGGTTTCTGGTCCTTGAGTGAGTGGGTTCTTATTTTGTACCCAATATTTCTAATAATCCTGGGTCACGCCTTTAAGACTTTCTGCCAGGTCTGAGTCTGGCTTCTGTTGCCATGTAATTTTCTTGTGTGGCCTTAGGCAACTTTTGTTATCCGAGTAGGGGTGGGTCTCAGTTTCCTTATCTGTAAAAGCGGAAAGGCTGAGGAAAGTGTATTTCTTTCTGAAAGGCTCTTTCTTCACAGTGTTGAAGGATGATCTCTTAACCAGAAGTGGATGGACATGTTGTGAATTCTGGCTTTACCACTGCCTGTATACCAAGCACAGCTCTAAGGGGTTTACTTGCATGGCCTCCTACATTGAGCCCCTCCAGCCCAATGGGGGAGGCGATGCTCTGATTATTTCTATTTCAGCAAGTGTAGAAACGGAAGTTCAGAGCATGACTTTGGCAGCAGCACACGGGTTGATTTCAGGCACAATCAGAACCATTAAATCCTACTACCACACCAGCAGTCTCTTCCAAGTTCATTGCTTCAGTGTAGCTCTAGAAGGTTCAGACTCAGCTTGCAAACTATATCCCAAAAGATCTCCATCTTGATTGCAATTGTTTGTGATGCTTAATGGGTTTGAAGTGAAATCTTCTGTAAGTTATCAAGTGTGCCAGAAGTTCCCGGGGCAGGGCACAGGTGGTTCAACAGGAATGCCCACCAGGGGGCGACTTGCACAGGAAGTGCTCAGTAGTCGGGGGAAAAAATGGATGATAATGGATGATACAATTGTGATATTTACCTTTTCCTGTCACGGCACAAGTGATTCTCTCCCAAAAGGGAGCTGTACTTAATGCAGGTGGTGCCAAAAAACTTGAATCTTCAAGATTCTTTCCTCAGAGTTGTCTCTTCTTACCCAAACTCCCGAAGGGTTATCTACTTCTTAGCCCACAACTGATGTCCTTGAAGTGGGCTCCCAGGCACCTTCATGTTACGAGATATCAATGTGTTGACTGGTTTGCCTCAAGAAAAAAGAGATCTGATGGCAAAATGTTTGGTAAATGATCAGTTAAACAGGTTTCAACATTTTTATAAGCGCTGATTTTTTTCAGTCACAGGATTTAATTTATTTGATAGTGAGAGCAACACAGTATCAATAATAACCATCACTCACCACTCTCCTCTTGCTGTGTACATTGACGTACATTTTAAACATCATCTCATCCCCCAACCATCTAGGAGGTGGGCGGTGTTATTTTCTCCACATTTCAGGTGAGAAAATGTAGGGCTCAGAGAGGTTGAATAATTTGCTGAAGGAGCCGTGGTTGAAACTGAGTTGTGTCCAAGTCTAAGCCCACAGCATCCAGCTTTTCTCTCTATTTTAAAGGAAGTGAGCAAGATGAGGTGGCATGCACCTGTAATCCCAGAACTCGGGAGCCTGAGACAGGAGGATTGCTATGAGTTTGAGGCCAGCCCAGGCTACATAGTGAGTTGAGGAACAGCCTTGACTACACAGCAAGACCCTGTCTTAAAAAGAAAAAATATTGAAGGAAGTGGCACAACGCAGGAAGCAGGACCTGAAAACCCTTCAAGCTTGTCTTCCCTCTTCATGTAGATTTGGGAGCTGGAAGCTGAGCAGACAACCCCGAAGATCATGGACCCCAAAGCAACCTAGGCCTGACCCTTCGGGGACCATTTTCCCCCTTTCGTGGTAAGGAAAATAAAGGTATATTCAGCAGAAGAAGTAAAGTTAGTCTGGTCCAAACAGAAGACAGCTTTCACACCATTGCTTTTGACCTGTTCTGAAATATTTTCTAAAAGCATCAGACAGCAAGCTGATCTAAAGACAGGGATACAGATTGCCTCCAAATGCTGTCATGGGATCCTAATGGCTTTGTTTTTCACAAGGGAGAGAGAGAAAAAAGTTTATGCCTCTCAAATTAGTAGGTCTGGCACGTTCCAAATTGTTTGCTTTTCTAAAAATGGACTTTGACATGTGAACAGTGATTATCTAATGCAAGACTTAAAAATCTGCCTCTCAAGGTAACAACTGTGTAATCAGGGGACTCTCAGTGAGCATGTGCGTCTCCTCCCCAGTGGGGCACTACAGTACCCCTCCCACCCTGAACCCAGTTGATTCTAAGCTTTCAGGGCCCTGGCCAAACTTCCTTCTTAAGAACTGTATGCCTCAGAAAGCTACCTAGAGACCTCACCCAAGGGTCTTCATCTCCCAGCAAAATTTCCTCACTTTCGTGGTTGTCAAAGTGTGGTCCCTCTACCCTGTGTATGAACATCACTGTGGAAGCCCTTAGTAACCCCACCCAAGATATCATGAAACAAAACTCCTGCCTAGAACCCAGTACTCTAGGCTTTAACGACCCTCCAAGTGATGCCAGTGTCTGCTTCTGTGGTTGAAATGTGAGAACCACCTTTGTCACCTCCTCACCCTCATACCCACTCATGCCCTCTGCCCTCCTCAGTTATCCCTCCACTCCATTTTCTTCTTTCTAATCTGTACCCACCCGGTGCAGGTCACCACGAGCCTTTATATAAGAGCCTTGAGAGGGTGCAACTCCAATCCACCTTCCTTTAAGCAGTCTCCAGCCGGAAGTCAGGGGCTCATTTGAGAAGGCAAAATGGTCATGCTGGCACCTTACCAGGGCTGTGCTTTATCTCCTAACCTCCCTCCACTCAAGGTCATTCAAGAAGTCAGCCTCACCTCCCCTACATCAGCTAATTCCTTCCCACTCCAACAAAGTGTAAGAAAGAATGGAAACCATGTCTCCGGTCCGTCCAGAGAAGAGCTGCTCCCCCTGTCCACCAGTGGAAGCAGCCACTAGAATTATATAGCCTACTGCTTGACCTCTTGACACCTGCATGACTTCAGACAGGCGAGACTTACCTTCATCAGACATCCACAACCTCATCTCTAAATACAGCGCAGTCACTGAAGAATTAAGTGAAAAAAATGGGCGAGAAAGGCCAGTACTCTGGCCAGTGGAAGGGAGTCAATGCATTACAGCGACACCTGGCCTAGCCACCCAGTTAGTTAACACACAACCCCAAGTCAGCCAGTGTCTTAATCCTGCTGCCTCCCATGTGGCCTAGGAAAGTCAAAAAAAGCATTCTGCTCCCCACAAGGCGACTCATGCCCCAAACTCTTCGTCCACAACTTGACAGTGTTTGTTTCCCCATGAGAAGGTGTATGCTTTCTCCCAGATTAATTTACCCTGAGTTCCACCGTTTTGCTTTGATAGCTTTCGGAGGAGGAAACAAAAATAGTCTGAGATGTCTTACCTGGGATGGTTTCTGATAGAGGAATTTTCCTTCAGGCAACATATATTGAGAAGCAAAGGGGTAGCACACTGTCCAACAAGCACTCTTAGCGTCAGCATGCCACACCCAGGCCCACATATTACATACATAAACACACACACCATCTACACACTGGAACTTAGACTCGCAGGAACCACGCGAGGCAGACACAAATGTGCACTGTGTCACATACAGATACCAGGACTCATTTCTTCATTATTTAATGTTAAAATTGACAACATCTGGACACAAGAGCCAGAAAAAACCATACGGTACCTTTGGGTGACTTAAGTGTCCCCACTGTCCAGTCACCATCAGAATTTCCTAAAAAAACAATTGAGAGATGCTCATCTATGTCCTGGGCATTTTGTGTTTGCTGTGCCCTCACACCCAGGTGCTGCTGGCGGCCCCAGCTGCAGCCTCCAACACGGCCAGGCCCCGGGGGACCCAGAGAACAGAGGAGAATCTGTTCAGGCAACTCCATGCACCTCTGCTCACAGACCCTTCAGCTGAAATTGCATTCATGTCTAACAGAAGATCAAAGGAAGCCTCCCGAAAATGTCTAGATATTTTCAATAATATAAAGTATAAAGAGAATCCTTAGGCAGCATCTGGCTCACAATTTCAGCTCGCGATGACAGGAAAATCTAAGTTGCACGAGGTCACTTTGATTAATGATTATATTCTAGTGATGAGATAACTTTTGATACGTATCAATAAAATGGGGAAATGACTTTCGATTCTGTTTTATTACAGTCTCCCCACCCAAGCCCCTCCACGGAGACATACTATTCTAAACCTAAGCTCCCAATTCAATACTGAGACAGATCCCCTCGCTATAACTTTAAATGCTGGGTGAGGCAGGGCGTGCCCTATCACATAGCCTAGCAGGAAGTTTATATTTGAAAACCACTGTTGAATGAATGCATGGGTCTAATTTTCTCCGAAGGGTCATCTTTTTCAAAGTATGGAAATTCCCCTAACCACTAAAGAGATCAAACTTATTATTTGAGAATCCCATAACGAGTAATACATTGCTCGACAGAACAGATGTGTGCCTGGAATTTTTGTTATAAATCAGTTTCTCCAAATTGAATTCCCCTTCAGAAGTACTGAATGAGCCCTGGGGGAAATCTCATATTACTAGCAGAATCCCACAGAGACTCCTTTTATAAAATAAAGGAAGATGAGAGGGACCATGGCTCTATCCTGCCCCTTCTTGACAGTTCTTCTGTATGATTGGGCTTTACTAAAAGTGGGGAGAAACCTTACACATAAAAGCTTCTCCCCATTGGTTCGAGGCTGGACCAATCAGGGAGTGCTACTAACTCCCCTTTCCTTTCTTAGGAATCTACCTGGAAAGACCAAGTCCTCCCCACTGTCTGCACAATTTCCCAAGATATATTGGGCTGCCAGCTGAGAGGAGATGCAGGGAACAGTCTGTGATCTGAATGACTGCAGAGCACAGATCCGGACCCATTTGAACATTTCTGGTTGGCCTCCCAGGCATGCCAAAGGACACTCAAAATTGCCACCTCCCCCTGAAGATCTGAACTTTATACCCTCATCACTCACAACAGAGGGAAATTGGAGTGGCAGGAGGAGAGTGATGAAGGTAAACTTATGTGAAATCCACCTGGGATGACTAGGTATTTCTTCTCCCTTGAAGCAGGGATCCTGTGGAAATAGTGAGACAGCCCCCCAGACCATCCTGTGCCAGTGGACACAAGGTTGACTTATCTCTGAGTCACTGATTTCAAGGAAGTCAGCCTATCCCCCAAATCAAGTCCATCACTGTTTGACTTGAAGGCAGGAACTCCTGCTCGGTCACCTATGTTCCTAGTACCTAAAACAGGGCTGAGCTTTGACAAAGCAGCAGCACATTTCTTCCGTAAGTTCACTGACAATAAGGACAATTAATAATGACCCAGTACAGACTTAAGCCCTCTCTCTGCACTTGGGGGCAGTACTAGACATCTGACAAATACTAGTATCTGTTAGGTAAAAAGTGCTCATGAAAAAGAGACCTTAGGTACAAAGAAAAAAGGGGCACGAGGGAATATTCAATATAACAAAAATATTTCTCATCCTTGCTGAGATGTGGTTACTCAGGTATAAGCACTTCTCAACAACCACACTGTGATACAAATTGTATATTTCACTGTATGTAGATTGTACCTCAACTAGAATGTACACAATATCTCTTAGGACTCAATTATACTCAATAGTAAGGGAAAACTTTTACTTTCAAACAAAGAAAAACAATACCTCAGTAAGCCTCACCCAAAAAAGAGGTGAAGATGGAAAATGGGTTTCCCCCTGCCAATTTTATTTGTTTGTTTATTTTTGCTTGGTTATACATATCAGAGGCTAGAAATTGCTCTGCAGAAGACAGGACCATATCCCAGAAAGAACAAATTTTCTCAGTGGGGCAACCTGTAGTATGAACACAAACACTTACACCTACTTAGTCTCAGTTTCTCCATCTGTAAAACTGTAGCTTCCCTGCAAAATGTGCTACTTGTGGGTTCAATAATATTTGGCACCCTTCTGCTCTAATATTTAAAAATAATTAAATGAGTAGAGATCGATCTCTGGCCGAGAGCCTCCTATGTCTCTCTAGGTTTTCATGCAGAATTCCAGCAGCAAAGATGCAGAGGGAATTCCTGCCACAGTGAAGTGATTGTAGGTGAGGTTTTATAAAATGCCATTGGAAAATATAACATTCTGGCAAAATAGTCAATCATCTGTCAAACAGAAATTTTTTCTTGAAATACAATTTAAAATGTTGAATTAAATATGAAAGCACACAGCATTTTATCTGCTGTGCGGGTACACACCATGTCTTTCTTATAGCAAATGGCCAAAGTTGCACTGAACCACCGGAAGGGCACAGCACGAACCTTTGAAACCCGAGGAGTTTAACTCTCACGGACCTAGAAGGGCTGACAAGAGAAAAATGTCAATGCGCAGCCAACTTCTTGTTTTCAAAGTTCATCAGGAATTATGTAAAAAGGTGGCCATTTTCCAGCTCTAGAGCTGGGAGTTCTCCCTCTCTGAACCATTGGGTGACCTTTAAGGGCATTTTTATAAGCATGTCTGTCTTGCTAACACTGACCAAAGAAAAGCCATAGGTGGTTGGCAGTCACCTATCACATGGGCAGCTCAGGCCGGGGGATGTGAGTGCTTGACTTCCTCTGTCACTAAGACACACTTCTCAGCGCCAGCCCTGGGGGAAAGGTCAACACACTGTGGAAACCCATACTGCAGCCTTAGCAAGGAGAGGCAACTGAGCATAATGGAACCTTTCTTTGATGAACTGCAGCGCTCACGCATCAGGGGCTCATCGTCCAGAATATAGATAGGGAAAATGAAAAGATTTGGGCTGATGCTGCTGGGTATTAGGAGTCTGTTGTTTCCCTGCTTGTTTATTTGAGGAGAGTCCCAAGGTGAGCTGACTTTACCACATCCCTTTCCCAAACTAAAGAAGGAGGATCCGATGTTCTCTTAAAATTAAATTTGGGCAATTATATGTTAATATCCCTGCATATCTTATGAGTCAAAGGAAGAATGTAATAAGCAAATGAATCTAACCTGGAGCATTTAATATGGTCCAATATCTACTATGTGGCAGGATAAGAACATCACTGTCCTGTATCAGTGCTTCATCTGGCCTGAGACAGGGAACATCTGGCCTAGGGGTCCTACATGACCTATCAAGTCATTTGGTCCAGGCCACCCAAGGCATCCACAGGCAGGAATTGAAAATTAATAAATCAAGGAATTTTTCATAGTAGCATAACAGGCTCATTTTTAATTTCTCGATTTTATATGGCTCATGAATGATGTTATAAAGATCCAAATGGCCCTTGACAGAGGAAAGAATAAAGTTTCCTATCCCATCCAAAGCAAGCTATTCCCTGTAGGTAATACTCTACATTTTACAGATGGGGAAACTGACACATGGGGAGAGTAAGTCATTTTGACAATGACTTGGTCATTACTGAGCTGGGTCTGAAACCTAGTCCCAGTCACTTTGAGAGGCCTCTCTCTGTTCCATCTTCTTCCTGACCATCTCAGTCTCCTTGCTTAATGTGGTGCCTACCACACGGCATAGCTCACGGGCTTGACAAATAGAAATGGGGAACACTTCCTAAGTGCCTGCTATGGTGCTGTTTGGGAGATACACTGATTAAAGGGGTAGATCTGGTCCACACCTCAGTGAGGCTACAATCAAAGGACATCAGATTAAATGTATGAACAGTGAATAAATGAGTGACTTGAATGAATGAATGAATATTGGTTCACCCCCAACATCCCTCTTTGTACAAAATCTGACACAGTTAGGCCTCACCATTTCCCTGGTGTGTGCTTAGCTTTTACCAAGAGCTGAACCACGAGCCCCTTGAGAACACAGGTCTGTCTTTAGCCACATGCTATATATAACCAGATGGAGCACTCCCAAATCCCTGAATTGTAAAGAGAAAAGAGCTCTCTCTAAGTATGAGTGAGTTTGATTTCAAACATGCCAACAAAAATAATAAAATAAAATAGAAAATGGATTTGGGAGAATTTGTCTCAGGAACAATCAAAGACTAATGACCTTTCTTCAGCCTTTTTTTTCCCCTAGCCTTGATGGTAAATGCATGGGATATGCAATGGCCCACAAGTATTCTAAAACATACAATGAGTGAATTTTTAATTTTAAGATAGGAATGAAACTGGGGCCATGTTGTTTGGCTGCCTCATCTTCCACGTGAAGGAGCTAGAGTCCAAGTATTCAATGACCAGCTCAGTGTCACAGAGTTAGGGAAAATCAGGGACTGGCCTGAGATGGAGCTTCTGATTATAAACCCGAGTTTCTGGATGTTAAATCCGGCAAGAGAAATTTATTTTCCAGAGGTAGTTTTTGAACTGAACAGGTAATTTTGGGGCCTGTCTAGCTCTCCCGTTATTCCCTGGATTGAGGGTTTTTTTTTTTTTTTTGAAACGAATCGCATTATGAGAAGTCGCAGGGCTTTCAACAGCAAACCATTTGTTAAACAACGTCTCTCCTGGGTGGTAATGATTTCACTAATGAAAGGCATTTCATCATTCACACCATGATCACATTATGCCTTAATAAAGAACCCTTGAAAGAACATTTATTATGGGATTTGCAGTTCACTGATGCAGGCGGATGTTGGACTCCTGGGTGGCCAGTGGGTCAAGCAGTTCCTTGGTCTGCTTCAAACTGGCCCTCCACTCGCTGGAAGCTCACCAGCCATCTTTGGTTCTGTTAAACCTCCAAGAATTCCCCCAAGTAGTCGGAAAAAAAGATGGAAAGGCCAGGGGACTTGTTAGCGATGCTCAGGGCTGGAGAGGCTTCCTCAAGAGAAATGCTTTAGCTTTCTAGAAGATACATGAGGGCTTCCTTATAACCGAGCTATTCTGTGATACTTGTCAAAGACAGGGCCATTTATTCACTCAACACACATTTTAGAAGCCTCTGAATTGTAGAACAAAGCGTTATACAAAGAATGTCAAGTATATTCTCAAACTGCAGATTTAATTCCAAATGCTCTTCAGATATTTGTTATCTAACAGAGCCCCATGGAAATCATGGAGAAAATGAAGCTCAGTTGGAATACCCATCCATTATTATCCAAAGAGGAACTGATTCGGGGGAGGATTCTCTGAGCCCAAGTGCAGGAAATGAGTTCCACAGAAGAGTGTGACCCATCCTGAATACAAAAGACATCTGGGCTGATTTATTTAAACGCCCAAACAAGAATCAAATATAACAGCAGATGCCATTTATCAGTGAACTGCATGGCCCAGAAAGGCAGACAGTGGTGCATGCTTGTAATCCTAGCACTTGAGAGGCTGAGGCAGGAGACTGCTATGAGTTCAAGGCCAGCTCGGGCTACATAATGAGTTCAGGACAACCCTAGACTATAGAGTGAGATCCTGCCTCAGAGAGAGAGACAGAGAGAGAGAGAGAGAGAGAAGCCACCAATGGCATGTGAAGTCTACCACAGCTACACCATAGTGAAGGTACCTAACTCTTGCTTCTCCTAGGCAACAGCTCTCTTCCCTCCCTAGTGACACTGGAGTATATCTGAACATGCCCAGGCTGCATGTGCTATGCAAACACACAATATGGGAGCGAGGGAATCTGATTCTGGGGCCCAATAAGGGTTGAGCTGAGCAAAGAAGGAAAACATGAAATGTGAGTAAACAGGTGGGGTCTTACAAGTCTGCAGACTCACCAAAGTCTGTGTCCACCTGCACAACCTGTGACCTTGGTATTATAAATTTGGCTCCATCCCTCATTTGGTGATTCCACCTGGAAGTCCTAGGAGATCAGAGCGCATGCCTTCCCAAAGGCAGGGTTCTGGCGCAAACACTGACTAGCAGCCTAGACCATGCCTGACTCGATGCAAGGAATCAATAGGCTTGTTTTGTGAATCTGATGTTTACAGTTTGTGGTTATCATAATTATAATAAACCCATGAGACTGCCTATGCTCTCTCTGGGTTCTGGAGTTAGTTTATCATAGAACTGGGGTTCATCCTGGAATCAGTCAACATGCATCTCCATCCCACCTCTAATGAGTGGCTTAGCAGTTGGGAGACAAAAACAGATGAGAACTTAATAATAGTATAAAAATAAAAAGACTGTGCTCCATTGGAGTCATCTGTCTGCCCAAAGTTTTCCAGGAACCAAAAATAGTTGAGAATAAAAAAGTGCACCTTATAAACAGCCAAAGAGTGGGAAAGAGGGGAAGGATTTCTACTGATACAACAGAATCTCAGTAGCCAACATGAATTGTTTGGTTACTCTGGAATTCTGGCAGTCAGTTCTGTTGGGGACAGGGAGAACTCCACCTTGAAGAAAATGTTGAATGATAGTGGAGAAGACCTTTCCAGAATATCTGAGCATGTTCATGAGATAGAATTAGAAAAAAAATTGTCCCTGGAGCTACTAATAAAAAGACAGTGGGCTCTGAAGAAGGGAGTTTACTAATACTATACTGAATAAATACTTTACCGGGCCATAATATACGCCATCTTGCTTTACCGCAGGCACCTTTATGGCCACTTACAGACTGACTGAGACCTAAAGAAGCATTAACTGTAGCCCAAGGCCACACAGAACTAAGCGGCAGAGCCAAGATTTGAACTTAGGTCTGTTTGGCTCTTCTCAGTTCCCCTGAAAATAAACTCAGAAAGGGGGCAAGTTAAGGAGGAAGGCTGGCTAGAAAATCTCTCTCCTGAGACAGGGAAGAAAAATAACGCACAGGACACAGTTTGGAGGAGAGACATCCTTCTGTATACAGAATGCACGCGAATGCAGAGACAAGCAAGAACTCTGCAAGAGGAAGCTCAGAGCAAGTACTTGAGGTAGGTACGGTTCTCCTGGGTGCTAGGTTGATGAGATGGTTAAGATCTTCAAATCGATGGCTCTCAGCCTCGACTTTACATTAAAAGCATCAAGAAAGCTCTTTAAAAATGCTCACATGTGGACTCCACCCCTGATCAGTTCAGTTAAAATCACTAAGTTGGGGCTGGGGCACAGGTATGCATTACCTGTTGTGCAAGTGATTCTGGTAATCCGCACGCACAAGTGAGAGCTACTGGCTTAGAGAAACCAGAGGTTTCCGCAGCCAGCCATGGATCAGGAACTGCCCACTCTACTGGGGCTATTGCTTGTGTCCAGTGGAACTCACCTTCTGAGAACCAACGGCTCAGAGCCCTGGTCACTGTCAAGGTTACTGCCACCCTCCCTCAAGTATGAGTGGGGGACAGCTGAAATAAAACAGGACAACGGTATAAGCACCGACTCTAGACTGATAAAATCACAGGTCTAATTCTCAGCTCTACTGACTACTGCTGTTTGATTTGGGTCACGCTGAATCAGCCTCTTTAGATCACAGTTTTCCTGTCTGAAAACTGGGATAATGATCACGCCTTCCTTTTTGGATCAACAATGCAGTTTGTGTAAAGAGCTAACACAATGTCACACATTTGTACAAGAACTCAATTTATAGTAGCTCCCAGCTGCCCATTCCAGAAAATATTTGCAAATATTTACATAGTGGGGAATAGAGGGGAGATGTGCATTGTTCATTGGCCTCTTGGAGATAGGATGGATTGTGTAGGTGAGAGGTGTTTTACACTCCAGAAGGCAAGACACTGAGAGACCTGGATTCCATGTCTGGTTTCCTAAGTAAGCACTCTCTAGGAAAGACAGGGGATGTTGGAAGCATTTAAGTGTCAAGGGGACCATGTGAGTTTCCAAGTTCTCCTCCCCAGGAGAAAGGTTGTGCCCTATGTGTGCCCCTTGCCCAACCACCTTCACTACACATCAAGGTAGGACCTGAGGGGAGTCAGAGAGAGAAGCTAAGGGATATGGGTTCTTAGTAAACTGGGTCTCATGTAGACAGACCTAGATAGATAGATAGATAGATAGATAGATAGATAGATAGATAGATAGATAGGAGATAGATAAAAATAAAGACTAAAACTGAGGGGAAGAGAGAAAGAAAGAAGTAGAAAAACTTGAGAGAAAGAGATCTGGAAGGAGAAGTCAAACAGAAGAATGGAGAAAGAAAACTGGGACGGACACAGGTCCTTACCGACTGCCTTTAACGAGGCGTACTTGTTGAGCTCTTTGCCTGGTGGCTGCTGCTCGTAGGGGTTGGAGATCTGACCCAGGTTGGGATACGAGTGCGGGTGGCCCATCTGCTGAAGCAGAGGAGAGGTGGGCACTGCGTTGTTCATCTGCGTGGTGTCTGAAAGAGGAGAGACCAAGAGATGGTCATAGGCAAGTCAGAATCTTCTACCCGCCCCGCCATCCTCACATGGGTTGAGACTAATACTGTCTGCATTCCTTGGGCACACGAGTGGCAGAACATCAGAGGGTGGGCATGTATATCAGGAACAACCAAACTCACACTTCTCATCTGATAACAAGTAGGACAGATAGGTGACATTACTTCAAAGGGTAGAAAGTGTGTGTTCAGAGCATCTCTACCTCCCCTCCTAAAGCAGCATGTTAGCATCTGATCATTCAGGGTTGTTTTTGCTGTCGAAACAATATTTGTGTGAAAAGATGCTGAATCTCAGTAATAGCCAAGGAAACTCAAGTCAGAAGAACATTAAGAAGCCATTCCTTGGCTAAGGGGACAGCAAACATTAAAAGGGTCATAGGAGGCAGACATGCTGGGAAGAGAACCATCTCCTAAGCCACTGGTAGACATGGGCCCTGCTGTACTTGCAGAAAGGAAGCTAGCACTGTGTATTGAAATTTAAAGTTCACATATAATTTAACCAAACAATACCCCCATCCGGGGACAGCACCTACAGAAACGTGAGCACCCCAGTGTAAGGAGATTTGCTCAGAGATATTTTTTATACCATTACATCACTGTTTTAACATAAAAAATTTAAAACCACAGAGATGATCTGAACTAGCACTATGAGAATTCTTTAAACATTCTGTGCTTTTATTAAATATATATGATCATACATAAATACATACATACAATGGAATATCATGCAACTGTTAGAAAAATGTATTAAAGTGAGTTAACTTTACATAGCTCAGACTGAAAAATTCCTACAGCTTAGATTGTCAGGTGATGAAGGCAAATCTGGAAGCAATACAAATTAATATAGGATTTTTCTTAAAAAGAAAAATCTATGTCTATTTTTGTGTGTTGTGGTATGCCCAAGACAGAACAAGATAAGGACACGCACATGGAATGTGGGATGCTTGGGGAGGATGGGGAGAGAGCTTCCAGAGGGGTTATCTAATTGGCAGGACGCCATGGAGGGGCTCTGTCTGCACCCTGAGAGCAACAACTGGAACGAGAAGCGGTAAAAGTGAGTGGGAGAGGGGCAACCAAAGGAGACAGAGATGGCCCCTTTTCAGCTGGGAAATTTGGGTTCTCTCCAGGTACACGCAACACCAGACACTGGAGGTATCGTGAAAACACCTCCGTCAGGCTTGTGCACCAAATTTCCTGGCTGCTACAAGTGAAGGCTCTTAATAGCTCACAATTGTCCCCGGTATCCAGAGAACTGGTCTCAAGCGATGAAGTCACCAATATGAGTCTAATGCCCCTCGTGCCACTCACCCTTAACACA
Organism: Ctenodactylus gundi; assembly: GCA_004027205.1. Lineage (NCBI taxonomy): Eukaryota > Metazoa > Chordata > Mammalia > Rodentia > Ctenodactylidae > Ctenodactylus > Ctenodactylus gundi. The sequence goes on from PVKB01001467.1 coordinate 105,124, forward strand.
CCATGGGTGACCAGCACGAACGGATGGCAAGTAACACGCAAAGATCAGCCACTCAACGTTATGGAGGTAACAAAGGCTCCGAAGCTCATAGTAAATCAGAAAAAGTTCAGTGCTTGTTTCAGTCCAAACAGCAAACTTTTGCTCTACAGAATCAGTAAGTATTTAGGGTTTGCAGCCTATCAGGATTGATATCCTCACATTGAGCCTCCAGGGTGAATTCTTTTCTCTCTTTGGCCCTTTAGTTCCCACACTCTCACCAGTAGGCTCAAATCTTGTTTGGAGGCCTGTCTGGGGAAATACTAACCACTTCATTAAAAACAAAACAAAACAAAAAAATTCTATAGAGATGTTCCTCACAGGACATCTGGGACAGCTTTTATATTAAATAGAACACTTAATATTCCATTATGAAGTATTTACTTTTAGATTATTTCTGCCAAGTCCCTGGCTACCTCGAGGGCAGGGAGTAGTTATCTAATATAAGTAGGTATGACCAAAAAGACCCAGCAAAAGCAGTCCCTCTAAAAGGAGAAATGAGGCTGCCCCAAAGTCATGTTCCCGTTTTCACATTCAGAACGGCAGGAAGTAAATTTCTGGCACTTTCAGATAGCCATTTTGTGCTAGCTTCCAGGCATTGGATATTCAGAAATATTAAAATCCCATCTCAGGGAAGCTATCAAGAATTATTAAACAGACATTTGTAGCTAGGTTTTGAAATGTTTTCATTTTGCTGGACAGAAAGATGGGCAGCCCCATTGCTCTACTGAGTTTTGGCAGATATGCCCAGGGAAGGAGGGGAAGAGGGCAGATGGGAGGAAAGCCCAGGGTGGCATCCAAGAGATGTAGAACAGGAGATCACAGAGTGGGCAAGATGTAGGTTCTGGTTTGCAAATACTGCTCTTGCCAAATTGAGGAGAGAAACACAAAGATGTATGTTTATGCACGTCTGCATATGTATTTACACATATGTGTACGTACAGGTAAATCCAACACCTAGACACCCACACATAATATTTCTACTGCCATCGTGACCACTAACAACCACAATGTCTTGCACCTGGCAGAATGATTTCTCTTTAAAGCACACCCTAACCCCAGAGACATCGTACCCACCTCTGTAGAAAGGTTCTTGCTCCCCAGTGCGGCAAGAAACCTCATTATACTTCTGCAGCTCATTATGATCCTTAGACAGATCTAGAGAGCACTTGCAGTTCTGGGACACTGTCTCCCATTAAGACCCTCCAGCAGCAAATAAGAGGCTGGTGACGCTGCTTTGATCTCCTGCCCCCAAGAGTGAGACACAGGATCATATACCTGACAGCCATTTTCAAAGGAAGTGAAGATACAATTAGCCTAATTGGGAGCATCTAGCAGCCTTGCACCAAGGTAACTGCCATGTCCATACTGTTATTACATGTTTTACCTTAGTTACTTCACAGAAATAAAGTGGATGCAATTCAGCAAGGGTCCGTTAGGGTAAAACTTGTCCATTACAAACCCTCGGAGGAGACTCTGAGTTCCTGCATGCAGAAATGGCAACTCTCAGGACCCAGACCAGTTTGACTCATTCTGGGGGGAAGACAACCCAAGTAGCTACTTCAGAACCTGTCAAGAGCTAGAGGAATAGCACAGCAGTTAGAGTGCTTGTCTAACAAGTGCAAGGCCCTGGGTTCTACTCCCCAGCACCACATAAGCTGGGTGTGGTGGCACATGTCTCCCAGCATTCAGAAGCCTAAGATAGGAAGATTATTGTGTGTTTGAGGCCAGCATGGGCTGCATAGTGAGTTCAGGAGCAGCCTGGGCTACTGAGCAATATTCCACCTCAAAAGTAAATAAATAAATAAATAACCTGTCAAAGAAGAATGGTGCTGGAAAGCCAAACAGTGGTGTTTTATGTCTACATCTTTTTCTAGACCCTTAGTCAATAACTTCTGTCTGTCTGCCTGTCTGTCTCTGTCTCTGTCTCTGTCTCTGTCTCTGTCTCTGTCTCTCTCTCTCTCTCTCTCTCTCTCTCTCTCTCTGTGTGTGTGTGTGTGTGTGTCTTTTTATTGTGGACTTCTGTTTTGTTCTTGAACCAGGAATTGAACCCTTGTGCATGCCAGGCAGGTGCTATGCCACCGAGTTGCATCCTTGGCTCGTCAACAATGTCCTGTATGTCATCTTTGGTCCTCAAGACATCCTCATAAAGGAGTGATACAGAGAGTATTATATTTTAATGTTAACTATTTATAGTAGGATAGTTTTAGTTTTACAGAAATATGGGGTGTCCCAGAAGTTGCCATACCTATACGATACAAAAAATATGAAACATAATAGAAAATTTGTTTGTTTGGGATTAATTTGCCAAAATATCTGAAGTAAACCTAATGCTATGAGGGAAAAAAGGTACTAAATTTAATGCACAAGGTACCCTAAAAGTCACCACACATACGTAAAATGAGCCAGCACTTGGGATACCCCATTCTGCAAAGACTGTAGAGGTAGGTCTTTCTCATATACTGCAAGGCCAGTTCCCTTCAATTAGTCACATATTGCTATGGGACACCTGTAACGAAGGAACGAGCCAGTATCGGTGTATTAACTGAACGTGTACTTCATTCAGGCTTCCTCAGCTTTTATTCAATTGTCTTCTTTTTCGTTTTTCCCCTCCAGAATCGCACTCAGGTATCACGCTGAAGTTAATCATGTCTCCTCAGGTTCCTCTTGGCTGGGACAGCAGCTCAGCCTCCCTCGATTTTCGATGATTTCCATAGGACTGAAGGGCCTATGTCATCAGGTACATTACAGAATGTCTTTCAAATGCAAGTTGTCTCCAGTTGTCCTCGTGATTAGATGTAGTTACGGGCTTAGGGGAGGAAAAGCCCAGAGATGAAGTGATAATTCTCATGGTAACTGATCAGGGACACAAGCTAGGATGACTGCTCCCTGCTGATGTCAGCTTTGTCACCTAGCTGGGGCAGTGCTTGGCATATTTCTCCATTATGGGATCACTCTACTTCCCCTTCTTTCCATCCTTTACTTGTTGAAAGGAAGTCACTAGGTGCCACCCACACCTCAGGAGCAGGCAGGTGTGCTCTGCCTCTCTGAGTAAGACAGTCTCTCCATCAACTATTGTCAATGCTTTATAAGTGATGTGGCTCTTCTTCCCGTTCATTCGACCATTTATTTCTATGAGCAAAGACACACAGAGACCTATTTTCTACCCTAGGTTGTAATCCAATTCTGCTTTACCTCATGTGATTCCTCAGATTACGCTGTTCAGCCAATAGAAACTATTTCAACTGGCATTCATGATACTTTCTATCTTCTCTTTTAGGATGTTCTTAATTTTTACCAACAAAATATTCATCCACCTCATCTTGAATGGTTCCTGTCCTAGGAAATCAACTATTTTTTTCAAGAAGTCTGGGTCATTTCACTGGAATAGGGTATTAGAAACCAAGATCTGGTTGTGAGGGATGCTGTCGTTGTTTTTCGTCTCTCTTGGTTGATAGTATAAGGAAATCTGTGTGCGCATACTAACACAAGTGCTTACACATATTACAAAAAGCTATATATGTAAACATTTGTGCCTATATTAACCTAATCATGAATTCATCCTGACATTTCCAACTATAACCCATTCCCAAATGGATCGCTGTAGCCTCCACACACTCTTCTAAAACTCACACCATGAGAAGGGTACACTTGCACCGTCCACCATCCCTCTAGTTAAATATCCAATTCTAATGCAGAATTATAGCAACATCAGAATCGTTGACTCATATCCCTAGAGGCAACAACTTTATCAACCAGAACACAGGGCTTGAGGACCACATAATTTTCCTATTAACAAAGTGTGTTTCTCTTTTTGTTTTCTTAAGTGTATAGCTTTGCCCAGAATGGCCCATGGCTTCCATATGCCTGGGTAAGCCCAAGCATTGAGAATTTGTTACAGATATAAAACAGAAAAATGATGACCATGACAATAATGACAAAGGAGATGGTAAAGGCACACAAAATAAACAGTGACCGAGGGGTTGTGAGACACCACTCTTCCATATACCAACTCATTTAATTATTCTAAAAATCTCTCTTGGAGATGTAATTAGCAGCCTCACTTTGTAGAGGAGGAAACCAAGGCACAGAGAAGTTTTGCCCCAAGTTACAACCCTTGAAATTGGCAGAGCCATTCTTTGAGCCTGGCAGTCTAACCCTAGGATCTTGGGCATTTCTTTATTTTTCCCACAATTATTAATTATCACATGTTTGTGATAAGTAGTAATTACATTCAAATCAGGAATATGGTGCACATACATATCTCATCTTAATCATTTTCACTTCATTTTTATCTCTTTTTCCCCAGATCCCCTTCCCATCTCCACAAAGTATACTTTCCTCTTTATTATCTCTCCTTTGTTTTTATTTATTTATTTATTTATTTATTTATTTATTTATTTATTGGGGTTTCTCATATAAAAGAAACTATGCGATATTTAACCAGCTGTGCCTGATTTATTTTGCTTAGCATTAGAGTGAAAAAACACTATGGAAATGAATATGGAAGTTCCTCAAAAAAAAAAAAAAAGCTGAAAATAGAAATAGAAATCCATTTGACCCAGCTGTACATCTTCTGGATATCCCTCCAAAAGAGTTAAAGACATCATATTACAGTGATACATATACACTCATGTTAACAACAGCACAACTCATGCTAACTAAATCTTGAAATCATCCTGTATGTCCATCAATAGATGAAGAAAATGTGGCTGTGTGTGTGTGTGTGTGTGTGTGTGTGTGTCTGTGTGTGTGTGTGTGTGTGTACACATAATGGAGTACTACTCTTTCATAAAGAAGGATAAATTTGAGTTATTTGTAGACAAACATGTACTTTGTGTTAATCTTCAAATTTCTGACATTCTAAAAATAATGTTCCAGCCAGACAAGAAGAAAATTTTAAGTCACCGTATTATCCTAGGAAGCATTTTTCCCTCTTCTTTTCTGGCTAAGTGACTTCATCTTCACTTGTTAGCATATTAAAGACAAGACGTGGTCAACAAGGCAACAGTGTTTTTACAAAGGTAGACCAGAGAGGAAAAGGCATGGAAGGCATGGCCAGTCTGATTCTGGGAGTTTCTAGGAAGGAAAAAGACAGACAAAAGGACTAAGACCATGTCACCCAACTTCCTCCCTTTGGGCTTCAGGGTTGGCAGGAGGTCGGGGGATGTGGGGGTTGATGTTGGCTGAGTTAAGGAAATTCTTGGGCAAAATTCCTACCCTGCTCCCATCTGGGACTCTGGGTCTGGCTCACAGGGAACGGGTTCTGAATAGCCAGGGGAAGATGAGCTGGCTAAGAAACAGAAGTATGATCTGACCAAAAGTTGGCCTACCTGGCTGTCTCCAATGACTTAGATGCCACAAAGCCTGACAGCCATAGCCACAGAGCCTGTCCTTGTGGGGCAATGGGTCCCCCACAGCAGTGTGGAATTAATTCTCTTTTACTTTATTCTGCTCTCCTCAGCAGATGGACACCATAGGCCTATACAGACAAAAATCACATACTCAGAAGGCCAAACACAAAAAGCACATTAGTCATGTAAGAAAATTATATTCCCATTTTGCTAAGTATGATAATACTACTTCAGAGATGAGGAAACCAACGCTGAGAGAAATTGTAGAGACCTGCCCAAATGCCACACCGCCTGCTTTAACAGTGTCAGAATTTGATCCCAGGTTTTTCTGGTCAAAGTATATACTTCCTCCACTAAATGGGCAGCCCCTACTGTGTACCAGAAGAGGCTGGAGGCTCAGCATTGATCCACCCTGATGGAGAGTGTTCAGCCTCAAGCACCTTCTTTCTCCGGCCATTTGCCTGTGGGATGAGAAAATCCCTGGACAGGTAGGCGTCTTTCTTTTTCTTCCTTTACCCAGAAAATTCAACTATTATTATATATGGAGAACAAGCAGGACTCCGCAGTCTGGAGACTATCCTGCTTCTTGTGGAACCCACCTGTACCCTTGTCTCTTCTCAGTTCACCCAGCTACTCCTCTTTACACAGTTTACTGTGTACGGTGTTCCAAGAATTGTGCTGGGAGGACAAGTTCTAGCTCTTACACTTTTTGTCAGCTGGAGAATCTCATAAATGCCTCCAATTCTTTCAACACTCACGAGAGACCATGCTTCTCCCTGGCCCATGAGGCCATGTTGGTCCGGCCCATGGCACGCCCGCATCCCCACTTTTTCTAACACATCTCTGTGCCATCTGATGTAACCTCAGCAGTCTCTGCCTCCACATGCATCACAACTCCAAAATAATACAAAGAAATGAGAATGGAGTTTTGAGGCAGCCAATCTTGGGTTCAAACTTTGGTTCTGCCATTTACCAGTGGCATCTTAGGCTGTGCGCTATAAAGTCTTTATATGCCTCAGTCTTCTAAGCACTAAAATGGGAGCATAATAGCTCTCATGAAAATACTGGTGGGTTTAAAGAGACTAGGCAGACCATATGTAGTATTACACCTAAAGGATTCTCAACATCTAATACATGGTAGCTACAGCTTTATTCTGTAAATCAAAACAACATCATGAAGTTGCTAGGAGAAGAATGTGGTAGGTTTATATAAGGCCCCTTTGGGCTCATATTTCTTTGGCATGTTCCAGATTATTCAATTGTATCAAAACTGGACCAATAAAAGGGAATGGACAAAAGATGTCCCTGCAGGAGCCAATTGCATGGGTCATCCTCATAACAACACAAAAGAGTATAGTCATTCGGAGGTCAGAATAGAATTCTGACTTCTAACTCTGTTTTTCCTTTTTAACCTTTACAAACCTTTATGCCCAGCGTCCTTTTGAGGGAAAAACCTGAAAATTATAGTTTGAAATACCATCCAGATTTATCTCTGGCCACAAGAAAAAAAACCTGCAATCCAACTCAAAATTACCCTGAATTTGTCAAAAGAGAACATAGCAGGCTAGGCTTCCACCAGAAAATTTTCATGTAGATACAGAATTAAATTCATCTTAGTGGATCTCACTGATGGAAGAACCAATAGGAATTTGTAATGAAGGAAAACTACACATACATGAGTGTAAAACGTTTGGCAAAGGAGCTATTTGTCTTATCCAAGGGTTTAAGGCACTCAAACACTTTCTTCTTATTTTGACTATTTAGGATGAGAACATTATAAAATTAGATCTTTAAATATTTATTTAACGCCCTTTTGCCGCCACTTTTTATGCAGGCTCTGGGGAGCAGAGATTCATTTTCAAGTCTTGGGTTGTCCTTCAAGTAGCAGGCAGCCCCGAGTGGGAGGTAACTCAGCCACGTGACAGCAGAAACAGAGGACAAGTTACAATCAGAACGATGACTTCTGTGACAGAGCAAACCAAACTGGCTCGTGAAAGCCCAAGATTGGCCCACCTAACCCTGCTGTAGAAGGTAGGAAACCTTTTAAACCGACATCCTGACAAGTCATAGAAAGACAGCAAGAGAAGAAGAGGAATTCAATTTTAAACGGAAATCGCACTAGACATGTTAAAATGTGCAGGTAGAAAATATGTAACAATTCTCCAAGAAGAATGCAACAATTATGTATGGCAAACAGAAAGAAAGAAAGAAGAAAAGGAAACAAAAGGAAATGAAAGAAAAGGATATTATTACCGCTTCTGAAACAAAGCACCTGCTATTGTGAGAATATGTAGTTTTCACATTGAAGTCTGGACTCAAATGTAATAGTGTTGGCAGGTGGTGGTGACTAGGCCGGGAAGAAGGATTAATGCACTTCTCGTGGAACTAGGCCAGTCAACGTCATTCTCCTATCAATTTCTTGGTCTCACACACTTCTGTCGCAGCAAAAGAAAAGACACTGAGACAAGCACCATCACTCCCTTGTTAGGGCTCACCGCCGTCACATAAACACACAAGACTGCTTAACGCCCTCGGAGGCAGCCGCGGCGGGGGCTTCCTGACACGGGGTCAGCCGCGGACACTCGCCTCCTGACCCCACAGCCCAGAATGCCACGCGGTGTTTTCCTTTCCGCCGCCTCTTCTCCTCTCCTTGCACCTCCCTCCCACCTCCTCCTCCTCTCGGCTCTTTATTCTCTCACCACTTTACCGCTCTGATTGATCAGCCTCATGCTAAACAGCAGCCAGTCCTCCTGGTCTTCTTTCTTTGAAGACTTAATGTGCAGTAGGAGAAGAAACCAGATACCCAAAGCTTCTTAGAATAAATCGTGAAATAACAACTACCCACACATAAAAATGTTGTTTTCTTCTGCAAAACACTCTCCTTAATGTTTTATGAAGCCGGTGCTGACTCTCAGCTTATACACACCACGTCCCCCTAGAGCCCTGCCTAATCTACATTCTGTCACTCAACACCATTGTGCACTACATAACGTGTATGGCCAATACACAACAATGGCCTCATAAGATGGCCTCATCTAGCGATGGTGTAGTCACTCCAGTTTGTGTAAGTACACTGCATGATATTTGCAGTGACAAAATTGCCTAAAAGCAAATTTCCCAGAACATACTCCCATTGTTAAGCATGACTGTACTGCCTTTTATAGCAGACTCTCTCGCTTAGTTTCCTAAGGCTTATGTAACCAAGTCCCTTAAACTGAGTTTTTTAACAGCGCACTGGCTCACAGTTCCAAAGGCCGGGAGTCCAGGATCAGGCGTGAGCGGAATCAGCTCCTCCTGAGGGCAGGGAGGCGAATCTACACTGGGCCCTCTCCTCTTTTCTGGGGTTAGTTGTCCTCGTTATTACCTACCTTAATAAAGCCACCACTCTTGTTGGGCAGGAGCCTACTATATATCCGTATTTATCTATCTCAACTAATTACAGCTGCACTAAGTCCATACCAAAGTAAGGTCATATTCCAAGGCCCTGGGGAGCAAGTCTTCAACATATAGATTTGAGAGAGATCCAGTTCCATCCAGAACGTTCAACTTTTTCTTGTTCCTTACCCACACGAATAGTGTTTTCTCCCCCAGGCTTCTGAGATCAAAGAATATATTCATTTCTTTACCACTCTATGTCCAGTGTCTAGCTCCTTACACGGAACCAATTCGAACACAGAAGAAGAGAGAAAAAGAAAGCCATTCACACGTTATGTGACAGGCAGCACACAAGCTGTTTTTCCTAAAAGCCAGATATTGCTCAAAGAAAGATGTCCAGGGTGTAATATATTTTCTTGGAGACAGAGCTATTCAGTTTGCTCCAAAATTTGGTGGGTTTTTTGTTTGTTTGTTTTTTGAGTATGCATGCATTGAATAAATGCTTCGTTTGTGGACAATTTAATGCCCGGGACAGCAAATGACAAGGATGAACACTCAAAGTAATAAAATAAATGAGAAAACTGGGCTTGGCTTACCCACAAAACCAGGGCTCTATGCTGATCAGGTAGTAACGCCGCACACTTCCCCTATGGAAGAGGGATCAAATCTGAGCTGTCTGCACCAAGTCTTAAGGAAAGACAATCTGCACAGGGCTTGAAGGAGTCTGTGGACAGTCCTATTTGGGGCGGTTATTTCAGGAATTGTTCACTATGGACCACTTTGGCTCAGCTTGGGTTGAAGTTTCATGTAGCCAGTACATGGTGTAACATTAGTATGGTCTGAATGAGACTCATATGGAAGAAGAGGAGACTGCAAGAGGTGTCGATGTAGAGAGTTCTCGTCACAGGAAAATACCTCTAAGTCAGTTAAGGACAGTTTTATACAATGGGCTCCAGACGTGGGAGTTTCAGCTGCATGACCTCAGATAGGTGCCTCAACCTCTCTAGTCTCCCTTTTCTTCATCTATAAAATAAGAGGACTAACACTTATAAAGAGCCCCTCTTCTCAAAACTATCTGGCAAAAATGAACCCACAAGGGCAAGTTTTTCAAAAATAATTTGGCAAATTATGTAAAATGGATTATCAAACTTTGGGAAAACCGAGGCAGTCATTTTCCTTTTGTTCTCTCCATATTAGCTATACATCCCAGCACCATGAAGCTCCTTATCACCACTGCCCCCAGAGGGGGGTTAGGCTCCCTTTCCTCCAGCCACCCAGCCCTAACACATGATGAGGACTGACAGTGGCACAAAGCTGGTGCTGAGCTCCCACTCGACACCCCTGGATTCTTTGCCAGTCCGCCCACAGCGACTCAAAGGGCACCTGAGTTTCATCTCCCCCACCCAGCCCAACCCTTATACCTCAAGGATATTTACATATCAGAGTCTTTTGACTCTCCTGGCTGAATTTTTCCCAGATGCATTTTCTCCTCCCTGTTTTCACCTCCCCCACATGGCTTCCCACTGGACCTAGGAAGGTGCCCCTCTCACTCACTTCCAATCCATGAACCACCCCCAAAGTGGGGCAACTTTGCATGCACACAGACCATCACATCGTCCCCTACACAACAGCTTTGCCTTAGAGACGCAGGAGAAATTCTGAGGTGCCTAATGTCTCTCTCACATTGCAAAGTTCTCACTGTTCTGGGCCAAGTTAAACTTAAAGACCAAAAAATCATTTTGAGTCTTCTACTAACACGACGCTGCTTTCAACAACGTCCTTGTCATGAAGGACAGTGGGAGTTCTGCCTCTGACTTTCTTTCTTTGGGTAAAAGCAGTATAAGCAGGGGGAAAAGCAAAATTCACACTATGTATACCATCTTGTGTGACCCAGGCCCTGCTCCCCTCTCCAGACACACAGCACTACCTCCCTGTTAATCTTGACCCCCAGCAATCTGAGCCCTCACTTGTGCACTCAAATACACATTATTTTCCTCTTTAGGTCCTTTACATATATTCTTCCCTTTACTGAAAATGCTATCCCCTCTCCTGACTGCTCATTCAGCATTTTGGATTCTGTTCACATCAATTTCTTAGGAGAGGATTTCTTGACCCTTCTCCCTCTGGAAATCTGGCCCTCCCAGTACAGTGATTATAATAATAAGCACTGTTAGAATTGCTTTTATAAAGGTAACACATGTAATAGTAACAATAGTAATAACTGTTATGTTTCCTTTGTAATCATAGTTCATGAAAACATATTTACTTGCATGACTGCTTCACGATACCTGTCTCCCCCACCAGACGGGCCACAACCAAGTCTTTGTTGTTTACTCCTATAGTGCCAATGCCCCAGCACGACGGCATGGTCCATGTTCTCCTCTTAGATGAAAAAAAAAAAAAGTAAACTTATACAGTGTGACTGAAAACGTCACTGGGATTGACTCTATGATTCCATCAGGTGGCTCCTGAAAAAGGTGTAATTTATCCATCTGAGGAGGAGACCATTGCCCATACCATCTCCTGTGGATGTGGGATTTTGCATCCCGAGCAACACTTCATGCAGTGTGGAAAGTTCTGGTTGCATGTGGACAGTCAAGTCTCATTTCCCATTCCTCAACATTGGAGACTTTGAGTTCTCCCTCAGTCGGTTTATCTTTTTTGACTCAAAGCGCACATGTCAGCCATGGAAAGGCTGCTTTTGGGGTTAGGTGTGTCCTCTAGAGCTAGTGCAAACTTATGCAGCCTGGTACAGGGCAGCATCATGCAAGATCCATCATGGAAAACATCCCCCAGTAGAGCTGACGCTGGAAAGACCCCAGACACCCTGAACATGCCTTTGTACAAGAGTGTTAAAAAGAAAGTCTAATTCATTGAACAAACATTTTAGGTACATTGTAAATGTCTAAAGCTAATGATTTCTTGAAGCTGAAAGACTTAAATTTCTGGGAGAGCTGAGCTAAGGAACCAAGTAAAACAGGGGCCATTTGCCTTAGAAACTCAGGAGAGACTCCTAGGTACCAAATGTCTCTCTCACGTTGTAAAGTTCTCACTGTTCTGGGCCAAGTTAAACACCAAAAATAATTTTGAGTCTTTTACTAATACAATGCTGCTTCCAACAATGTCCTTGTCAAGAAGGACAGTGGGAGTTTTGCCTCTGACTTTCCTTCTTTGGGTAAAGTAACTCTGATCTACTCTTATCTAATGGCCTTATTTATCATCTAAGTTTCCACTTAGGCTATAGTTTTTAGATTTTCATAACAAACCTTAAAATTAATAATTAAGTTGGGACCAGTGGTCCACATTGGTAATCTCATAACATTGAGGGCCTAAGACAGGAAGGTTGTCAGTTCAAGTCCCATCTGGGCCAATTAGCAAGGCCTTGTCTCAAAATAAAAAATAAAACATAGCTGGCTATATAGCTCAGTGACGAGACCCCGGATTAAACCTCCAGCAGTGCCAATGCAAAAGCAACATACAGACCGGCTGGAAGAGAACTGTCACTTTTTCTAGCCCCACCCTCATTTCCAGAGTATCACTCCTGAGCCTCAGGCCAGGGGCATGTTTATTTAAGAGGATTTTTTCTTTATTGCTTGAAAGGAGAAGTGATGTGGGCACGCGTGGGTGTGACACCACGCCTGACTTTAGTAGCTCTAGGCTTTGCATACGTTTCTAATTCTCAGCTTCCTCCACTGTAAAATAGTGACAACCATAGTACCCAACCATAATAAAGCTGATGCCAGAATAAAGTACGGTTAAGCCAGCAAAGCTGTTTGTATCCTCACTCAATAGATACCAGGGGGAAGTTGTCATTTGTGGTGATTTGGATCTGGAGTGTCCCCCCAAAAGCCACATGTTCCTATGGATACTATGTGGGATTGGGAGGTGGGGCCTGGAGAGAAGGGGCAGGTGCTTAGGGCCTGACATGGAAGTACAGCCCTTCCTGTCTTGCTCTGTTCCACCATGCTGTGATTCCACCAAGTCTCCTGCAGCCCTGGCTCCAACCAGGCCATGTGATTCCACCATTTTCTAGCTGCCTACTTGTGAAAGGACTAAGACCTTCTGAGCTGTGAGCTAAAATAAACGTTTCCTCCCTAAGTTGTGGATGTCAGGTGTTGAGTCACAGTGATGAAAAAGTAAGATACCAATGTCACAAAGCAGTCTAGCCACTCAAAGCCTCAGAAGACACACCTGAATTAGGAAGAAAATTTTCTTTGGTTCTCAGATCACCTTTATTTAATAACTGGCCTTTCTAGAATTATATATATTATTGCGGAATAGGCCCTGGAGATAGACCAAGCTAGCTAATGACTGGTCACAGCCCCCTCATTTCCCACTCTCTGGACCATACTGTGGTGCCCAAATGTGGCACCTCTCTAGGGACTCACATATTCAAGGTGAGAGGCTGGATCCTCTGTTCCTTGTCCCCTGTCCCTGGTATGGACAGAGGCAGAAGCATAGCAGTGGGTCATGGTCCATGCAGCTTGGGTTGGGAGAGTGGGGAGATTATCTCAGTGTCTTGGAGCTATATGACGCTTGCCATATAGCCAAGTGGTTAAATGTTGAGGGCTGTAAGTGAGGCTCATCTGCCTGTCGTGAGTGGGCACCGGCTCCATCTGCTGTGTGAGGAGCAGGAGCGTAGCTGGAGGAAGCAACTTGTAAAACGTAAGGCTGAACATAAGACGGATAGGCTTCTATAGGACAGAGTAGAACTGTGGAACTTGAAGACTCTCCCAGTTGCTTCAGAGATTTTACAGATTGAGAGAGAGAGAGAGAGAGAGAGAGAGAGAGAGAGAGAGAGAGAGAGAGAGAGAGAGAGAGAGCGCGCGCTAGCTGGGCTTGCTCATGAGCACCTAGAAAACATGTCAGGAGGGGAGCCAACTCTCCAGAATCCTACACTGCTCCTTTTTCCAGACCCATGGATACAGAATATGCTGGGAGTAAGCACAAAGTAGCCCAGCTCTCTTTATTGTGCTTATGCTATTTTTTTTTTTTTTTAGTTCAAGCACCTCCTCTTCTCCCTATTCTCCATAGAATGAACCTTAAAAATAAACTTGGTTATTCACTATTCACTAGCTCATTCATTCAGGAATATTTTTGGAATGCCTCCAATGTGCAAGACATCAGCCCGGGCACTGGGAACATGTCATAAGACAATGAAACTAGGTGCTACTTCCTGAAGCTCATAATCTACTTGGCAAGGCAGAAATTAGATTTTTTTAAAAAAATACAGAAACGGATGCATACTCACAAATTGTCAAAAAATGTTAAGAAAAAGCACTCAATGGTAGCCAAGCCCAATCTACCTGCAGTGGGATATTATAAGGAACCAACTGTAATAATTTTCCTCAGACGCTTTTTGTGGACAGCGGCATTCCCTTGTTGGGCAGATGGCCTCAAGGCAACCAGAGCCTATCTGGGGTGTCGCATGATCGAAACGGACTACAAAAGAGCCAAGTTCTAGACTCCTGAGCTTTCAAGCACAGTATTTGTATAAACAAGCATTTGCTGGACTAGTTTTGGTTTCTGCATCAGACAACAAAGAATTCTGAGCTACAGGAGCAGGGAAAGTTAGACAAGAGAACAATTAAATGAATACTTTGTGAGTTCTCAGAGATGAGTCCTGTGCATTTTCTATGGTAGAAGGAATACGTGGCCCCCCTAACCTTGAAGTCCCTAACACATGGGAGAGTTCGGCTATGGAGCAGAGATGCTATTCCCAGCTGGTGCGCTGAGCAGGGAGAAAAAGTGCAGAGGCTTTCCCCAGTCAGCAGATGAAGAGGATCCTCAGCTCTGGCCTTCTAAGATCAAACTCTAGGAAACTATCTATAATTGGAGTCGTGCATCCTCCCCAGCTTCGGAGTAACCGTGTGTGTGAATACTGTTTAGTCAGCTGCATGGCTTAGTTATTGTCTCAATACAGACCAAGAGCAGGAGGAAGAGAAGAGATGTGGGTGCTCTGAGGGTTGCAGATCTGCAAGGCCGTTATCTGTCTTGAGCTTCGGCCCACCCTACCACCCACTCCTCCATGTGAGGGTAAAATATAACAATTAGCCTGCAATTATATTTTACTTGTGGGAAAAAAATGTGGTGGTGAGTCAAAAAGCCAGCTCACAGATGTACGGGGCACAATTGGTTATGTAAGTGGGAAAGGCCAGACTTGGGGCTGAATTCAGGGTCCACCCCTGCAGGCCCATGCACTGTGGCTGCCCAGGGCTGGGCATCCCGGTGTCCCATTCTAAGAGTAATGGACAGAAAAGAACTGGTACCAGGCAGTGGCTAAGGTCCAGGTCCTGATGGGAGGAGCCTTTGAGACCTGGACAGACCTTGGGATCAGGACAAGAAATCAAAGGATGGCACAGTGTATAATCTGAAAGTAAAGAGGGTTCCAGCGCAGGCTGGGAACCAAGCTGCCTGACAGGAGTCACTGCTAGAGCCAGACAATGTCCAAAGGCTGGACTAATCCCAATACACCTAGGAATATATACTCCTTCCCCTAAATTTCTGCCACTTAATAAATACATGGCGTTGGGTCACCTTAGTTGTACTTTTTTTTTTCTTGGTTTCTTTTCTTTCTTCTTCTTTTTACATGCTAGGGATTGAACCCAGGGCCTCATGCATACTGGGCAAGTGCTCTACCACTGAGCTACATTGGCAGCACCTTTTTTCTTTTTCTTTTTTTTCTTTTCTTTCTTTCTTTTTTTTTGAGACAGGTTCTCGCTAACATTCAACACTCCTGCCTCAGTCTCCCATGTAAGCTGGGTTACAGGCACACACCACCACACCCACACTCTTGTTTGGAGCATCTATTTGTGATATTCTAAGCACAGAGATGCCACCCACCAGCTCCCGGATGCATGTGAATGAGGGCAGAGGCTATATTTCAGGGTCCACTACTGGCATTGTGATTCAGGTCGCTAAATGTCTGCCATGGTTAGCATCCACCAACGGATTCATCTAACCCAGGTGCTAAAATGACCCTCATGAGAAACATGAGAACTTTAAGTCCCTTTAAGACCAGGTGAAGAATCACTTTTGACCATTCTGTCCTCTAATGTGGGTCACATAAATCTTTACCTCATGCCTGGCCAGTGATAGATGGGAGGTTGAGTCAATACCAACCTCTGAACCTTGCCCTGGGTCTGTCCCACCAACTCACAGAACTCTCCAACGTCTGAAGTACTTTTATCATCTATTCTCTCATTCAGTCTTTACAGTATCTTTGGATAAGAAGAATCATCTACCCACAGGCTTGTTTTATCTTTATTGATACATAATTGTATACATTTATGGGGTGCAATGTGATGTCTTGATACATGTGCATTGTATAATGATCAAATGAGGGTATTTCCTACATCTCTAAAACATTTGCCATTTCTTTGTTGTGAGAATATTTAATATTATCCCATATAGCTTGTCTCAGTTACTTTTTCATTGCTGAGCCAGAATACCCCTCATCCACAACTTTAGGGAGGAAAGATTTATTTTAGCTCGCAGTTTCAGAAGGTCACAGTCTGCTCATGGGTGGGTGGCTGGAAATGGTAGAATCACATGGTGGGGCTGGAGTTGCACCCAGAGCCAGAATCAGAGCCCCGGAGACACAGATCTTCACAGGAGGGCAAAACATAGACAAGTCTGGGAGGAAGGGCAGAACCAGCACACACCCCCGCAGATCAAGCCCCAAACATCCACCCCTTCCCAACAGAACACAGTATCATTGGTACATGAGGCTTTGGGGGACACTCCAGATCCAAACCACAGCATAGCTATTAAATATTTAAAATATGCAATACATTGGGGTTACTTCTAGTCACTCTACCACTCAACAGAACCCACTGACTCATTCCTCCTGGTCTCCCCCCCCTCCCTTTTTAGACTCGACCTTTGTAAAAGGAGAAAAGTAAAGCCCAGAGAGAGAAAATATCACAGAGAAATCTGGGATTCAGGTTCAGATAGTCTCACATGAAATGTGATGACCTTTGGATGCCCCATGCTCAGGACAAGTATCCAAGTACGGACTACAGTAACGTTCAGAAAGTAATTGGGCCACAGTGTGACCCTTTCTCCACATAGAGTCTCCTTTTCTATGTCAGAAATCCTGGACACAGAGATAGGGAAAGGGGCTCCTTAGCTCCTGCAAAACTTTCGTGCATCCACTGGCCTGCTGGGATCCTTCCCTGGAGCAAAGGAAAAGGGACCGGAAGTGCCATCCTATGCAACCAGCGTCTTCCCCCTACGCTCCTCCCACTGCACCTGGCGACCAGGTATCACCACTCACCAAAGCTCAACTCCAACCTTCCTCCTGAACTTCCCCATCTCCTCACTCCCAATCCTAGCAACTGACCTCAACTCATCTGATTCCTTCTGATGAACATCTCAGATGTCTCGGCCTCCATTCCCACCTCCTGCTCTGTTCCCCTTTTCTATGCCTTAATGCGTGCCACCACCGCCCCTCTGAGACCACTGTTCAGAAGTCAAGGCACTGATGTAACCACAGTTCCTTGACTCCTCAGAGGAGCTCAAGGAGGATCACAAAGACAGATTAAGAGTGCTGAGAGGGCAGCCTGTAACCTGCACGAGGAAGAGGAATTTCTGTGTTCTGAGAACCCAGCCAAGGTTGGGCCCCGAGGGCAACCATTGGGTATAATAAGGTAAATATATGGGAGGCTGGAAGTTGTGTCATAAGACAGCTCTGCAATGACAAAAGCAAGTGGAAACAAAGCAAATTTAATTTAAAAAACCTCATATGTGATCTGAAAATCCCTCTCCTGGACATATGTCCAAATCAGTATACTGAAGAGCTATCAGTATAGCACTGTTCAGAAGAGCCCAGACACAGAAAGAGCGTTAGTGCCCATCAACTGAAGGACGAATACAGAAAATTAGTACCTATTCATCATGGAATACTATTCAGCTATAAAAAGAGTGAAATCCTGCCACTCACCATAACAAGGATGGAACTGGAGATTTATTAAGTTACGTGAAATAAGCTAGGCACAGAAAGAAAAATACCACGTGGTCTCAGTCATATACCGAAACTAAAAATGTTGATCTCTTTGAAGTTGGATGTAGGATGATAGTTGCCGGAGGCTGTGGAGAGTAGGAGAGAAGAAAAGACAGGGAGAGACTGAGCAGAGAGTACTCAGTTCCAGTCAGTTAGCAGGAAGAAGCTCAGGTGTGTTACTGCATCTTAGGGTGACTGTAGGTAAGAAATATGTACTGTGCATTTCAAAAGGCTAGAGAAAAGGATTTTAAATGTTGATATATGTTTGAGAAGAGATATACTTAATCCAATGTACTCAGGATGCATACATGTATGGAAATACTGTTACCGCACCAATATGTACAATTTTAAAAAAATCATTAAAACAAATTTATTCTAAAAACACTCTCTTACAAATAGATAACAGCTAAAAGTATAAAATAAAATTTTCACATGAACTTCACCAGGCAATACCTTTAACACAGAGATGGAAAGGACTTTGAAAATCACCTAGTTCAACTCTTCATTTGTGGGAGCAGGGTGAGACACAGCCTCAGAGAGGGGGTGTGGCTTACTGAAGGCCACACTAGCAAGGCACACTGGGGGTCCACAGGACTTGAACTCTCTGCTCCATGTTCTACTGTCCAGAGCCTCACCTTCCCATTTCTACTTCTTTCAGACTTTGCTCAGCCGTCCCCTCCTCTAGGAAGGCCTGAACGCCCCCTTCTGGGTTTGATACTCACCCATCTTGCTCTGTCCCAGCAACTCTCAAAGCATCCCCTGGCTTGGAATATATTTGTCAGACCATTTGTAACAGCTGGGTTTCTCACGTAACGGTCTCTTCTAGATCTCAGTTTCTAATATTGCCAAAACTGACACCTTGGGACAGGCCACCCTTTGCCTGGGGGTGGGTGGCTGACCTGTGTCTATTGTAGAGTGTTTGGGACCCAAACTATCCTCTACTCAGCAAATACTAGTAGCCTCCACTGAAAACTGTGACAACCAAAAACATCTCTAGATATTGCTAAACATGCCCAAATAGCCATGGTAGAGGGGGATCTTTAAAAAAAAGGTCTAAATTAGGCCTATAAGAGTGAAAACAGTATCTTTTTGTTCTTTACAGCCAAACTATGCAGCACGGGTCTTGAAAAAAATAAGCTTGAAATCATTTCTATCTGTAATAATGAAAATACACACATAGCGCATGTGGGTATGTGTGTGTGCATGTGCACACACACAAACCATTGTAACACTGTGTTTTCCAAAATATGTTGTCAAAAGATGTAAGTGTTTTTGTTCCTCTAGGACACATTCAACATTTCTGTGTATTTTTGTTGCATTATTAAAACAAAAATAACAAAAATGTAGTTACTGATCAGAATTTAACAGCCTCTTGTTACTGGACTGATTGTGTGTGTGTGTGTGTGTGTGTGTGTGTGTGTGTGTGTGTGTTCCTCTTTTCTGACTGGTAAATAGTTTCTTTTCAAATCCTATTTACTGAGAGAAGAAAATGCACTTTCTCCATTCAATAAAAGGGATATTATCATGTCATTAAGGCATCATTACGTGTTGAGCTCCTAACGTACTGGTCTTTCCTTGGGAGCACACAGCAATCACAAGGAAGAATATTTACTGCCAGATGAACAGATTGGAAAGTAAGATATTATGAAATGTGCTATCAAGCAGCAGATAAGTAATTAGGTGACAAGCAAAATACATTATTTGGCATTTCAAAATATTTCCACTTCATCACCAGTTCATTAAAATCCCGCCTCCTCTCTCGTGGTCCACTAGGAATTTACATCAAGATTATTTACCAGACATAAATATAAAATAAAATCATCAAGAGAAGTGAGCTGTGATCCAGTCATGCAATTGTCTTTAGCACTTTTCTACAAGCCCAAATGGATATGCAAAATCAGACTCGAGTTCTTACTAGGAGGCTGAATGGTGGCTGTTCACGCCAACATGAAGACAATGAAAAATTATGTTTTTATTATTATTCTCCCAAAAGGGAACTGAGGAGCCACTGGCAGTACCACAGGAATGACAATAAAAACCCAAATCAAGATGATTGGGACATCTTTAAGGAGACCTCATGCATGGATTTTATGCTGTGACTAAAGACTGGATTCAATGACAAATTCCCCCCAAAGAGAGCAATCAGCAAGTTACCTGACCTTCTTTTCAGTTGATATTCCTAAAGCCACCTATTTAAATGAAGCCTTCCTCTCTACGTGGAGCCATGAAAATAACAAGGGTCCAATCCCCTGCAACACCAGGCATAAAGTTAGCACCTACTGAATACTCCATCATCAATTTACTTGAAAACCAACTAACAAACAGCAATAAGCCAAGCGAGTCTTAACAAAGAAAATAACTGTGAGTTCTAAAAGTTAAAAGATGCAAGATGCATATTGTTATTTCATCTTATAAAAGCAAAAGATAAGGAAGCGAAAGGGGGAGGAGGAGGAGAAAAAAGAAGGAAGGAAGCAGGGTGTGATAAAAGGAAGGAAAGAAAGTAGAACAAAAGGAAAGAAGAAAATTTCATTCTTGAGAGTTTACCAAACACAGCTCAGCATCCTCACCTGGATTATTTCATAAAATAGCTGCCCCCAAACCCGGGTCAAGAGATCAAGAAATCCTTTCAGCGTCACATACCATTGACCCCATAAGCGTGTGCACGTGCCCGTGTCCTCACATACTTGTAAGCCTGATCATGTCCCCTGATGGCTTCCATTCTCTCGAGTGGAAGACAACCATCTCTCATGTGGCCCACAGAGCCCTTCTCTACTCTCAAACCGGATGTTCTACAATTCCTTTGTGACTACATTTTCAGCTACCTGTTTTTTTTTTTCTATTTTCCAAATGTCCCCTGTTCTTCATTCTAGAGCAGAACCTTGCCAGTGAACCCCTCCTTCCTTCATGTCAGTTTCAGGGAAACCTTTCAGCCCCCCCACCCTTGGCTACATCAGCAGTATCTCCCAGAACTGTTTTCCTCTTTCAGCCACTACCTCTATGCCAATTTGCAGTCTGTGATGACTTCTTGATGAATGGAGAGTCCTTCCATGACACTAGAAGCCCCAAGTTCAGGGTCCTTGTCTACTTCATTCACTCTGCTTTTCCCATTTTTATTAGTGATGATACATGAGATATAACAATGGAATGATGATGTAACCATGCAACAATGTGGGTAATGTAACAAGTCCAGGGGTTTCACTGAACTTGAGAATTTTGTGCATGGATTTCCCATCCTTTCCATTCACTCTGAATCTGTTACATCTTGCACAAGATGTAGAATAAATAAACCAGGAAATATGTGTAAGGGTGCAAGCGTGTGTGTGTGTGTGTGTGTGTGTGTGTGTGTGTGTATGTGTTAACTGCATATAGTTTTAAGCGCAAACATAAGAATGAGATTTTCACATCAGCCAGAGACACAGAGAAGCCCAGGAAAGCCCCAGAAGAAGACAGAGATCCAGTCTGAGGCCACAGAGCATTCATTTCCAGCCAAAGCGATCATCTGTCATCATTAGCGTTGGGGGAGTCTCGAGACTCCACAGAGAAGGCTGCATTATTCTCTGACTTTCGGGTCCAGGTTGCTAACAATTGCTTTAGAAACCTGACACCAGGAATTTGACAAAATGTTTCTGGTTTCCCTCCACTCCCTCAAACATGATAGATCTTGGCTCGGTGTTTTTCATAAATTTTTCGGCCACAGTTGAGTTTTTCCATTTGCATTTTACATCAAGAATTCCTTATGAAAATGGCTAGAAGAGAGGAATTTAATGGGATTATGATTTTTATAAAGCTCTGTCTCTCTAATTAATACCCTAGAGGGTGAACTTTTTTTGGAACATAATGGCCTTTTAGTGTTAAAAGGGCTTAATATTATGGTAAAATATGTTAACTTTCCTAGCACTCTGACCCAACTGATAACATGAAAAAGGAACACATCCGTCTTCCTTGTACTTCTGCCATTGCAAATGGTGTTGTTTTAGGTATTTTCATAATGAACTAATCAACTGCTTATTCACTAATTGCATCTACATTAAAAACTTATTACCCTGTACAAGGGCTGCACTGTAATTGACCTTCCAACTAGAGTGGGAGGTGTGAGGATCACGTGGCCAGTGGGAAGCAGAGGACACGGGCAACACAAAGCAGTCTATTTCTCTCTTCTCTGAAGCAGGTGTGAGGTCTCCTGTAGGGTTGCCATATGCAGAGATGGAGATTCACAAGACGGGAGCTGCCCCTGTCTGCCGAAGCCCATGCCTCAGCAGTTTTCATTATAATTATCAAGATGACGAAAACAGCAACAGCCGTGGTGACAATCGCTCATGCCAGGTGTGGGGTATGCACCAGCTCCAATGCTCATACCAGTTGCATGAGGCAGCTAAGGATGCCCATGGCTATGGCTAGACCCAAAATGTGCCCCAGAGGTTATGTGATCATACAGGCACTATGTTCATCAGTGGATTAATCATGCTGAATGGGTTGTTAGAAGACGGAGACTGCTTGAGAGAGGTGGGTCGCCGGGAGCATGACCTGGAAGGGTGTGTTCATGCCCCAGCTCCTCTCTTCTTTCTCTGCTTCCTGGACGTCAAGAACTGAACAGCTTTCTTCTGCCATTCCCCTCCTCCACGCAGCTTCTGCCTTGCAGCCAGCTGACTGTAGACTGCATCCTCTGAAAACCGTGAGCCAAATTAAATCTCTCCTCCTTTAAGTTGCAGGTGCCAGGTATTTTCTCCCAGAGGCATAAAGGTGACTAATACACCCACGCTTATTAATAAAGAAGCACCTCAAACAGGTAAGGTGGGGCTCGTCTAAGGCTGCAGACTCTTTTGACCTCACTGCCCACATTCTCAGCTCCTAACCTGCCAAAGGATGCTAGAAAAATGAGAAACTAGGTACAGATGAGATTCAGCCACGTGTCAGACTTGCACTGTTTCCAGGCTAGCTTGTCCTCAGCAGCTTCCCACAGTCTCCCTTTTCCCTCTCGTAGGGTTATGGTTTGGATCTGGAAGGTCCTCCAACAGCAGGAGGATTCAACTATGGAGGTTAACTTACTGATTTCCTGTGCTGACAGGAGGTGGAACCTGGACAGAAGGGGCAGATCACTGGCACATAGCCTGGCAGGGTGTACGCTAGCTAGGCACCAAACAGTGCCAAAGCCTTCCTATTTGCCATGCTGTGGACAGCTCGTCTTCCGCTGGGGCCTCCACCACGGGCTTCTACCATTGCAGGCTACCCATGGATAACCCAGGACCTCTTGAAACAGTGAGCTAAAATAAACCTTTCCTGACCTAAGTTGTGGGTGTCAAGTAATGTGTCCCAGCAATGAAAAAGTAACTGAGACACATGGTGGGACAGAGTCAGCGCTTTGTAGTTTGTCAAACCTAGAGCACCATAGAAAAACTACATTTCCCAGACTCCTCTGCTTATAGCCTATAATTATATACTGGCCAACATAATAAGGGAAGAGGAATTAGAAGCTTCTTTCAGGCCATAGATGGGGCTAACCTAAAGGCTTTTTTTTTTTTTAGATGGCATGACCAGAAGAGGAGATGGACCTGCCCTATGTATAGCAGAGTTTGTGTAAGTAAAAAAGAAATCCATACTGTATTAAGTTCTGAAAGCAACAAGTTTATTCATCACTGCTATATACCTAGTCTAGCCTAACTGTGCTACCACTCAAGGAATCACCATAACTCTCTGTTCTATATTTAATCAGCAGACATTATTTAATACCCCTTGTATACAAGGCAGCAGATATATGAAGAAAATCAAGATAGACATAGTCCTGGCTGTCAAAGACTTGGGTGGAGATGCAGAGACAATAACAAGTTGGCAAAGAAATGTACATGACAAATAACTACTGTTATTATCCTGCTCGTGAAAGAAACCAACAAATTTGCTGAGATTGAGAGTTACAATGTGTAAGAGAAAGGCTCTCTGGGAGATGACTGTTTTAATATTATGTAGGTATGACAAGGCCAACAGATGAGGCAACTGCATTAGAGGGACTGTTTGTTACATTCACAGATCCCAAGAGAAGTGGATCACATCACATCATGGAAAACCACACAGGAAAACTGCAGGCCAGATCAGGAAGGAGGGAATGAAGGGAAGGCATCCATGTGGCCATCTGCTTTGGTTCCCAAGCAAAGGAATATGCAAAGCATGGTTTTCAGGCATAGGATCAGGAGATTTGAATAATTATTATGATTTCTGAGGCACAAGTGGCTGTCCCTACTTTGTGTGGCACCTAGCACCGGGGTCATCAGTGAAGGCAGACAGTGGCCAGTATTACAGGAACCCATAGAGGGGAGAGTTGCGGGTATATACTCCAGATTAGATGTTTGCATAGAAAAGAATTCCATGAAGCAAGTCCTTTACAAGCTCCTAGAGTTGGCTGATACTGGGATGAGCATTCCTTCCAAGGTCAGCAAGTCCCCAAGATGTCAAAACATCAAAACTAGAAAAGGTGGTCCTCAGAGTCATGTGACCTTCAGCCTGAACTATGAGAAGCCATGAGGCATGGAAAGGACAACCAGATAAGCTCCAAACAGGAAGAAGAACATAGAGAAGCCAATGTTAAAGACCAAGGAGTCACCAAAACACAGGGACAAGCACAAGTCACGAGAGAAGAGTGTTCTGAGAAGGAGGGGGGTGGGCAACAGTACCAAAGGCTGCTAAGGAGTGGAGTAACCCTTCTTAGTGGAGTATTCTCCTAAAGAAAAAATAATAATAATCTGGATGGAGAACTCCACTCATTGCCTCCTTCTCGTCTACTTTCTCAGTCACACCAGGCCTCCTCTGCTCAGAGCCACCTTGTGAAGGTCATCTGTAGTTTCTTACTGTCACCCCAAATAATTTTGCCTGGCCTTCACTTTTTACAGCTTCTCTGGCACATTTGGGGTAGGTGCAAGGGATACCACTCTAGACAAGACAGAGAGAAACACCCGACCTCATGGTGGTGATGCTCAGCTGGGGGAGAAACATAACACAGTGAGCACATGTACAGTATCAGGCTGTGAAGAAGAGCAGAGAATGCAGGGAGCAGAGAGGGATTCGGGACACACCAAGGAGAGTCTCTCCAATCTCGCCTTACTGGCCATACTGAGTCCGCACGTGACCCCAAAGTGAGGAGATTTGCCAAAACAGGTAAGCAAATAAAATACTATAACCAGAATTGTTCTATTTAAAGGGCAGAAATGTAAAGGGAAAGTCGGATGTGCCTGGTATGAAGGGAGAGGGCCTGTTTCAGGCTGGAGGATCGATGCAAGCAAAAGCCTAAAGCAGGAAGGCATGGCAAGAATTGCAGGAAGTCAGTAATCTAACACTGTTAATAAGCATTAACAAACAACAGCTATTATTACGAAGATGGTGTCCCATTGACAATTCAGGGGCTGGGGAACCCCGGCTCCAGAGTGTGGCTGTCCATACCTATCATTTCCTTAAAGATTGTGCTGAGCCTACCATGGGAGCCAGTGCTACTCTGACAGCCTGATGGAAAAATTCCTCAGTGTTCTCGTAAAGATCTGTTGACATGACTTATTGAGAATTGTGCACATTAACATTCTTCAATGCTTCGTGAAACTCTCAACCACCTTAGTAAATTAATCTTAATAAATTCACAGCAGAAAGGACTTTGCTCGCTGACTGGCACGTGACAGGGTCCTCCCCGATGTCTGTTGTGGGAACTGAGTATGTGTGGGAAACTGGGAACTGATGGAAGACACAGAGGACAGACACTGTAGGGCGCTTTGTCTACTCACCATCTCGGGACTCAGCCCTTACCCCACCTCAGTTTCTCCATCTATTAGACAACATGGAGTAGGATGTTTCCTAAGTCTGTCATGTTCATAAATTCAATCATTATGTCTATTTCTGCTTATTAGGTAATACTTCTTAAGATAAATGCAAGAATAATGCCACTACTTTTGCTTCATTCTAAGCAATAACACCTACAAAACTGCAAATTTGATGTTACAGTTCTCATTTTCCCTAGTAGATCAGCTATTGAGACTAATACACTTATCCACATGTCCCTTGAAGTCTTCCCCTAAGACTAAGCAGGCACCAAGTTGTTGTAGCAGGAAGGCAAGGAGACATGAGTTATCATTCTAGGCTGTGAAGCCTCACAGAATTCTTATCCTACTTCTATTGATTTCTGGGTGACTTTGGCCAAGTCATGTGACCTCTCTGGGCCTCAGTTTACTCATTTTAAAGATATTTCTATAATAAGATTGAATCATTTCTGTGGGTAGTAAGTTTTAATACAATGAAAGATTTACTCTCTATCCTTATGCGAAGGATTAAACAAAATGAAGTTGAACATATTTAGAAAGCACCTGGCATATGGTATGCACTCAATAAATATTAATTTTTTTTCATTTTTGTTGTTGCTCCTACTAATATTTTCTCAAGAAAGCACAGCATAGGGCCTGGCATATGGTAGGCATGTTTGTAGGGAAACTGAAAAGGGCTGAGAAAAAAAAGCCACCAGAAAGGATGAGTGAGAACAATCTTCGGAGCTCACACAGGGTTGGGAACAGATAACGCCATCACATCAGAGTGGAAAAGCTCTTGAGATGTGGGGTACTAGGTAGATTACCCAGAAAAATTTTGCTTAATACTGAAGCAAAATTATCCCCAAAATAAGTGTTTCTAATGTTCCAATTTAAAAAGCCTGAAAATAGAACCCAAAAAGGATAAAACTGCTTCCAAATTATTTAATTGCATCCTAGCCAAAAAAAAAAAAAAAAAGCTCAAGAATATTCATGGAAACAAACCATAATATGCCACCCACTTAAGGTCAACTGAAAATGTCTGGCATTTAATAAAAATTACCAGGCATACAAAAAATCATCATGAAAAAATTTTAAATCCATTGAAATACCCTAAAACTATATAGGGTAGTTGGTAGACAAGGTCATTAAACCACTCTTACCTACAGTCAAAAAAGTAGAGGAAGTACTAAGCATGCAGAATGAAAATATGATACTAATATACAAATACACCCATGTCTACAGTGGATAAGTGGATAAAGAAAATGTGGTACACATACACAGTGGAATTCTACTCTCCCTTAAAGAAAGATAAAGTTGAGTCATTTGTAGAAAAACATGGATGCTCCTTAAATAAAATACAGACACAGAGGATAAATATTGCATACCTACTCTTATCTGAAAAATCCAAAATAGAAATAATTTGAATGCATTTATTTTGCATTGCAAATATGTGCTAATATAAGTAAAGATCATGGGAGAAAAAAAGTAAAAATAACATACATAAAGGACTCAATTTAGATGAGTGGAAAGTCTAGCATGATGAAATGACCACTTGCACTAAAGCAAACTCATAAAAGATTCAATTAAAATTACTAAAAATTTTAAAGATAAAACTATAATACATAAGATAAAAATACAATACTAAATTAAAAGTAGATTATACAATCAAAAAATCAGTGGATGAAATATGTAGCAATAAATGAAATGTTGAAAATTTTTTTAAGATAGCAAAATACATAAATAGCATCACTGAACTTGGAAAAAATATCAACTGGTCCAATATATGTTCCTGACAGAAAGGGGAAAAAATAAGACAGGAAAATTTTTGAAAGAATTAATGCCCACGTTTTCAAAAAATGATGCAAATAATACACATTCAAGGAATTTAACGAAACAGAAAGACAAGAAATAGAAAGAAAACTACACTAAGATACATCATAACTCAATTCCTGAAAACCAATGACAAACAGCAAAAATATCTTAGAAACAGCCAAAGGTACAAAAACCATTATATACCAAGAAAACAGCAGACTTTGTATCAAAACCAAACAGATCAGATAACAGCTTAGGGAAGAGTTATCTTTAGAGCCACACATGATAATCTCAATAATTTTTAAAAGAGATGTCATACAGAGCATGGACTGTGATAACACGGGATTAAATTAAAAACTAAATCGGAAATTTACCGAATATTTTAAAATCAAAACTGTATTGCTGAATAACCTATACACAAAGGGAAAATACCAAGAGAGGAATGTGAATGTATTTTGTATTTCGCACTGAATAGAAATGACAACAGAACATATCAAAATATGTGAGATGCAGTTATAGCATTACTTAGAGGGCAATTTATAGCATAAATGCCCACATTGGAAGATATCATAAGCATGACCTCAGAGTCTAGCTTAAGAAAAAAATTAAGAAGATCCCTCCTAAAATAAAGAGGACAGACTCTTTTGTAACTCATTCTATGAGCTCAGAATTATCCTGATAATGAAACCAGCACATTATAAGAAAACTAAAAACACATCTTCACCATAAACATGGAGGGAAAATATTTCAGCAAACTACAGTGAATGAAACTCAACAATATATATAAAAATAATGCACCACGACCTAGTGGTGATCATCCCACAAATCTAAGGTTAGTTTACCATTTAAAAATAAATGTAATTTATAATATTAATGGTCTGAAAAAGGCTCTGTAGTCTTTTTAATAATATATCAAAACTCCAGTATGTATACTGGGTATATAACCTTTTTAGAAAACTAGGAAGAATAATGGAACAATTCTTCAAACTCATAATGGTCATGTATGAAAAATTTACAGGGGTAGGGGGAAGATCTCAGTGGTTAGAGTGCTTGCCTAGCATGCAGAAGGCCCTGAGCTGCTACATTGAATAAGAAAAATAAAATAAAATAAAATAAAAACATTATCTGGGCATGATGGCACAAGCCTGCAATTCTGGCACTCAGAAGGCTGAGGTAGGAAGATTTGCTGTGAATTCAAGGCCAGCCTGGACTACACAGTAAGTTCAGGACCAGTCTGGACTAGAGTGAGACCACCTCAAAAACAAATACGTACAGATACCCAATAGGCTTTCCTTAAAGTCAGAAGAAGGCATATCTACTTTTCCCACTTGTGTTCAATGTGTGTGTGAGAGAGAGAGAGAGAGAGAGAGAGAGAGGAGAAAGAAGAACAAGAGAGGAAATGAAGGTTATAGGATAGAAAATTAATAATTAATATGAAAAAATCATTTGAGTTTCTATAGAATAGCAATGAAGTGTTATAAATAGAAATTTAAGAAAATATCTCTTATAAGAGCATCACAATATTACTTAGGAATAAGTCTGACAAAATTTGCACACCAGTGCTACACAATGAAAACTATGACACTTTATTAAAGTTTTAAAGACCTAAATTAAATGTAGAGATATAACATATTCATAACTTAGAAGCCTCAAGACTGTTAAAATATCAATATTCCCTAAATTCATTTATAAATTTAACAAAACACTAATCAAAATCCAAGCAGCACTTTTATAAATGACATTTTGATTTCTTAAACTCATATGTAAATTCAAGATGCTGGCACTAGCCAGAGTAACTTTGAAATAGAGAAATCAAGAATTAAGCATGGTAATTATATCAAATTAAAAATTTTATGCACAGCAAAGGAAATAATCCACAGAAGAAAGAGATAAGCTACACAATAGGGGAACAATTGTCAGCTGCTGTTCGGACGGGGACCTGAGGCCTAGAATAGAGAAAGAATCCCCCCAAAATTAGATCTTGAAACACAAAGAAATCTCATTCAACTAAAAAGTATCTTAGCTGAATGAATAGGTCCCCAAAAGAAAATACAAATGGCCAATAGGTATGGGGAAAAAAATGTTCAACATCGTTGACCACTAGAGAAATGCAAGTCAAAACCACACTGAGATTCTGCCGTATTCCAGTAAGAATGGCTACCACTCAGGATTCAGAAGACAACAAAGGTTGAAGAGGTGGTAAGGAAAAAAGATCCCTGGTACATTGCTGGTAAGAATACAGATGGGTACAACAACCACTGTGGAAACTGGCATGGTGATTCCTCAAGACGCTAAATGTAGAAATCCCACTTGACCCAGATAGACCTCTGCCTGGCATCTTCCTGAAAGAGTTAAAGCGTACGACCGAGACATACTCAGCATAATTCACAATAGCTAAATGAGAAAAGTAGCTTACATACTTACAGATAGATACACAAGGGACATGTGGTATGTATGCACAATGGAGTATCACTCAGCCACGAAGAAAGATATTAGAAGCATCTGCAGGAAAAAGCACAGATCTTGAGACCACAGTGTTAAGCGAAATAAATCAAATGCGGAAGATGAAATACGTCATGTTTCTCTTATATGAGAAACCCAAAGTAGAAATAATTTAAAGAGCAAATGGAGGAGAGATGACAGGAAGCAGTGAGGTAGACTTTTTGGAGATGGGAACAGGGGAGGATAGCACAAAGGAACCACAGTGAAAATGACCAAGATGTAATGTATTTATGTGCCAGGTCCCCAGAACAATGTAATTATTACATACTGCAGATACTAAGAAAAAAACCCTAAAAATTCTCAAAAGTGGAGACCTCCCTCCTCCCCCAAAAAAGGAAAGAAAATGAGTAACATTGGCTTAGAGATCTATTTACTTCCCAAGGTCAAATGCCAATTCTTTCCTTGGGCTGAGGGGCTTAGCGCAGCAGCTACAGCACTTACCTAACAAGCACAGGGCCCTGGGTTCAATTCCCCAACACCACATAAGCCAAGTGTAGTGGGTGCACCCCTATAATCTCAGCACTCAGGAGGCTGAGGCACGCGGATTCTCAAGAGTTCAAGGTCAGTCTGAGCTACGTAGTGATTTCAGGACCAGCCTGGACTAGAGTGAGACTCTGTCTCGCAAATAAATGCAGTAATTAATTAATTAAAAGATTCTTTCCTTATCTCCCCTGGGCCTGTTCCAGGTGGGCCCTCTAAACCCATGGTATCATTTCCCTCTTGACATTACATGCTTGGCTCCCCTGCTCCCTTTCACAAACAAGGGCAGCGAGACACCAGTAAGCTAAGTGTCCTGCCCACTGTCATCCAGACTCTATCACATCCCCTTTAATCAAGTACACCGTCTCTCAGAACAATAACATAAAAATAATTGGCCTGGAATATTGGAATTTATTCCTTCCTTTTTTGTTCCCTTTGTTTTGGGAGTAGAATGCCTTACATTAGAAGGACATACTCACTTTGACAATTAGGATTGAGAGGACAACAGCATCCTCGGACAACAGAATCCCTAAGTTCTCTGAAGTGACAAAAATAGGGAAGGCTCAAAAACCTTCCCTCTCTTTTTCTTATACCAGCATATTTTCATAGAAGTGGCTGACTTAATTTTCTTTTCATTTCCTGAGCACTTGCAGTGGAAATCTTTTCAAGTGTCTGACATCTACTTTCAAGTGTCTCCCTCATTTTCTCTTATGATAATAATCATATACTTCCTTGATACTAGCCACCTATTATGTAAAATGCCATTATAACAAAACCCTAGGAGTAACACACTGTCAAGGCCCAATAGTGGCCTACTTATTTCCAGCCCCACATAACCCAATTCTATCACAGAGAAGACTCTGGGCAAGCCTTGGGCTTGTTCTAAAGGAACTGGTTTTATCGTTCTAGCAATCAGTCCTACGTGTTCAAGTGTTCTCTATGCTCAGCACTGTCATTGATACTAACATGCATAAAAAAGAATATTCTTACTTCTCAAAGTGTTTTTCCTTGACAGTCCTGTAAGAAGTACATGAATAACTTGTTTAATTTGTATCTTAATGAATCGTATATACGGGCAAATACTTCCCTTCCATATTTCCCAAGTAAAAAATTACACCATTACATGCCCACTTAGAAATCCTAAAATCTTCCACTTACTTTTCTAATTTCGCTGTACCAAACAGTTCTCAAAACAATAAAGAAATAAAAATAAAATAAAGAATTGTATGCATGTGCTCAATCCCCAGGAAAAAGCTTTCTCCCACCACCTACCTCTCTGGCTACTGTTTTTCTTTTTGAGACAGGGTCTCACACTATAGTCCAAGCTGGTCTTGAACTTGCTAGGTAGCCCAGACTGGACCAGAACTCACAGCAATTCTCCTGCC
This sequence comes from Ctenodactylus gundi, assembly GCA_004027205.1. Classification (NCBI taxonomy): domain Eukaryota; kingdom Metazoa; phylum Chordata; class Mammalia; order Rodentia; family Ctenodactylidae; genus Ctenodactylus; species Ctenodactylus gundi. The sequence goes on from PVKB01001467.1 coordinate 136,844, forward strand.
TCATCCCCCTGGGAGCTGGAACGACAGGTTCGCGACACCACACCCAGCTAATAGGTGGCGCTGGAGGATGGAACCCCCAGGGCCTCAGCTTTCCCAGGTAAACACTCTAAGCACTGAACTACGCCCCCAGCCTCTGGCTACTTTTACTAAACCTTACATTACCTACACGAGAATGCTGGAGGCCTCATGAGCAAAGGCATCTTCTGTTGACAGCCACATTTCTCCCCTAGTATAAATTTCCCAACAACAAACAAAAAATTTAGAAGGCTTTATGCTGAGTATACTGGGAAAAAATAACCAGAAATGAGGGTTTTTTTTTTTTTTTGTAATAGAACAGAGTCCAAATTCCCCATTCATAACTTTGTCTTATATGTGCTAGATATTCACTGTGCTTAAAAATCTAAGAATTAAGGGGTAGAAGACTTAGAATGAACAGATAAGAGAGGAAGACCTCACTGCCTAGGTCCTGGCCATGGTTCTAGACCAACATAGAAGGGATGATTGGGACAAAGAGGGAAAAAACACTATTGATTTTGTGTAGATATCTCAGTTGCAGGGTGACAGTTCAAGGTTGTATGGGAAAGGCATCCAAAATCAGCAATCAAAGGAAAGAGTATGATTGCACAAGTGTTTTCGTTAGGATCTGGAGTGCTCCCCAAAAGCCTCCCACACCTGTGGAGCCCTGTACTGTCAGGAGGTGGGGCCTGGCTGGAAGGGATGCATAGTGCTTGACCTGGAGGGATGTATGCTAGTTCCACCCTCCTCATGGACTTGGCTTTGTTCTGCCAAACACTTCTGAGAAGTTCTCTCTCTCTCTCTCTCTCTCTCTCTCTCTCTCTCTCTCTCTCGCTTGCTCTAGTCCCATTCTTTCATTTCCAGTCACCTACCTGTGTATGGACTGTGACCTTTTACAACTGTGAGCTAAAAGAAATCTTTCCTCCAAAAGTTGTGGATCTTGGGTATTCTGTCCCAGCAATAAGAAAATAACTAAGACAGTAAATGAGATGCTGCATGATAGGTTAGGAGAGATTGCTCAGAAACAACACAGAGCAGAGAGAATATGGTGGAAACTGGTGCTATGTGTTGTTGACCACATGGGCAGCTGAGCCTGGAGACGCAGAGATCTAAGCTGCTCATGAAGACACAATGGTAATGTTACAATGAGCAGTCCCACAACACAGCAAAGGTCCCCCTGCTTCTGTACACTTGGGCCCATCATAGGAAGTCCTATTTTTCCACAGATAGCTCTGAAATCCTTGGACAGCCCAGAGCAGTACAAATATTGTACTTTTCTCTGCATATAACTTCCTGGAAACTAGGGCAGAAAAGTCTGAGAATTTATATGGCTCCTTTGAAACCCATATGCCTTTGGTTCTACCCAGGGGTTGCCTTCCCAACCAATTATTTGCAAAGCTTCGGCTCAAATGCCAACTTTTCCATCTCTCCTGCCATGGGGCCTGAACTAGAGAGAAGAACTGGAATCATCTCAGAACCAGCGTTTACCCCAGGCTGAAACTCAGTTGTACCTTTGAAGCCACATAAATTCAGAAGCAAATGCTGAGCTCTTAGCCACGCTGTCTCAGCCAGAGGCAGGAGCATTAGGAGGCATCTAGGTGACACCAATTCTCTGTTGTCGGCATGTTCCTAGCAAAGATATTCCCATATATCTACATACATAGTTGTCAAGGAGGTTGTTAACCCTTAGGTTCAGAAGGACGTATCTTTAAACTAAACCCAAGGAGCTACAAAAATTGTCCTCGGAGAGAATGTTTGCACCAGATTATGGTCCTCATAATGTATGCTTGGCTTTGAACCCTCCCAATTTGACTAATTGGCAAAACATAACCCCACTTCGATGTACCCCATCTACCCCAGTAGGAGAACTGCATGTTCTTCTATTTGGAGATTTGTTATTTTGTTGAAATAATCATTCAGAGAGACTAGAGTTGCCTATGACATTTCATATACAACTTTTACTTGTCAGACAGCAAGTAAAAACTCTTGGATAGTTTCTTGTTTGAGTACTACTAACCTTTATCTATCATTCTCTTCCGCCACCATAGTTCCCTAGCCAGATCCACCATTCATCTGTCCCCAAAATACCAGCTCAGACCCTGGGGTCTGTGGTGCGGTGGCTCCTGGTACCTAAAACTCTCTTCCTTGTCTTCAAGTGGCCCACTCTTTCTTAGAATGAACCTCAAAGAAATCCATACACAGCTTCCCAACCTTTTTGATTTTGATGTTTTAGAGTCTTCCTCATACTTGTTCCCTCACACATGCAATGTGAAATTATTCTTTATTTGTTCTCTCTCTCTCTCTCTCTCTGTCTCTCTCTGTCTCTCTCTCTCTTTCTCTCTCCGCTAAAATGAAAATTCTCTGAGGTCAAATTCTTTGAGGTCAAATCCTTTATTTTATCATTCACTCTCTGGCACATAATAGGTTTGACAAGTATCTGTGGAAGAAAGAACAGAGTGAGTATGAAGGAGAGGCAAGATGACCTTCAGAAACATTCTAAGACAGAAACTCAAGAAATGGATCACCATGGAGAACTTCACCCAGGATACAGCCTTAAACCAGAAGGATGTAAACACAATCTGGACATCTCTGTGAACCTGTATGCTCTTCTAAAGGAGCCTGTCTACAGGTATCAAAGATACCAAAGAAAAGCTTGGGCAGCAGAGAAATACAGCAAATGATGAACAAGAGAAAATTATATATCCAAAGAAAGCTCTGGTAATGAAGCAAGAGCCATTTCTGTCAGTCTTCCAAATGAAATTCTAGTCCAGTTTTAGGCAAGGGAACAAGACCATTCCCAATCCTGAGCTTCTTCTGAGAACCAGGTACAACTGGGCTCTCTTCTCTCAGGCTGTAAGAATAATTATTTTCAGAAATGTCCAGGAGTCACTGGGGTTCTGGAGGTAAACTGACATCATGGACTGAGGAAGCTTCTACCTTCTCCACAGCTAGGAAGGAGAAGCCTCTGGGTACCTCCAGGGAACCAGAATTCGTGAACTCACAGAATATACTGTGCCTAAAACTTGGGATTCATGTACCTTTCACCAAAATTTCTAGAAGTCGATCTTGTTTTCCAAGTTTTACAATCCATATTATAGTTGACAACTATAGTTTAGTCTGTTCTTGCTAAATTGTTGTTGTTTTTCAATTATCTGTATTACCCTTTCTTGTGTTTAGAGAGTCCTTTATTCTGTGGGTCTTGGAGCAAAATAAAGTCTACTTCCAAGAGGCTGAAAAGAACAATTATTTCCTTTCCTAGCTTCCCTTGCTACCCAAGCAAGAGCACGTGACCTAGGTTTGGCCAATCACATTCACTGGTCATGGACTTTGAATTGGTAGCACTAGTGTAAGAAACAGGAACAACGAAGATGTCATCTTGGGAAGGAACTTGGAGGCAACAGCCAGTCCAGTGGAGGCAATGGCATAGCCTCGGTGGCTTGGTTTTGGGAGAGATTCTGGCTCCTGCAACTTTTTGTTTCTTAGTTTCTAACACAGTTTTCTAGACATCTTGAAAATTCCACAGGCTCCCTAATGTCCTTTCAGTACAATTGTTTTCTGCAAGAGTCACTTCAAACTTGGTTCCTTTATTGCCAACTAATAATTCAAGCTGACCCGGCCTCAGGAAAGATAAGCAAGTCCTAGCCAGTGTCTTGGATTCAAATGCTGGTCCATCCTAAGACAAACCATATGCTGAGAGGGGAACACTAAGAAATAAAAAAAAACAGTTGTTCCATTTTGGAGGTGAAGCCCAGAAAGGAGAGAGGACCTCACTGTCTAAAAGTGATTAGAAAATCTCGCTCTAAGCTACTGGCTCTTCCTAATGTGCCATAGTTGACCCCCATTTCTCTATTATCTGCCACTAATTCCCAAGATAAAAATACTTTACCTACTGAGGACTTCATTCTGGACAGAATGAGAACTCTGGAGACAAGTCAGCTCAGGAGAATACTAACCCCAGACAGAAATGGGGGCTCACGGGACCGCGCTTCTGAAACTCCACTCTCAGAACATGACTGAAATCTGTGTCCGGCACAAGTTATGGGAGTCTGAGAAAAGGAATGACTGTCTCAAGGTGGAAGTAAGGTGGTCTCCCTCATTAGGAGCAAGCAGAAAGGACAGTTAAGGGACAATGGCAGTGATCCAGTCATACTGCACCTTTCTAGTCCTGCCTTCCTGTGTGCAAAGTGGGGGTCACACCATCACTGCATTGGGCAGTCTGGCAGACCCAGCACTAGCATTTTCAGCCACAGCAGACAGGAGGTACAGTGCACTACACCGCACTACCGCATCTTAATGGTTCTCCATCTGTGAATTCTCCCTAACTGTAGGAAATGTGCACTTTTGTGGCCTCTGTTTTACTGACGAGAAACAGAGATAACATGCTGGGTCCACTTAGAGTAAATAATTGGGATTTGAACCTAGACAGTCTAGCTCCAAAATCCGAGATTTTACTATGCTAATCAAGAGTTACAAACTGTTTCACAGATATTAGCAAACAATGTACTTAATGCTAAGGATCAATTGAGCCCTTTAGAAAGCAGACTTTTATTTATCTCATAGCGCAGCACCAACTATCATGTTTAGCCCAGAGTGAACATATAAGTCATCTTCATAGAATGGATGGGACAATGGATGGATGACCAAGGGAACACGTAGTAGGAAGATTCCTCTACTAGCAAGAGAAGTGGAGAGGAAAGGGCGATTTGGAATCAAGAAATGGTGAAATACACAAACGAACCTCGAAGTGAGGATATTCTACACATGCTGAGAAGCTGGGCTGCAAAGTCTGAAAATTGAGTCTGCGTGAACACTCAATTAAAATGCATGAAAGCTCAAAAGTATCAAAAAATCTAGAAAATCAAATTTGACATTAGCAACTACACTGTTAATACCACTTTGTATGTATTTTTTTTTTTTTACTATAAACCCTTGGTTGCCACTTTTGCTAAGGATCAGTGCAAGGTTTGTGGAGAAAATAACGGATTCTAGTGCTACTGGTGGAACATTTTTTAAATTAGGTATAAAATCTTAACTTCACTCTTAGTATTTCTATGTAAAATTTTACAGTGACTATTCAATGAAGAAGACCTTTTATCATACTGTTGAATTACAGATCTGCTCTCTGCTTTTTAGTACACATATGGGTTTGTTTCCTTCAAACCTAGTAATTCTATTCTGTTTCCCACCCATTATAATAAAATTGTGAGAAAAGGAGAGATTTTTATCATTTATGTACTGCACTGTCAATGCATTCCTGATGAGAACAAACAATAAATATTCAGTTCCTTTTATACACTTTCCTATTTTGGTGTGCACACAATGCAGAGCGGTGTACACAGTGAGTATTTCCGATTACACCCATGCCAGTGTGCACAGAATTCTGTGTATCCCACAGAATGCACCTAGCTGTGTTGGTACACACAGCTGTGCAAGGAGATGATTTGATCTGTGCACACAACTGGACTAACAATGAGTGTTTGCAGGACTGTGTGGATATGCCCATGTGTAGACAGTTACTAATGCATTAACATTCACTCTGAGTTCACTGTGTGGTGGGCTCTATCCCCAGCAAGTTTTACTTATAACCTTGCTTAATCCTTCCAGCAGTTATGTTACACACCTGTGCACGACTCTGTCTGAGCTCCACTTTCACAGATTCCGTTAGGTAAGCACAGGCTCAGACTGCCTGTCAATTTCCTGCTGCTTAACCCAAGTTATATTAGTAGCGCCAGGAAGGCACATTTCCCTGGACTGGAAGCAGTAACAATGAATTCAAAGATAGATCATAAAGTACTTTCAAAATGCTGTCCACGTAGAAAACAGCACACATCTCAGTCTGCAATTTCTTGCCATGTAAATACATTCCCACCACCCCACTCACTTAAATGAGGCTCACTGGCTTTGGCATTCCCGCAAACACTTTTTTTTTTTTTTACAGTTTCTTTTGCAAAAACAAGATTGCTCCCTCGGCAACTGTTTCTAAGCACATTCCCTCATTCTGGGAAGGGAACGGAAAAAGCAGAGGACGATTCTTGTTGCTATAAAGGGGATCACAGAATAGGGGTGAGGGGAGACAGAGACGTGGGGAAGAGATAGGAAAGTTACTGATACGGTAAAATGCACTTTACCACACAGAATAGACCAAATGGGACCCACCCAACCCAACAACGTTTCTGCCAAGATCAGTAATTGCTAATTGATTAAAAGGCTGTGGTCTGGGTAGCATTGTCTTCTCCTCCCATGATGGAGACACACACACACACACACACACACACACACACACACACACACTTAAAAACCAGGGATCATCCCTGAAGAAGCAGTCTCATGGAGTTAATGAGATCAGCATGATTTCCCAGAAAGCGGGTGGATTTTGTTAACAAAGCATTGTCCCAACATTATGTTGACTATTCACAGTAGCAAAAATAGTTCCAAGGTGGAAGAAAGTGGAGGAAGAGAAGAGTAAGAGGCCAGAAGAAAGGAATTCAGTGGCCGCTTCTTTTCCTCAACCTGACCTATCTCATTCAACACACACTTTCATTTTAAGTACTGAACCTGGGGCCTTCACGTTGACCTTTTCTCTGTCCAGGTTCAATTTGAACTTGTCAGCCTCATTGCAAGACAGGCTTTTAATCCAATCTGTAATTCTTTTCCATCCAATTCCTTCTACTCTTTTCTGGGTACTCCACTCCATATTGTTCCAATACATTCCACTCAATCTGTTCTGTTTCATCCCATTCAAAGTACAACTCACCTCATTCAGTTCTGGTTCAATGCATTCCATCCTCATCTACCTCCATTGCGTCTCACTCCATCCTGACTCAGTCTGTGTCGTTCAAGCATTCTGCCCCAACTCCTTCCACTCCATTCCTATATCGTATCCTACTGCAATGTCTTGATCAGCTCAAGCTGTTCTGGTCACTCCTACCAAAAATACAACATCAACATCTATGATGTGAGCAGTCAGGTGTGGCATGAGATATGAACACAGAGGGACAGAGTCTCCATGTTGGTAGTCTTCTTGGGGAGGCAGGAACAACCCTTTCACAACACAAGGGCCATGGAATCTTGATTGCCTGTACAGGACCTGGTAAGTCAAAAATTATGAGCAAAGATGACCTGAACCTCAGATACTAACTCTCTACACAGATCATGGATAAGAAACTAAGACTTCTCTGGTGGTATGCAAAGTAGAAGGATGAGCCCAAACATGGGAACCAGATTGGCAAGTAGTCCAGTTCCAGATCTCTTCCTTCACAGCTGTGTTAGACAAGATTAGGCTGCTTTACCCAACGACTCACGTCTCTCCTACCATGAGGGCTCTGCTCTGGGATATCTTCATTGTGACAAACCAGGTGACAGGGCTACTTCTATCTGGAACCACACCCATCATTTCCATGGGGCAAGGAGGGCCCTAAACCAATCGTGCATCGACTCTTCAGCTTCCCACCTGGAAGAGATCCACTTCGTTCCAGCTCACATCTTACGGACCTAAGAGAATCACAAGTGTCTACCTCCATTCAAAAGGCAGAGAAGATAAATGATACTTTGGGAACAACTTTGGTAGTAGAACTGGCAGCATTTGGCAGGAAGCCCCCACGTCCACCATACCAGCTGGGTACCTGGAGGCTCCAACCCTGAATTTCTTCAAGCTTCAGTTTACTCAAGTGTAAAACGGCAACAACTAACCTACTCCTCAGGTTTGTCCTCAATAACAAATCAGGTAGAAATAGAAAGAACCCAGCACATAGTAGGAATCTAATGAATATTAACCCCTTTTGCGGAGCTTGCCAACATCTCTGCAAACACACAACAGGCACAAGCTAGATGGTTCCTCTCTGGGAACAGACAAGAGTTTTCAGCTCCCACCCCACACCCCAGCCCTCAGATCTGTTGCCTGTATTTTCAACAGGAGCTCCAGCCACGTGCTCACTGATGATCCATCTGCTTCACAAATGTAATTATATCACAACACTGATTTCTGATGGGCAGAGACCAGTACCCAGAGATGTTTCGTTCCCAAACATTACAGAAAAAAGTACCATCATCTCCGGAGCAGAAGTGTAATCAAAATGAATGATCACCAAGTACAATATTTTCTCGTGCTCCAGAGAAGACTGGCAAACATCCTGGAACATCAGATTTGGTCCCCTCTTAAGGTCCATGTTCCTATGCCTACCAGAGCTTACAATGGAGTGGAGCTGGTACGTTGCCTTCTCTAAAGGGACTGGGGGAAACAGGGCTTAAAAACTGAAGATTCCCCTCTCCTTGTGGGAAGTCCCACATTAGAGTTCTACCAGAAGGTTTAGAATTACAGGTACAGAGGACTTTGACACTGAAATGCACCCAACAGCTGGAAGCTCCAAGAACTAAGCAGTTCCACTGCGTACTAAATACCTCCTCTGGGCAGTGGCCACTCACTGACAAAGAGAGAGTCAAAACTCCTAATTATTAAAAATCTGTTAAAATCCACCTTTCCCCACTCATACCAAAAGGGTTTGTGTCGATGAGGAAATATCAGGCTTTGAAACAGACTCACATCTTTCCAGAAATTCCTCCCATCGCATCTTTCAATGAGAACTAACCTCCCTTACTTAAGTAAGAATCTCTCTCAAGTTGAAGGGAACAATCCTTCAGATGAGAACTTTAGGTACAGAATTCTAGAGCACAGTACTCAATGTGGCAACACAAGACACTTCTTGGGTGACTTCATCATCCTTCAGAACTCCTTTTTATGTCCCCAGATCCCTATAAATCACCTTGAGCTTCAAGCTTGGTGGCATAATGTCTCTTTCAGAACTCACCCACTATCCCTTTGACAATGCACTCAGACCTAAATAAACTCTTAACTTTATCTTTGCCTCTTCTACAAATCCTTTTACCAGTCTGCAACACCAGCACACATAAGCCATCTCACTCAACACTCTGTGTTTAGCCTTGGAACAAAATCATGGTCTCCATCCCTAAGTGGATCGCAATTATGATGCTTTCCATTAAAAGCCCAACATAAAAACAAACATTACAAAGCACACCCTGTATCACACATGTGCTGTTTTTCCTGATTAATATCTGTATTCATTTCCTATGGCTGCTATGACAAACTGCTACCAATTTGTAGCTTAAAACAACACAGATTTATTACCTGACATATCTGAGGATCAGAAATCCAAAATGGATCTCACCTAGCTAAAAAGAAGCTGTTCCCCGAGGAACGGTGCTCCTCTCTAGAGCCTGCAGGGTGGAACCTTTTCCTTACCTCTTTCAGCCACTAGAGGAGGCCATATTCTCTGCCTCGGAGATGGGTTCTCCTCCATCTTTAAAGTTAGCAACGGCTGGTTGAGTCTTCCTAAGACTGCAGTACTCTGACACTCTTCTACGTATCTCTACATTTAAAAAGCCTTTACAATATACAGGCCTGCACTGATAATCTGGGATAATCTCATTTAAAGTCAATTGATTTAATCTATTTGCAACCTTAATGCTTCTTTGCTACATAACATAATCTATTCGCAGTTTTCAGTGATTCCGTGGTGGACATCTTTGGAAAACAATTATTCTGCCTGCTACAAATACTATTCTTCCCTCTCATGACACAGTCATCACCAAACTATCAAAGTGAATATTCCATTTGTTCCTGGCCAAGGACTAAACATGAGGCCCAAGATTTCAGCCTGGCTGTGGGATTCGAATCTTGAGTTCAGGGACCCAAATAACAAAACATGGTTGAAACCCAATCATTTCAATGACTAGATATGCTACAAATGATACCTCAAGTTCCCAGAGCCCTGAAACTTACCAAGACCCTTCTACTCCTTATGTATGGCTTCTAGCATTCCCCCTGGTTCTGTGAGAAAGGCCCCATTTCTCTCAACAGGCCAGAATGTGTTGAAATCATCTGGAATTAGTTTCTGTCACCAGAAAAAGCCCTGGGATTTCTGAAAGGCTCAAGCTCCAGTGGAGAGAGGACAATTCACAGAGAACCCCACCAATCCTACAGATAAACATTCACATAGAAAGTCTCTCTTAACTTGTATGCACAACAGCAGGTTTATTTTGGGGGGGGGGGGGAGGAAAGAGAGAGAATCTGAAATAAATAGCTCAACCAAAGGAATTTATTTCTAGAGAGTGGTAGATTTGTCAGATGCATTTCTGAGTATATTCACAGTTCCATTGTTTGAAGTAGCCCCTTCGGTTTATTTACACTGAATGAAAACAAGTAGTATGAGTATGATAATGCACACAAAATAAGATTTCGGTTTTGCTTTCCTCCCTAATCTTTTTCCTCATGCAGTTTAACATGGGGAGCCACATTGGTCCCTTGAGATAAATCTTCAAAACTGATGACTGATTCCACAACAAATTAAAATACCCACTATGTGCCCCAAGCCCTGGGAATGTAGACATTAGAATGTTAGACCCCTTGGACATAAAGAAACTATGTATTTGCTAAGAAAATTTTCCAGAGAGTACCTACTACATGCTATCTAACTCTTGGTCTCAATCTTAAGATCAGAGTCTAAAGACAAAGGCTTTAAGGCGGGAAGGTTCCGGCATGCAGAATGATCAACAGGCAAATCTATTTTTCTGAATGGGAGCAATGCACTTGGCTAATTTATAGGCATCTAAAATGCATTTAGTTCAAGAGCTTGTAAAGGTTTAATTATGCAGTTGTATAAATTTGGAAATACTCTTTATATAACAACAGTAGCGATAGATACTAATTGAGGGGATGTGAGGTAACACGTCGGAACAGATACAACCTAGGAGGAAAAGCATGACACCAGAGTAGGAGAGAGGCTATTCAAGAAGAGGATGACCGGGGCAGATGACACTGAGATACATATGATCAAGGTATGTTACATGCATGTCCTCAAATGCCACAATGAAACCCACTAATCTGTATAATCAATATGCATCTGTATGATCTGTATGTCCATATGCATAGAAGAGATACAGAGGGCTGGAGTAATAGCACAGAGATTATAGCACTTGCCTAGCAAATGCAGGGCTCTAAATCCAATTCCCCAGCACCACATAAACCAAACATAATGGCACATGCCTGTAAATCCCACACTCAGGAGACTGAGGTAGGAGAATTGCCATGAGCCCACGGCCAATGCGGGCTACATTGTGAATTCAGGACTAGCCTGGACAACAGAGCAAGAATCTGTCTCAAAAAAGTAAATAAAAATAAAAAAGAGATACATCAAGACACAGTATAACAAAGAGACTACAGTTATGATATCTTTGTAATTTCATGATCAAAAAAGGAAGGCAAGATTGCTTGTGGTCAGTCGAGCACCGGGAGAATGCAATCCATTGAAAACCAAAGCGACTGGCTACCCATCTTGGTTGGACCTTTTTCTTCACATTAGGATAATGTATAAAAAGCAAATAAATATGCAAATGAAGGAAACAATGATTAGGAGTAGAATGATCCATCTGTGCTGGCTCTGCATTGGAAAAGCAAGACAGAGTTTAGGAGAAATTTCAAATCACAACAACAATAGAGGATGTCTTGAGATCCAACCAAAATGACTGGCCAAGGTTACGTTCTTAACGACATCTTGGACATAACCTAGATGGAGTTTCTTCCACAATCATGATAGGAGCCAAACTCAGCTAGTCACGTGTTCATGGACGCATCTGACATGTCACCCTGTGTATCACTATCCTCACACAGGGGGAGGAGGACCCAGACAAAGTTTCTCAAATACTGTTGTGCAAATGAGTCACTTCATCATTAAAATTCATATTCTGATTCAATAGGTCTAGGATAGGGTTGAAATCTGCATTTCTAACAAGCTCTCAAGCAATGACGCTGCCTCTGGTTTCCCAAATGTGTTTCATGGAGTAATCTAGCTGGCAGGAGACTGAGTTCATCATCTTGGAGCTGTTGGAAATTCTCTTCTTGAGTTCCTCCTGCTGCTGCTATAAAGGACCAAGTTTGCCACAGGAGTCACGCCTGGGGCTTGGGGACAGGGAACAACGTGTATACGGAGCAGCAAGGTAGCAGGAGGAAAACTCAAGTCTCTGCTTGGGGTATCAGAACAAGTCACATTGAAGCCCACTTTTTTTTTTTTTTTTTTTGTCCTAAGGGTGGAACTTAGGGCCTCACATGTGCGAGGCAATCAACCCATCGCTGAGCTATATCCCCTGATCTTGAGCCCATTCTGGAAGGGTAAAGAGGATGGCCCATGCACAAAGGAAACTACAGAAGTGAAGGCCAAGACAGGTAGTCCATTTGCAGACTGGGCAAAGCTCAGGCTAGGCCAAGAGCCACCTGCTGTTTTAAAGAAAAAGTACAGTGGTGAGACTTGCTTAGAAGTCAACCTTTGCCAGAGTTGACACAGAAAATCACGCTTTGTTTAAACAGAAAATGAAGATGATGACTGTTGGGCATTCCCATGTGTTGGGCCCAGTGCTAAGCTCACAACAATGTCCCTGTTAGAGTTGGGAAGATCAAGGAGCTAATAAAAGGTACCGGAAATCAAGGCGAGGCAGCCCAACTCCAGGGTCCATGTCCTGAGCCACTGTACTCTTCTTACCCAATGTGGTCACACAGTGGCCACTCTGTCCCGCTGGTAGATGGATTCTAGACATTCCCATAATGCTGTTCTGGGCAAACAAAGCAGCAGAGCCCAAGGCATGAAACCACCTGTAGTGTCTCCACAAAGGCCTCTCTGCCATATCCCCAGCTGCCTCTGCACCACAGCCTCAGAGCTGCAACAGGACTCCCACTCTGTCCCTAGACATGTGTCTCACACCAGGACAGCATGAGAAGGGGTGCCAGGTACGTCTAGATCACCTTTCACATGTTGCTCTCTATTTTCAGTATTTTTTTGAGCAGGGTTCTCTGCGCTCAGGAGGCTCCGTGAAGGGGCTGACAGCGTCAGTTCCCCACATATATTCCATCTCTCAGCCGCAGCAGTAAGCACCCCTCCATCCAGGACACCTGAGGTGCTGGTGGATGAAAGGGTGTCGCACTTCCTTCACTGATGAGGGTAGAGGAGGCACTGACGTCAGAAGTCAGAGCTGCTGGAGTTACATAATCCCAGAAGCTGCTTGAGCAGAGAATAAGGACATATTTAACCTCAGGGTAGCTAAAAATAGGCAAATAGAACTTTATTTCCCCATAAACTTTTAAAGCTTTAAAAAATATTTTTTAGTGATCCTAAGCTAGGGGTGTATATGTGGCTTTGGGCATTTTTTTCTTCCAATTGAATTAGGATTCCTAGGAAATAAAGATGGTCTATATGCATGGTACCATCGTGTGTGTATATGTGCATGTGTGTGTGTGTGTGCATGCGTGCGTGCAGGCACATGCAGAGGGTGAGTGTGTGGGAGCATATGTGTTTATATGAGTGTTTGTACGACATTGAGGTGGACATGAATACAGAATAAAGTGGGCGTGGTTTCCTGTGGAGATACAGCACGGTTTGAGTGCCAGTGTGACTTGGGTGGGTGGGTACCTGGAGGGTGTGCTATGTGGGTGGGAAGGTCTTGATACAGGTGTGTGGGGCGTGCCTGTAGCTCAAAGCCTGGGCTGTGTGGGTGTGCTGTGGCGTGTGCTTTTGATGCATCAGCAGGGCTGTGTAAAGAGCCTGCAGACCTCAGGCACCACATCTGTTTTTGCAGATGTGAAGATGCAGAGGGCATATTTCACTGAGTGTGAAGAATATGTGTTTGGGTACATGTGGTTTGGTTGGGGCATGTGGGAAATGTATGCAGGCAGTGTGGTGTGTGAATGGGAGGACTAAGAAGCACAAATAGTGAGAGCCCACAGATAATGCTGGTGTTTGGGTAGGAGGGGAGGCACATGCTCACCTTGCCTGGTGACACCAGGAAGGATAATCACAGAGCCTTGACACCCCTCCTCCATGATCACAACACCCTAGATCTTCCTCCCTTTCCAAGGCGTTCTCTAAGATGCCAACGCAATGTTCTCCTTTACCCCTGGGACCCGAGAACCTAGCTACCTCTGATCAGACACAAAGTTACGCACCAGGTAGTACTTAGTGGTAGATATGGGCTCTTCTGAAGCTCCAATCTATAGGTATAAAATTTTCCACTTAGGAGAGGTGGACAAAAACCAAACCAAACCAACAATGAATAAATGTATCTGGAGCAGAAAGACTCTAGATTTAAAAATTCCTTATATCGTCCTTTAAGGATGAAGAAAACACATTATGATATCAGTAATCATTAGCAAAATGCCAATCAAAATCACAATGAGCTATAACTTCATCTCAGTAAGAACGGCTAATGTAAAAAAAAAAAAACACTGATGCTAGCAAGTGCTCAGGAGGATGAGGAAACAAAGGGAATATTTGTCCATTCCCTGTTGGTGGGGATGTGAAATCACTGTGCAAAGCTATAGAGATTTCTCAAAAAAAAAAAAAAATTAAAAAGAGAACTACAGCAAATCTGTTTGCAGGTATATATCCAAATGAAAAGAAATCAGTACATAGCAGAGGCATATGCATTCCAAGCTCATTGCAGCACCAGTCACCACAGACAAGAAACAGAAACAACATATGTGTCCACCAACCAATTAATTAATAACATAAAGAGCATATGGTGTAGTGTCTGGTGGAATACTATTCAGTCATTAAAAGGGAAGAAATCTTCATTTGTGACAACACAGAATAGGACTTGAGATTTTATGCCTGGCAAACTAAGCCAGGCACAGAAAAACAACCACTGCACGACGTCACTTGCAGATGGAATCTGAATGAATCTATCTAATAGAACTCAAGAGTGGAATAGGAAAGATGCTGGAGAGAGTATGCAGAGGAGGAGAAATGAAGAAAAACTGACCAATGACTACCGAGTCGTAGACAGGAACAAGGAGCTCTGAGGTACAGCCGCACAGCAACTACAGATAATAATTACATACTGCACACATCAAAAAGCTGGAAGAAATACTGTGAATGCATTTACCACAAAGAAATGATAAATATTTGAGTAGATAAATAGGTTTAACCTGATTTAAACACTACACATGGTACACACGCATTGAACACTCCATGATACTCCATGAACGTATATGACCTTTATGTTTTTGCATTTAAGTAAAAAAAAAAAACAATTAAAGAAAATTATAGCGTGGCTTGGAGGAAATTTCCCAGCCCTGAGGTGTCTAGTTCCTGCTCTGTCACTGTTCTGTGGCCTGAACTTGGGCCAACCATTCCTCATATTACTTTTAGAATCTTGCTTATCTCTTACCCCAGCTATGTGTTTACTGAACAACTGTTCAAGATTTCCCTTCACGCCCTAGGATAAAGGTCAATGTCATTCACACACCCTCTAAAACACTTCATGATGAGACCCGGCTCTTTTCTAATTTGCTGCAATCTTTCCTTTCCACGCTATCTTCTAGGCTTACCAATCTACTGGCTGCCCCTCATAGGCAACATTATCTCAGCAGAACATACACTGTTGGCCTTTGTGCTCAATAACTACAAATCTCTCTTCCCTTCTGCAAAAAGCCCAACAACCACCAAGCAGGACACATTTAGTGTATTCATTTACTCAATCAAAGGATTTTTGAGCTCAGTCAGCTTTCTATAATGCATCAGAGAAAAATATAGTTTCCCCATGCTTGCACAGCTTATAGATGGCAAATGAACTGAAACCAGACTTTTCTCCAGATACCTAGACCCACGACCTATGCCTGAATTGAGAATGCACAATAGGAGAGTTTGAAGAAGATGCACCACTCATCCTAATTACATGCCCATGGGCATGGCTAAAAGAAGCAGGAGCGCAGGATAAAGTACATCTGGCTTTTGTACCCTGACTCTGCCGATGATCAGCTGTGCAGCCTCGGGCAAGTCTCTTGAACTCTCTGGTCTTCAACTGCTTTTCCTCACAGTTCTGCCTCAAAGGGTCAAATGAGCTGTTTCTTCCCTGGAAGGGCTCAGGGAATGTTGACTTTAAGCGCTGTGTACCTAAATTCTTTCTAATGGGTGTGTTTATGCCCTTTTCATCACCTGAATGCAAAAATGTTGGTTTCAGTTAAAGTCCAGTCCACCGGGGTCTCCAGTGACTTCTCCATCTAAATAATTTCACTGTGAATCTTGAATGATATGCTAGAATATAAGCTCTAAGAGAAAGGAGATTTTTTTTTTTTGTCCGTTTGGGTCACTGAAATAAGTTCAGTGTGTAGGACAGTACCTGGCACACTGTAGGTGCTCAGGAAGTATCTATGAATGCAACGAGTATGATGCGCTTTGGCAGATTGCAGAAATTGACCTGTCTAATCTCTCCTGTTATTAGTAATTTCAGTTTTCACATCTCTACAATGTGCTCATCTCGTATTCCCTCAACAAAATCATGAAGGCAGGTCTGATGACTGCGTCCTGTAGATGAATAAGCTAACGAAGTCAAGACTCAGAGAGGTTAAGAGTTCACCCACTCACATCACAGTGGCATGTGATCAAAACACATGGTGAAGGTTTAAAGTTTTTCAAAATAACACGCCTATCCCATCGTACTTAACCACTTTCTGACGTAGTTCTGAAAGCCTGTCTCGTGTTTTTCAGTTGCACTGTTGCGTCTGCCCCAATGTCCCGAATCAAATGGAAACGTTTACCTTTCACGGTCATTTTGACCTTGGGAAAGAGCCAAAAGTTGCACAGTGCCAGATCCGGTGAATAAAGCGGGTGAGGACGCACTGTATTGTTTTTGTCGGCTCGCCTTTCCATCCACTGGTACTCGGCAGCCGCATTCACTAATTTTTCTTGGGTTTAGTTTGTTGTTGTTGTTTTGTTTTCTCTTTCTTACTGCATCGCATGAAGGCACAAAAAAAAAGACTTCAGAACTGCTTCGGAACGTGGTGAAAATGAGCGGATAAGGTGTTCAAAGTGAGAAGTACTCTGTAGGGGATTCATGGCAATGCGCCTTTTACTATAGTAATTTGCGAGACAATTCCCCGTATATTTTGATATTTTATCATGGTACTAGAATCAGACTGAAAAGGTGGCTGAACCAATTCCCCAATTTGAATATAATTATTATATATCACAAGTACATGCTCCTAAAAAGAATAATCTTTGGGGTGGGGGGCCAGGGGAGGCAGACTGGCACCCACTCTGCACTAGGCTGCAGCGGAGCTCTCCTAGGCTGTCCTGGGGACAGGTTCATTCTCACTACTCCACTAGGATCCTCACCATACACAGTGCGAAGCACAGGAGAAAAGCCCAGCAACAGAGAAACAACAGAGCTGGCGACACTGCATTGCCAATTGTGCCACAAAATCATGACACTAATTAAGAAAGAGGCTCCTTGTTCTGCTCAAAGCTCCATCTTCTTGCAAGGATCAATACATCACAATAACTGTTTACTTTATCTGGGCTCCTTCCCTCTCTCTCTTGCCTGCATTTTTTTTTCTTTCTCCCTTTGTCTAATGTGAAAGTTGATGAAGGAGCCTCATTTTCACTAATGAAAGAAATTTAATTTCTTTAGCACTATGTCCTTCATTAAGAAGCGCAGAATCCACTTATCGAAGGGTTCTCTACCCTCCGTTTGTCCAAATCAAAGCCCCAGACCTGCAGAAGGCCCATGCTAATATATAATTGAAACCTCCACTAAATCCGTGACTACGGTTTAGGAAAAGGCACTTGATAACGGATGCCCTACATGGAACTAAAACGACAGCTGCTCTTTTTTTGTTCTTGTTTTTTTGTCTTATCCAAAAACCAGGTCCCTATGGACTACAAGGTGAGGATCAGAGTAGTGGTAAGTAATACCTTTCCGCAGAGAGAGCTAAGCTTTATTTTAATTTCCCAGGCTAGGGTGTAACACTGATCTATCCACCAGAAGGGCTCTTGCTCAGCCAGACATACAAAGAGAGAAAAAATATATATAGGTCACGCCCCTCCTGGGACACTCGGTGCCCTATTCAACCATGCAAAGTAGTTTGTGCACATGTTACAGGCCAGGGGTACAATGGTAAATGTCTAACAACCAGATTTCCAGGAGACTTTTTTTTTAAAGTCTGAATTTCAGTCCAGTGGTATAGGACCATAATGACAGCAATCTGGGAGGCTGAGGCAGGAGGACTACCAGTTTGAGTTCAGCCTAGGCAACTCAGCAACTCAGCAAGACCCTCTCTCAAGATAGAAAATAGGCTAGGGATGTAGCTCAGCGTGGGGGCCCTTAGCTCATCCCTCAGTACAGAACCGAGGAGAAGAAGAGGGAGAGAAGAGGTCTAGTCCTAATTTCCTAATTTGGAACATCTGCCAATTATCATGATATAAACACCGCAACCCTGGCCAGCTCCAAACACTCAATGTCACGTCACTGAATATATATTCAGGAAGAAATAGTCACAATTGGCTCTTACAAAGCAAAACAGTTGGCTTAAGCATCCTCAGTGGCACCAGCTCAGGGTTCTCTCTCTCTCTCTCTCTATATATATATATAATTTTAATTTAGCATCCCATGTGGTTTGGCCCACAGGACAGAATTCAACCATTGCTTGCCTGATGGCTGGCTCTTTTCTTCGATGGGAATAGACATATGTTCGTGATGGTTTATACATCATTCTAGTGGGAGTCAGTCCCTGGATCCAGATCATACTGACAGAGAGCCAACAA
This sequence comes from Ctenodactylus gundi, assembly GCA_004027205.1. Classification (NCBI taxonomy): domain Eukaryota; kingdom Metazoa; phylum Chordata; class Mammalia; order Rodentia; family Ctenodactylidae; genus Ctenodactylus; species Ctenodactylus gundi. The sequence goes on from PVKB01001467.1 coordinate 155,461, forward strand.
GGTTGGAAGGCACATCTGGAGCCCGGTGACCAGACCATAGTACAGCTTCCTGCTGGGGACCCCTGAAGCTGGCCTACAGGCCTCTCCTCTGCCTCCTGTTAAAATCCCATCACGCCCCATTGCAACTATTTCCTTCCTTCCTTATCAGCCTCCCAACTAGCTCTGAATTCCAAGACAGGTACAGGGACATATTGAACCTGGGCCCACTGTGAGGCAAGACTGACAAAGTTCATTAATACTTTACATGAGCATGCTAATTAGAATAAAGGAAACAATGGAGGCCTTTCATCCATCCACATTCACTGCTAAGTTCAACCCAGATAACTTGAATATATCTTCTCCCATGAAACCTATAAAAATGCAAACCTTATAATCCACATATAGCTTCTATAGCATTCTGAATCATGTCCAATATTTCAAAAAGAAATTCCTAACCTGTATGCTAACGTGCATTAGCTGGATTCCAAATGGCAAGATTTCTGCATCACCATGGAAACATGGTCTCTTCCCACCCCCACCTCAGTGAAATAATGAGACAGTAATAAAATAAAGGTAATAATGGGATGGTAATAAGATAATGAACTTGGGGTGAACAAGAGGCCTTTTCAGCCAGATAATGGAAAATCCAGAGGTCTGTTTTGCAAAGGGAGAGAGGACACACTGTCTGTAGACTTCACGGGAGCAATGAGGTTAGGACACAAAACTCTAGTATCAAAACTTGGAGCGTGCACACTGCAGGCCCCTGGCTCTCGCTTGTTCAAGCTCCTATTATGACTGATCACAGGAGTTTTCAATACGGTCAGCGCTGGCTGTTAGCCAGAGCCAAAAACAACTGGGGCTTGGAGGGACTCGGACAGCGCAGAGAATCAAAACTGCTTGGCTCGGGCTTCGCAGTGTGAAGTTTTCTTCTCAGCGGTTGCGGGCAGGAACATACGGGCTGTACTGACTTGGGTTAGGTGTAATGGGTCAGGTCTAAAATGTTCCCCAAAAGTCTCATGTGTTCAGAGCTGGGGCTTTTGGAAGGTAATTGGATGTTGGGGACACTGTGCTAAAGAGCAGATTAATTTGTTGATGAGCTCATCGCTGACTGTGCTGTTAGGACTGGCTGAGGGAGGTGGATTGGTGGGGTGTGGCCTGGAAGGGCAGGCTCTTGTCCCCAGTCCCGCCATTGTGTCTCTGCTTCCTGGTAGCCATGGGCTGAGCCACTGTCCTGAACCATGCCATTTCTTCCGTGACCAGCTGACCATGAACTGAACATCTGATCCAAAAATAAGCCTCTCCTTTACATTGTCAGGTGCTTTGTCTCAGTGATGAAAAACAGTGATGAAGGAAGACCAAAGTAGCTGTAGCCATACCTCTCAGCCCATCATGTTATGTGGCCCATTTTCGGCCAAACTGTAAGGACTTCTGAGCTCTCGCTTCCCAGTCTACACTCAGACAAGAAAACTCTCAATGTTCAACCAGGCTGAGCTACATAGAGCAGGCCATAAGGGCAAGGATGAGCCTCAGAAATGTTCACAGGAAGGGAGCACTATGACGTAATTCCAAGTGGCGTAGAAATAGATATTTTAGCTTAGATAGTGAGGAATGTTTCTACACTCAGAGTTAATTTCCTGCTTCAGCAAAAACAATCATCAGATCTGATTCTCCAGGTTATAAGTGTGAACCCTCATCATTCCCATGGTCCAGTTGTATACCCGCTGAGGGTGTGGGCAAGGAGAAGAAGCATCTGGCATTTAGGGCCTTAAACAAATTTCTGTGCGTTTCTTATTTTCTCACTTAACTAACAAAAAGTGATAGTAATCAGTCTCAGTTAATTAAGACTTTATATGGGAAACCAGGGTGGTGAGAATACAGGAGCTCTCTGTACTCTCTTTGCAACTTCTCTGTAAATCTAAACTACTCTAAAATAAAACATTTAAAAAGATAAATGACCACAAGTGATTTCCAGTTCATGGCGATTTTGTGCAACATTCAAACTATGGTTCTGTTTGTGAGGCGATTGCTCTGAACTTGACTCTTATTTTAAACTCATCATTGTCATTATCTCCACTGCATAAAAAAAAAATTGAAAAAGGTAGGCAAGGTGGCACAGACCTATAATCCCAGCATTCTGGGAAGCTAGGGAAGAACGATTGTAAACTCAAGCCCAGCTGGGTAATTTAACCACTTAAAAAGACTCTGTCACAAAATAAAAATTTTTAAAAATTAAAATGTTTGAGGACAAAGGTTAGTGCAAAGGTCCTTGGTTCAATCCCCCTTTTTAGAAAAAGATTGTCTAGCAAGAAAACAGGAAGAAAATAAATATGATACTGATTATTGTCTTTAAAAGGTAGAATTTCATATAAAGATACAAGAGTGGGTTCTTTTCCTACTTATTTAATTTTTGTTTGCCTTCTCAATTTTCCATAATTCCATTTGAGAGAAACAACGCATTTTTGTTGTGGTTTGGATCTGCAGTGCCCCCCACCCCCCCCCCAAAAAAAAAACCTCATGCTGCTATGGATACTGTGTACTATTGGGAGATGGGACCTGGATGGAAGGGGTGAATGCTTGAGGCTTGACCTGGAGGGGTGTGTTCTCTCCTTCCTCCAAGACTTGTCTCTGTTTTGCCATGCTGTGAGGATCGCTGTCTTCCAGAGCACTGGCTCCAGCTTTACCTCTGGCACTGGTCCCACCACATGATGCCACCATTTTCTAGCCACCCACCTGTGAATGGACTGTGACCTTCTGAGACTATGAGCTAAAGTGAATCTTTCCTCTATAAAGTTGTGAACGGTGGGTATTCTGTTACAGCAACAAAAAAAGTAACTAAGAATGTTCAAAATGGCATCACTGTTGTCTTTCCATCTTAAAGGTAAGCTCCTTCATGTGATACTCAGGGTCTTCACAATCCGGCCCTATTTCCCCAGGTTCACCATCTACCCCCTCCTCTGTTCAGATGCCAATATATCTAGATAATTCTATAAGGCCATTAGGCAAGTCAGCTTTGTATTTCTGTGACAAAATTCCTGAGGAAATCAACTTAAAGGAGTAATGTTGAGTTTTGCTTACAGTTTCAGAGCTTACAGTCCACGATCATATGGTCAGACAGAAACATCATGGCAGGGAAAAACTGCTTAACTCGTGGCAGCCAGAAAGAACAGAAGGAGAGTCAGGGCCTGGGGATAAGGTCTATCCTTGAAAGGAAGGCCCTCGGTGACCTCTTTCCTTCAACAGGGCTCCACCCCTTAAGAGCCCATTTAGCTATGAACTTATCATAGCTGAGCTATGAGTATAGCTCTAGCTATGAGTTTAGAGCCACCATGACCCAGTCATCTCTCTAGACCCCACCTCTGAGCATTGCTTCGCTGAAAACGAAGCCCTCGGTATATACATGAGTATTTGGGGCCACTTCATATTTAAACCATAACAGCCTGTGTGGATTTATCACTCTGAGTATTTGTACATCAAATCCTTAAGCTTCAAGTGCCTTCCTATCTTCTAGTCTAATTGTTAGATGTTTCATTCAGCATCCTAACTGGAACTCTTCCCTCCTCCCCCCACTCTTCCCTAAGGAAGTCATGCTCTCCCTTTCTTTCCACACACCCATTTCTATCACTGAACTTACTAAGCTGAATGGTTTGTCCACATGTCTAACTAGAACACAAAGCACTGAGGGAAGGACGGTATCTCACATGCCACTCCGGCACAGTGCCTGACGTGTGGAAATGGTTGTGAGGAGTCTTCACTGGGTGGGTTGGCTTGAAAGGACAAATGAAGAGGTGTTAGCCACTTCTAGAAGGGAGATTCACTTATTTCACACGCACACACACACACACCCCTGAAAAACAAAAGCCAATGTAGAGAGCCAAAGTGAGGTAAGAGGCCACACAAAGGATACAAGTGTGAGGATGACAAAGAGCTTCATGAGTCAGAGCCATGGCATAATGAGTGACTCGGAACAGCAAGAGCTGCCTCTTCTGAAATCCCAGCATGACAGTTTTGAAGTTGCCTTACTATGAGATGCCAAATAACAGATTTCAACCTGACTTATCTTGTTTGTTCATATGTATCTGAAACTGTCAGGAACAAAGTGCTTACCAGACATGATCCACTTCAGGAGTTTGGTAATCACCTTTCCTAGAAATATGGAATTCCGGGGTCTTGTTTCAAGGATGGAGAGCATGGGGGAGCCACTGCTGCAGACCAGGTTGTGCATATTTCAATCTGGGTGGCTCCATTCACAACTACCTTGTATATTGGCACCCAAGAGAAAATTCCTGACAAAATAATGCTAGAAAGGAGACAGGAAGAAAAAACTAGAAAAAGAGAAGAGAAGGAAAGAGAAGAAAGGGACGGAGAGTGGTAAGGAAGAATGAAAAGAAAGAAGAGAGATGAGAAGAGGACGGAGAAAGGAAGGATCAAAAGTAAAGGAGGAGGGAGGACTGGAAGAAGGTCGATCAAAAAGGAAAGAAAGGAAGGGAGCGTCAAGGATGATGGAGGATAGGAGCTTGAGGAAGAGAAACACATGACGTGAGAAACCACAGAGCCCACTCTTGTCATTGAATTCCATCAGGAATGGTGAGATTGTTGAGTGAGGAAGGCAATAGCACCGCAACGGCACAACTGCGTTCCTCTCATTCGCACCTCAGCACACCACGCTTGATGATAGAAGCTGCAATAGCTGCCCTGCCTGTTCCCCACAGTACTGCAGTGTTCCCCAACAGAGAAGCAAGTCCGAGAAGCTCAAAGAACAGAAAGGCAAAGGAGAAGGTAGGTACTACAGAATCCAAAACTCCAACCATCTCATGAGTTCTGAACCCTATTTTTAAAAAGTTACCAAATAGGATTCTTACAACCTACTCACACGAACAGAATGAAAATAATTTGTAATTAGGGCAGAAGTTATTTGAAAGCAAGTCAGAGTCGGTGTGCCTGAACCTCCATACCCCGCATCTGTTTTCCTACATGGAAGAATGAGTCCCCATTTGACACACCCATCCTAATCCCCAGTCACCAAGAGGAGAATCTCTTCGACACTGTGCAAAAGAAATTGAGGGAAAATCTGCGTTTTATCAGATTCTCCAGGTGACTCTGTATGCATGTAACATCTGCACATCCGTGGTGATCTACTTGAGCTCAGTCCTGAGTTAGCCGTGGAAACAAAGGGACTGAAAGGCACCCAAGGTCGAAGAAAGCGCTTGGACAAAGCACAGGGAGAGGAGTGACACTCATGTGTGGTATGGGAATAGCTGTCTGCTCAGCTAGAGTGCAGAACTTATGATCAAAGAAGCAAGGCAGTATATACATTCAGAGATTTAAAAGCAGAAATGTCCAGCCTGTGGTCCACCTTTTTTGCTCTTGATGTTTTTAAGTATTATAATGAAAAAGATAAAGAAAGTTTTACTATTTTTATGTACATTTGCTTTCTTTTATATGTTTCATATATAGCCCAAGACAGTTCATTTTTGCTTAAAAAAAGGGGTACCAAAAAAAGACAGAACACAGTTAGACAGGCCTGATTAGAGTATCCATCTCTCACTAATCACCTCTCAAATATGATCAGTTTGATACCATTCACACTAACAAATTTTAGGAGTAAGCTAATTTCTTCCTTGTCCCAGCTTGGTGTCACATGCTCATCTTCCATTTCTGGGGGGATAATTGTTTTTCATGCCCTCACCTGGCCATCATGAGTGCCATATTGGGGTCCTCACACAACAGCATTTATCACAGGCCCCACTGTTTCCCATTTCAGATCCAACAACCAGACTCCATTAGCCAGACACAGAAGGTCAGGATCACTGCAAAGGCAGAACTGGATCTGAACTCCCATAAACTGAGACAGGCTTGAAAATACTAGGAAGGAAAAGAAAGATGTGTTCTGTGAATATGCCAACATGCCACAGAGATTGCAGGTGGGTGGCATGTGCGCACCACTGCCTCGTTCTGCTTCTATAACAGACATCATCAATCAATCCCCGTTTGCGATCCAGCTTCACTCCACATGCCATTGCACAAGCCTTCTCAACTCAGATCTTTAGGTACCATCACGGACACAGAAGACTTTTCTCCCAGAAATAATCTCCCTAATCTTTCACTCTGTTGTGAATCTTGAATGACAGGCATTAATAATGAATGCAGGGAGAAAAAAGGCCACCGTCATCTTTCTGCATGGTAGGAATTTATCAATCAAAAGGATTCTTACTCTTAGTAAGACCACACCACCTACACCATAAAGAGTGTGTCTTTACTTTCCCCAAGGGGAAGAAAAGAAAGGAGAGGGGACGCACACTCTCCAGGGCGGCCTTCTATGTGCTACGCACTTTGCCAAGAGCTTCCCATACAACAGAGTTCACTTAGTCCTCAGGATAACCGTACAGGGTAAATGTTACCATCCACACACTCTGAAAGAGCTTCAGAGGAGGCAAATGACAGCTGTCATCAAAAAGCTAGTAGACGGAGAGCCAGAATCCAAGCCCAGATCTCTAAATAGACAGGTGCTTTTCTGCTACATTCTAATAAACAGAAGTACAGAGATTGTATTTTTTTTAAGAACCAGATCACAGAACAGCAAGTGCTTTACAGTATGCATTTCTAGACAGCTCTGGCAGCCAAAAGCCAGTGGGTTCTCTTGGAGGTTCTTCCTGGTCCAGAACTTTCAGTTCTACATGCGCTGCAACTGAGATTTCAGCTTCTGGTTGGTCTGATTCAAGAACAGTAGAACCTTGGGATTTTAGCCCAGGGGTACAAAATTTTTCTGGACCAAAATTGCGGCATTTGCAGCAAAACCCCCAGGAATGGTCTGTTTCCTTAATTACTAATTCTGCAATCTGCTTTATTTCTCTTTCTTTGCCTATGATAGGTAGTATAACCTAATAAACAGATCAATCTTGTTGTTGGTATTACGGTATATTATACTAATAATTACACTATTATTGTTGCTATGATAATGTCACTAGTAGGTTCTCCAGAAGCAGAAGTTGAGATGGAGTCAGGGTACAGGCTGTTTCTTGGGAAATCAACACCTATAATGGGAAGGGGCAGAAACAAGACTGGATAGAAGGGGGAGCTGAGTCCCCAGCAAGCAGCACCAGGGTGAATGCAGTACATCAGGGTTTTGTCCCTTCTTGGAAAATGACCCAGCCTTTACACATCAGCCTCTAATAGCCATTGCATAAAGGATGCTCTGGGAAGAAGATACTGCAGATCTCACCTCCTGAGGAAAACCCTGACGGAGCTCAGAAGCTGCAGGCTACCTGCCAATCACACTTCTGCTAGCTGGGCTGTGAGTTTTTCTTCGACAAAGGATCCAGGCCGTGCATCTCTATTTGCCAAAACTAATGATAGCTCCCAATATTTTAAGAAGACTTTTAAAAATGGATGATTCTCTCACACCTCGGAATCTTTGCTCCTCCCCATCAGGACTTGATCATATTGTGCTGTGGCTGAAAACGTCTTACTGCTCTTCTTCGTGTAAGAGTTACTTCCTGCCTCTGCTATTGACAGGTTTGGTCATTGGATCTATTTTCACCAATGGGATATGTGTAAATGTAATGAGTACCACTTCTAAGCAGAAGTATCGAGATACACTGTGTATGCAAATCCCCTATGCTCAGAGTACAAAGAATTCCGTAGAGGGGCAGTCCCTATACCATGAGCTCCTGACGGAGGGCATATGAACACTCCATGGTGAATGTGCTAGTGGGTGTGGTTTCAAGCCACTGAGATATGACGATATTTGTTACCTGTGCATAACTTAGCCTAGAATGACTAAACACCTTCTGTTGCCTACCAGATACAAAATTTGGCCAAATTTTCTATAATTCAGCCCTATGTATCTCTCACTCTGTCTCACCTTCAGACTTCACTCCAGCCACATCAAATCCCCTTCTCTCCTTGAATACACTCGACCCCACTGGTTCTCACTGGGGCAGTTTTGTCCCCAGGACAAGGAAACATCTAGTACCAGCAGATGCATTTTCGGTTGTCACAACTGGGGTAGGGACATGTTACTGAACCCAGTGGGAATGGACCAAGAATGCTGCTAAACATCCTACACACCCAAAATTTTGCTTGAAAACCTCTACTCTATGAAATTTTCTCTGTGGGTAGAGGTAACCTCTCTTGTCTTTCCCAAGAAAGCATCTTACTAATCTTCATCCAGTGTCCACATAAAATTAAATATTCAGCAGAAGCTTATTTAATAGATGTTATAATAATAATAATTATGGGCCTATACTGGGATTTCAATGTATGGCAAGCACTGTATTAAGTATATTATTTAATTTGATTTGAAATGAAAGTAGGTAGTAGTACAGTCTTTTGCTTTATAAATGGAAATACTGAGACCTGGAAAGATTGAGCAAGTTGGTTTATCCTTGGCTGGGACATACCTAGGTAGCTGGATGCTTTAACCTACTTCATCCTGGCAGTGTTCAATAGCAATCTATGCATCCCCAGATTCCCTCATGTACAGTCACCTCTTGATAAAATTGGTGTAGCCATGGTACATCTAGGTCAGGGAAGCGGGAGGCGGCTGTTCCCACTGCAGCCATAGACAGAATATGCTATTGGGAGGAAATTTAAAAACAATAATAAAACCATGTAAGGTTTGATCAGCTTTCTATTACCACCATGAGCCAGCAATTTTACCCAGTGTCAGCAGTGAAATATTCACCCTGCCAAGGTGGCCCACTTCCACCCCACACCCCCTCTGGTACCACACTGAATGGTTGCTAAATGAATAAGTGAACGAGCTGACAGAATTGAAGATAATGAGAGGGATGAAGATGTAGCAATTGACAGAGAACATGCCAATTACTTCCATGACTTTCAATTACAGCGCAGCCCATAGCCTGGTTTGACACGTTGTACCCCTTGGGTAATGTGGGCGAGATAAAAGGGGGGAAAACAGCCAATCCAGCTGGATGGGCTTGGCATTTGGAAGAGGAGGAAAATCTCCCACTTTCCGAGTCCAAAAGGCCTTGCGTCACTTGGCAACCCAAGGTATGGAGACCAAGAAATACCCTGTCCTGGTGCCCTAGAGTTGGAGAGATGCCAGTGTCAGCATCCAGCACTGTAGAAATGTAAGGGTGATCCAGGAAGGAACTGGGAACTTGCATTTTGGAAGATGTCAAGTTTCCACAGATGCTGGCCCACCAACCTATGAATGGTTCAAGAAAAAGCAAAACCAAAATTATAAATATTCTTAGGAGGAGATCCTGTTTCTTAGGCCTTCCATGATAATTTCATCAATCAAGGAGGGGAATTTCAACATTTCCATACTGTCTTCCACATCAGAGAAGAACCCCCTTACACTCAGTAAAAATAAAGTCTCAAAAAAATAAAGTACTTGCCTGACATTCCACCTAGCTCTTCATCTGGGAGATTATTGATTGGGAGACTTTTTACATATTTTTTTCTACTCGTTTGCCTCCCTGGACTAGATTGTGAACTTCTGGAATAGGCAGAAGCCATTAGAGATTGGCAGCTTTTAATCACTGTAACAAAATGCCTGAGTAAACACCTTAAAAGGAGGAAATGTTTACCTGAGCTCATGACTTCAGAGAGTTTGCCCATGGTCATTTGTCATATTGTTCTTGGATTGTTGGTAGATAATTTCATATGGCCAATGAGCGATGCCATAAATATCCAAATGGCCTTTGGAAGAAAAATGGTTCCCCTCCTCTTATAAAATGTTCCACCATAATTCACTAGCACCATCAGCTAGAGAGCAAGCCTTCAACATATGAGATTTGGGGAGACAGCTGAGACCCAGATCAAAACAGTATTTTATTCATTCTTGCTTCCTTAAGTTGTCTTTGTTTTGTTGAATGGGTAAACGATGGTTTTCCCCTCCGTGTCATGGTCTAACATGGAGCACTTTCTGCTAATACACTTTCTGCCTGTGATTAACCTGATCATACATTATGGCCTCCCCAATCATGGGGAAGATCTAGAGAGTTGGACCACAGGATATCTGATATTGTTTGGTTTTTATCAGGAATGCTTTCCACAACCACCTTCAATTAACCACATCAGTGAGAGGGTCTCAATTAGAGGATTAAGGGATAATTGCTTTCAATATCTTTCCTTACTACCTGTTAGTTAATTTTTCTCTTCATGAAAAAGGCACACGTCCTAATTAGCCACAGACATAAGGAAGAGAGAGTGACCTAAGACCATTGATTCTCAATGGGGGTGATTTGGCCCCACAACCTTGTGAACCTTCAGTGATATCAGAATACAATTTTGCTTGTCAGCTGTGGGAGAAGGATGCTACAAATCTAGGGGTGGAGGCTAGGGATGCTGCTTCGCAGCCTTAAATGCACAGGGCATTCCCACAACAAAGAAGTATCCAGCCACGTAATCAATGGTCACACACACACACACACACACACACACACACACACACACACACACAAAGCCCGTGCACCAGTGACACTCGAAGCTAGAGGTAAATCTATCCAGTCCACACCCCACATTAGTATTCCTAATTAACCCGGAATCCTGGAAATCAAGGAAAGTTTCTGTTTTAACCTCTAGATTCATTTCCATAGGAAAGAAAAACCATGGTCTGTGCTCATTACTGAGATCAGAATGCATCCAACAAGGTGCTCATACTTGCATAGGTTTTCTGTGGAAGGAAAAGATCAGGACCCAAGATTGAAAAGTCATTAACGACTCTAGTCGCAGGAGCAAATGGTAGGCCTATGAGTGCAATCTCAGCTTCTGTTTCTGCCTCGATTAATACGGGAGGTTGGTACAGTGGAAAATGCACATGTGTTAGGAAGCGAACCATGGATTCTGAACACACCATAAATATGTTGTGGAGCTTCAGGTAAGTTCTTCTTCACTCTCCGGTGCCTAATTTTTCTCGTGACTGATTGACTGATTTAGCAGTACTGAGAATTGAAGCCAGGGCCTTCACCCTACTTCTAGCCCATTTAAAAAATTATTTATTTATTTTGAAACAGAGTCCTGCTAATGCTAAATTGCCCATGCTACACTGAAAATTGCAGTCCTCCTGTTTCAGCCTCCTAGAGTGTTGGTATTACAGATGTGACCCACCATGCTCAGTTTGATTTTTTCTTTTCCTATTTTCCATTTGAACTCTTGTGATGATTGTTTATCATAGGAGAGGACAAACTATGGCTAGTACATCAAATATGGCTGTCACCTGCTTTGTAAATAAAGTTTTATTGGTACCTACCCACACCTACTTTTTATGTATTGCCTGTAGCCACTACAGCACTATTATGGCAGAACTGAGTAGTTGCAACAGAAATTATGTGATCTAACAGCATAAAACATTTACCAATTAGCCTCTACAGAAAAAGTCTGCTGAATTCTGGTGTACATATCTCATTGTGAAGTTTTTATTTTTAAATCCATGAAGTAGGAAAAGAAAAACTCACACCTGTGCTACATAAAAACACTAAAGTGTTGTGTTGCTCCATTGAGATCTTATATGTGTAAATACTCTGGCAGAGAACTAACACATATAGGCATTGAGGTATTGACAGTAAATGACAAGAATGCAATATGACAAAGAGAGGGAGGAAAGAGGAAACGAGGGGGAAGGAAAGAAGAAACGAGGAGGGAGGGGAAATGGAAAATATGAATTTGGGCCTAAGAACATCTAGTTGAATCTCAGCTCAAGCAACTATTATTATTCTAATTTGGGGGTATTTATTAGATTTCTTCAGTCTCAGCTTCCTTAACAATCCATAATACTAAACCAGGGAGAAAGAATTATATTTATATAATTTAGGGATTAGATTTAATTCCTAAGATGGCTGGAAGAATTAAGTAAGACATAACGACCAACTCATTTGCTTATTGGCTAAATAGCAGCAATGTTCCCTTTGTTCCAGGACCCGTGCCAATCACCACTCGGGGCTGGGACACCCCACAGCCCCTCCCACCATCATTCTGTAGGAACACAAGGGAAGCAGACAGATCTTGAGCAAGAAATTTCAGAACACGGAAGTTCTCTGAAGATTGTGAGGCCCACTCAAATTAGGCGATAGCATAACTATATCCCTGTGTTTGTAACCATTGGAAACGTTTGAGAAACTCCCTGGGTTCCCAGTTGTAAGAAGCCTTTGAAGGGTGACAGGGGGATTCATGAGGATGAAGGAGCTTCCCTAATGGAAGTAAGAAGGGAAGAAGGCACATGAGGAGGGAGGACTACGATGTGAGGTAGGAGAGGAAGGCGTATGGGGGAAAATCCCATCTGGAATTTCCCTACTGACCATGATCGGATAAGAGAGGAAACAGCATACTCACCAGGAAGGGTCTTCCTCTGAGGCCTGCCAATGTCAGGGCAAACCCACGACAGAGCACAAGCACGGCCATATTTGTGCACACTTGTTTGCCAGAGGATCCATTCATTATCATTAGCCTGGTTCTCTTTTCTTCCTAGGAAACTAGCTAGACCCTACTAACCAGCTTCTCTAGCACTTGGGTAGAGCCACACAACAGTTCTGCTCAATGGAACCTAGGCAAAAGTTGTTTCCCCCCAAAAAACTTAACCTCTACAAAGTCTCCCATCGCTTCCACATTCTCTCGCCTTCTCTTTGTCTGCTAGTCAGATACCGAGGACTCAGTGGAAGACTCCAGGGCCCTAAAAGAATGGTAGAGCAAGAGGACAGAAGGAACCTGGGCTCTTCAATAATTATATGAAGTAATTCTCATTGTCATATAAATTAGAAGTAGGGGCTGAGGGTGTAGCTCAACAGTTATGGCATTTTCCTAGCAAGTGCATCACATAAGCTGGGTGTGGAGGCATATACCTATAATCCCATCATTCAGAAGGCTGACGCAGGACTACTGTGTGTTCAAGGCCAATCTGGGCTCCATGGTGAGTTTGGGACCAGAGACAGAATTTCTCTCCTTCTCTCTCCCTCTCTCTCTCTCTTTCTCTCTCTCTCTCTCAAGAAAAAAGTGGACATTTAGTCACACACGCACATATAAACATTGATGATCTAATCCACAGAGGACTGGCGAACTGAAGTTGCTTTCCTCTG